>CAHIKZ030000201.1:365000-632500 GCA_903632075.3 Acanthosepion pharaonis
AAAGCAAAAGAGGCCTGAAGTGCTATGTAAATATAAGGTAGTGAATGTTGGACAATATCCATACAGATGAAGAGGAAACTTGAAGCAAGAGAGGTAAGGTTTGACAGAAGCATGCTGAGAATTCCATGGATGAAATATGTAAAGAATGAGGAAGTCTTAAAGAAAATCGAAGCAAAAAGGGCACTTATACTTTATATGAGAAAGAAATAGTTGAAATTTCTGGGACGCATACTGAGAAAAGAAGAGTTAGAAAACATATTGAAGGAGGCAAGAGGGACAGAGGGAAATAGTGAGTAACTAATAAGCTAGAGTAAATGGATGACAGAACAGAAAATGGGAGGAATAATAAAAAGTTAAACATTGCTGATAGCAATAAAGGATAGGACATTTGTGGAGAGCCGTAATTGCCCACATCCTGAAGGGATATGGCACATAAAAGAAGGTTGTTGCACACTTAATAGAATTTTGAATACAATACAGTGTAAATGTAATGAGTAAGCAAAAATGAATTTGTGTCATTCACTCTGTTACAATGATCTGGAACTCAGCCATTTTTATAAGGTTCATTGCTGTAAAAGACCCAAGAAACACTCAAAGTTGAAGGTTACAAAGTAAGAGGTACAGTTCATAGAAATATGTACGGAAGATAATGGTTAATCCTAGATTTGAAAAGGTTAAAAGTGAAGTATCCTCTTAGGAATTGATTCTACATGCAGCAGTTTGTGGGAAGAATCTACTTGGGTAGAACTTCTATCTCACCAATGGAATAGGAAGAGAATGAGGGTGGTTTGCTACAATGCCTGTGGCATGGTGGGTCTTAGCCATGAAGATTAGAACTGGTGGAACTAAGGAATGTAGTTTGTCCTGCAACATCTTTAAAGTTTGTTTGCATACCAATATCTATCCCATGTTAGACATTGCAGTGATTTATTGTAACAACTAAAAGTGATGAAATTTTTTTTTTTAAATAACATCACTGTATCATAAAATGAATACTTGATATATATATATATATATATATATATATATATATATATATATATATATATATATATGAAAAAATTTTGAAAAAAAACAAACAAAAATCCTTAAAATATTTTCATAATAAAATCTCAGGAGGATTTATGAAGCAGGTATAATATCCATCTCACGCACGGTGAATACTAGACCTGGTTTCTTTAATATTTCCCCTTTTTCAGCGAGATTAATGCTCGACAAGCATACACATAAAAAATTTTAGATCCTAATAGAATTCTTTTCATTTTCTTTTTTCATTCAAAATAATCAAAAAATTTTTAGGAATACGTTTTGAAAGTGTAAGCCTATGTGGCGACAACGTGACCATGCTAAACGGAAAGCTGATCATTTTAAAAAATTTTCAGTTATCTGTTTTGGATAAGACTTGTTTTTTATGTCCATCGTCTATGTCAAATTGAACTGAATTGTATTTTAATGAATATTGTCTTGAAAAAGGTTTATTAAACCGAAACGTCAGACGTCGACATTTCATTCATTTTAAACAACATAATTGCATTTAAGGATTTTTGTTTGTTTTTTCCAAATTTTTCTTCATTCTGTCGGATCTATATCCATTTACATTTGCTTACATATATATATATTTTACAGGATGAAGAATTTGCAGAACCAAAAAAAAAGCATAGTATTTATCAATTTATAATACATGACTATCCAAATGGGTTTTATGTCAATGTAGTCAAGTATTTATTCATTAGGGAACAGAGTGTATGTAAAATAAAAAAAAAAAATAGATTACTAGACAATAAAGTTAAAATATCAAATATGTCCTTCAAAAGTTCACATTTCAGGGAAACAATGCATTCAACTATTTAACTTTTTTTACTAGATACATACTATAAAAATATAATTATATATTATTACTTAAACATTATTTTTAGTGGGTATTTAATTGTCGATATGTAAGTGATAAAATCTGTCAGCTTAATAAATAAAAATCCATTACTTCTTTATATATATATATATATATGTATATAATGTATGTGTGTTGCATGTACACAGGTATATATTGATAGGCATGTATATGCATACATGTACATAAAAATTAAAAATAGGCTCTAATACATGTATATAGTTGGGTAGATGTGTATGTAGGTATATGTATGTAAGAATGTATATATGTATGTAAGAATGTATATATGTATGTAAGAATGTATATATGTATGTAAGAATGTATATATGTATGTGTCTATTTGTCTATATTTTTGAGATGAGGTATTATGTACACTATTTACATTATTCGGACTATTATCCTCATCTTTGTCGCCATATTTATTACAATGTTTCAGCTGTTGTACGCTCCGGCCTTCTTCAGGTGGTTGGAATGTCAAACTGAACCCTTTATTTCGCTCACTGGGGTAGACTGTTCTTGTTCCACATGCCATGTTTAATGTATGTATCTATGTATTGTGTACATATATGGATGTATGTGTAAACAGATATAGATAAGACACAGAGACTTCAAGTGTCAAGCCAGAATTACTAAAGTAATTAATGTGATTTACAACAACTAAATTATCCTCAGGAGTTCCCAAGGCACTCTCCTAACATATAGTTTTGTCTTTTAGTCAAACTGATCGCACCAAAGTGGACATAAGCTTTTCTTCATTGAAAAGCATCTTTGATTAAAAATTTTCCATTTTATCATCGTCACTTTTGTTTTGGATACTTTTATGCATTCTTCAAAACACACATATTATTAAGTCCAACAATTATTTTAATATATTTTCTGTTTATATGTTATTTTTATAGATAATTATTTAAGTAAATTCTCTGTTTATAATAAACAGTATTAATTACATTTACCAGCCTGAACATCCAAGACATTTCACAGAAAATATGTATCCTCTGAAAGGAATCGAACCTGTGTCCTATATCCATCATGGGAATTTTTTTGTTTAAAAACAGTAATTTGGACTTTGCTAATCAGTACAGTTTATTATAAACAGAAAACAGAATATTTACTTAAATAATTTTATCTATAAAAATAATGTATAAACAGAATATATATATATATATATATATATATATATAGTTGGATTGATGTGAGTTTGTGGCCCTGTGTTTCACGCTTTTGCGATCGTTAGACAAAGTTCGTCTGACGATTGCAAAAGCGTAAAAAACCAGGGTCACAAACTCACATCAATCCAACCAAATATGTTAGCTCTATCTCTGATATTGAGCGCTTTCTAATAAGTACCGTATATATATATATATATATATATATATATATATATATATATATATATATATATATATATATATTATATTTATATACACACACACACATATATATATATATATATCACTATTTTAATATTAATGGCATAGGAATTGTTTCAATACACTAAATACAGTTACACATTTTTCTGCATAAAAATTAATATAAAGTGCAGCTATCAGTTATTTTCAGTTATGCATATGATATTCTTCACTTATCTCAAAGCCACTGGCAAGAATTTAAGCTAAAGGCGGATTGAAATAATAAACATAAGAGATGGGCACTGACCATATCGTTTACAGTGATATCACGTTGAAACACCGGTTCTTGTATGATCAGTTAAGAAATATTGAACCTGCTCAGTATCTAGATGGGTGACTGCTTCAGAATGTCAAATGCTGTATGCTTGGATGTGTGGATAGTATAATGCATAATGGCTTTAGGGAGCTGAATTTGAATTCCAGTCACGTTTGTTATATTAACTTACATGCAAATATCCCAAGGAAAGGTATGAATTCACTTTCTCCTCCCAGCTATGGGTTAATTAGTAGAACTTGTTTCACCAAAAATCATTATTATCTCTCCCCAAAATTCTTAAACCTAAAAGTATTTTTGAACTTTAAATAATCTGCAAAAGCTTGATAAGCCGTAAAAATCATGGACAGTGGAACAAGGACATGTTACCCTAGTAGATAAAATGAAGGTTTCAGTTTGAAATTCTCTGAAGGTTACTCTGACTGATAGAAATTTGAAGAAGGCCAGAGGAGACATGGCTCAAATGTTGTGATAATAGCAACAAAGATGAGGGCATTAGTCTGATTATAAATAACATAAATACTGCTGTTAATATTTTCAAACATAAAACAAGTTAAAAGTGATTTTTTGCTCATTTTAAATTGGTCTTCCTAGCCTGTAGTAATGAGTATTGTACTGCCTTTTGATACGTGTCTATCTCCTTTGCATACAGCCTGATAAATTTCTCATGGCAATCAAAACTTTAAAGATGATGTCCTGTTCATCAGCAGGTTTATTGAAAGCCAAAAGGTGTTTATCTGGCTGTCTGAGGTATGCATGCACACAAGACAGACATTTATTGGGAGGCCAGTTCTGGTAATGACTAAGGGCTAAACAGGAAGCTGTCAAAAAGGAGACAAAAGGAGAATAAAACAATAGAGGTACTGCACCATCGTAACAGAAGAAGTATCACTCACTTAGCATTTGAATACAAAATCTCTCAACTATACTTGAACAGCTCAACTAAACAGCTTACAAAGTATTATTTCTACAGGAGGTTTCTTGATTTTATTTCGACATATTACAGCCACAAAAATGACAGCTAGAACAAAACTATTACAACTATTATTATAATCAAGTTGTAGAATTGGCTGTGTCTATTTTGTTATTCTGATAATCATTTTAGTTGTGTCTACTCTCAGTCAGATGCTGGCAACATAATGGTAAATTGATGAATTATCTATCTGGATGAAGAGGATTTCAAATTTGATAGAAGACCAGAAAGCCTTATGGTTTTTGCCTGTTCTGGTATGAGAGGAGGAGTAGTAAAGCCTACAGTGAGCATAACACTAAAATTTCAAAGGCAAAAGAAAAGTAACAGAGTCCATTTTGTGGATGACACATGAGTGGGGCAGTTTGTTTCAATACATAAATTACACATTTTTCTGCATAAAAATTAATATAAAGTGCAGCTATCAGTTATTTTCAGCTATGCATATGATATTCTTCACTTATCTCAAAGCCACTGGCAAGAATTTAAGCTAAAGGCGGATTGAAATAATAAACATAAGAGATGGGCACTGACCATATCGTTTACAGTGATATCACGTTGAAACACCGGTTCTTGTATGATCAGTTAAGAAATATTGAACCTGCTCAGTATCTAGATGGGTGACTGCTTCAGAATGTCAAATGCTGTATGCTTGGATGTGTGGAGAGTGTAATGCATAATGGCTTTAGGTAGCAAAATTTGAATTCCAATCATGTTTATATTAACTTACATACAAATATCCCAAGGAAAGGTATGAATTCACTTTCTCCTCCCAGCTATGGGTTAATTAGTAGAACTTGTTTCACCAAAAATCATTATTATCTCTCCCCAAAATTCTTAAACCTAAAAGTATTTTTTAACTTTAAATAATCTGTAAAAGCTTGATAATCAATCAATCAATCTGACAACATATTACTTTTAGTTTCACATCTTCATGTATTTTTTTTTTTAATAAGTAACAGGATGTTCATATTATTTACATTTGGATTAACATCCTCATCTTTGTTATTCTTATTTCAACATTTTAACTGTTGTACTCTCCGGCTTTCTTCATGTGCCAATCAATCTGAGCAAATTTTGAACAGAACTCTCTATTTAATCTACATGGATAGATTGTTTTCATTTCATTATTCATCTTATTTAGCACTGTTCAGTTATTGTTCATCCTGCGTCTAAATTACCCATCCCAGATTGAACTCACAATTACTATGTCATAAAAAAAAAATCATTTTAATCCACTAGGCTATATAGTCTCATGGGACAATCCTGAATATAGAACCAGGAACCTAATATTCTTTCCTGCCTGCTGCTGACACTGCTATTATGCATGGCCACATTCAATGTCACTTCTCTTACTGCTGCTGCATTGCTGCCATTTCTTTTTATTTATTTATTAATGATGTACATAATAGGATAAAATATACGATTTTAACTTTTTCTTTATATGCTGTGTCCCTTTAGTACATAGGCGATCATGGCTCTCCACAATTTCCTCTCCGTCACAGCTCTTACTAAATTTTGCCTTTTTGTTATTTCTCTTAAACCTTGTTCAGCCAGCTATTTACTAAAGCTCACTAAGTAGCTTATGCATTGTTTTCCTTTGTCCCTCTTGCCTTCTATCTGTCCTGTGAGTATCAGATTTTCCAAGCCCTCTTTCTTCATTAAGCGCTCTAGAAATTTCAAATCTCTCTTCCTGATGTTAAGTATAAGTTTCCTTTTTGTTTCCATTTTCTCTAAAACTTTGTTGTTGCTCACATATCCAGCCTATAATATCCTCAGCAGCCTTCTGTAGAAACACATTTCTGTTCCTTCAAGTCTCTTCTTGATCTTTGAGATTGCCAAGCATTCACTGCTATATAGGATGACTGATATCACAATGGTTCAGTACACTTTTCTTTATTTCTAATGAAGTTTTTCTGCTTCACTTTTGGAATGCATCTTTAGCTATCCCAATGCACTTTCACATTTCAGTTTCACAACTTCCATCCTCTGTTGAAACAATTCTCAGATATTTAAATTTTAGTACTTGTTTGATTTTGGTATCTCCAATTTGTAATTTGGGCTCATCCATTTGCTGATAACCATGCATTCTGTCTTGCAGTTGATGTTTAATCTTTTCTCCTCACTTTCCTTCACCACCTTCTGTAGGAGTCTTTGTAGTTTTCATTATGTGTCTGCTATCAACACTGCGTCATCTGCATATCTATCCCATGGGTATCAGATTTTCGAAGCCCTCTTTCCTCATATATGCCCTAGAAACCTCAGCTGTATCTTCCTGATGTTGAGTATTAGTTTCTATTTTCTCCAAAACTTCCTTGTTGCTCACATGTTTGGTCCACGATATCCTCAGCATCTTTCTGTAGAACCATATTTCTGTTGCTTCAAGTCTCCTCTTCATCTCTGAGGAGTTTGTCCATACAGGAGGACAGATATCACATAGCAGTTTAGTACTCTTTTTCTGGTTTCTAGTAAATTATCCTATTTCTCAGCATTCTGCTTAACTTTTGGAATGTTTCTTTGGCTATACCAATACTCCTTATCTCAGTGTCACTCTTTCTATCCTGTGTTAAAACACTTTCCATATATTTAGCTTTCTGCCCTTGTTTTATTTTGGTATAATTTGCAGTTTGGGATCATCCTTTTGCTAAAAGCTATACATTTTGTCTCTTTTTGTTTAATCTTTTCTTCTCACATTCCTTCAGTAGGATTTTTTTGTAGTTTTCTGTGTTGTCTAAATATATTGTCAAAATTAGGGCTCAACAATAATGAATCTAGGATGTGTTTTAACAGGGAAGAGAAAATGCAACACTGAAGACCGAAAGTACTTTGGGATAGTGAAAAGATACATTCCAAAAACAAAGTATTAAGTCATTAGAAACAAAGAAAAGAATACTTAACTCTTACATATATTGCTCCCCCTATATAGCAGTAAAAGCTTGACAATCTTCTCATAGATGAAGAGACTAGAGGTAGCAGAAATGTGGTTCTACAGAAGGATGCTGAGAATCCATGGACTTAATATCTGAGTAACAATAAAGTTTTATGGAAAATGGAAACAAAAAGCACACATATATGTAGGACCAAAAACATTTAGTATTCAATAAATTATAAATATCCTGGCATGCTAAAGTTTGGGGACATTAAATGATTATACATCTTTATAAAACTGTTTAGAAGTATTCTTTTATCAGTAGTGTTTGTGGACTTTGTGGAGAATAAATTGTTGCACTTTTGTAGGTGCTGTGTAACGGAAGATACACTGCTTTAAGCAGCTTGTAGACTGTAAATCCTGATCTCAATATAATTGAACAATTGTGATGGGAACTGAAGAAATAAGCGCTCCAATGAAAACCACGCAATCTTCAAGAGCTTTGGTATTACTGCTAAGAAGAATGGGGGGAAATATTCCCAATGAGAAAATGTGGACCTTGTTCTATTCAATACCACATTGAATTGAGGCAAATAATCAAGCCAAAGACAACAACACAAATTTCTAACTCCATACTTTGATGCTTTATACTTTCTGTAATAATAAAGATCCTGTTTTGAAAAAAAAAAAAAATCCTATTTATAAAAAGAGCTGAAAGGTGGAATTTTTGCTGGTGGTCCAGTATTTTTGCATGGCCTTTTTTCAGCATCACTATGCTTAAGATGCTTAATCATCCACCATACAGCATTAATGAAAATATAGTACCTTCTTTTCTGGCCCTCAAAGATCATAAAATGTACTGATAAAAGCATACTGCTAATCACTTGATATGAGGTAAAATTGACAAAATTAATTAATTTACCAATTTGGCCCACAAGTTTTTACATTCCAGTATATATATATATATACATATATATATATATATATAAATAAAAAGAAAGAACAGCAAGATATATAATCCGGTGTTCTTATAGATATTTTTATTTTTACAAAATAGTGCTCAATGCAAATTTACAGAGTAAAATATTATAAATTAATTGATTTAAAATATTTTTTTCACTACACAGTTCTAACCATTTTTGAAACATGGTTAGAACTGTGTAGCGAAAAAAAAAAACATTTTAAATCAATTAATTCAATAATATATATATATATATATATATATATATACTAATTGAAATCACTATTTCTATTTATATCCATATTTAAATTACAAGTGTTTATATATATATATATATATATATATATATATATACACACACACATGAATATATTTTCAGTTTATACATTATTTTCATAGATACAATTTATTTAAGTAAATGCTCTGTTTTTAAATAAACAATATTAATTATACTTACTGACCTGAATGTTTATTTAATTTATTTATGTTTTTATTTAAAAAACAGAGCACTCACTTAAATTGTACTTATCAAAATAAGTATAAACAGAAAATATATTAAATAATTGTTGGACTTAATCCATGTTTTCCATACCAGTGTATTTAGAACCATTTACTATATTTATTTACTTAGGATTCTCTTTATTCACATTCCTTTCTATAATGCCAAAACTTTGATTATATAAAAATTATCTAATACACACATAACTGAACAATTTCAGATTAGGCTATGTCATGCAATAACGTCTTTAAAAAATATTCAAAATGAATTGACATAAAAAAAAAAAAAAATGAACATTTTTTTTAATGCAATATCTTTTTTCAGTTGATTTATCTGATGAGCAGATTAATTTCCATGAAACTTGAAAAAATAACTTATTTATTTTGTTTACTAAAGGAGATTTTGTACAGATATTCCTTGTCATAGAAGGGAGAAAAAAAACTCTTATAAGATAAAATATGATTTTTTTTTCTCTAAATCCTGGGATTGTATTTGAATGGTTTAACATTGAAATTTACACTTGACCTTTTTTCTTTTTTTACCCATTTTAATGCAAACAATCATGTTATCTTTGTTCCAAGGTAGAGCATTTGTGACTTTAAGTGACCTACTACAAACAAAAGATGAATTGAGAAAGAAAATAAGACAAGGACTAATAACAAGAAGAGATGACAAAATAGATGGTGTTGAAAAGATGTGAGGAATCTTGAATGAAATGAAAAAATAACAGGCAAGTTACATTTTAAAAAGATTTTTCCTTATACTAGGACAATAGTTATAATTTGTTACTGAAATTTATAGTTTAAACTCTATATACATTTGTTAATAATAATAACAATGATTGTTTTTTTTGCTAAAAAAAACACATTTTTCTTCTATGTGCCGTGTACCTGCAGAACATTGGCAATCATGGCTCTCCACAAGTTCCTGTTCTTAATAAATTTTATCTTTCTGTTATTTCTCCTAAACATAGTTCTGCCATCCATTTACTCAAGATCACTAAGATATGTTTAGTTTTCCTCTCTCCCTCTTGCCTTCAATTTCTCCTGTGAGTATCATATATTCCAAGCCCTCTTTCCTCATTATGTGCCCTAGAAATTACAACTGTCTCCTCCTGATGTTAAGTGTAAGTATCTCTTTTGTTTCCATTTTCTCTAAAATTTTGTTGTCATTCACATTTGGTCCACAGTATCCTCAGGATCCTGCTGTAGGCCCATATTTCTGTTGCTTCAAGTCTCTTCATCTTTAAGATTGTACAGCATTTACTGCCATATAGGAAAACTGATATCACATAACAGTTCAGTACTATTTTTTTTGTTTCTCACAAAGTTTTTCTGTTTCTTAATACTTTGCTTAGCTTTTGGATTGCATCTTTGGTTATCCCAATGCATCTTCAGTGTCACACTTTCTGTCCTCTGTTAAATACTACCCAGATATTTAAATTTTTGTACTTGTTTGATTTTGGTATCTCCAATTTGTAATTTGCTAACAACCATGCATTCTGTCTTCCTGCAATTAATGTTTAGCCCTTTCTTCTTGCTTTCCTTCAATACCTTCTGGAGGAGTTCTTGTAGTTTCCTTTCTGTACCTACTATCAACACTGTGTCATCCGCATACCTTATGTTTTAATACTGGAAGATAATGCTTTTAGGCCAAGCAGTCATTGTAGGTGCTCAATATTAAGAAACAGAGCATTAATAGTAAACAAATTAAAACAAAAAGTTCAAAAACTTATTTCCCAACTTAAACATTACAGGAAAAAAATTAATGTTTAGCATCAACTTATTTTAAATTTCTTCTTTCTTAAGGACATTATTGCATGGCTTAATCTAATTCAAAATTGTGCAATTAAGTGTATTAGATAATTTTTTCCATTAGAAAGGAATTTGTCTGAAGAGAATCTTTAAGTAAACACTTCTAACTATTCATAGTTTATTGAATACTAAACATTTATATTATTATAATGTTCAAAATTATAGTTTTTATTATTGGGAAAACAATTATTTAGGTATTTTTTTATTTTTCATTTTATTTTTTGTATTTTATCATTATTATTATTATTATAGAAAGGAATGTGTATAAAAAGTATCTTAAATATAGTAAATGGTTCTAACTATTTAGAGTTTATTGGAATCTAGATATATTTATATTATCAAAATCTTCAAAATTACAATTTATATTATATTGAAAAACATTTTTTTAAATTTGTTGATATTTATATAAAACTTCTCTAACAAAATATGCATGTATGAGAAGGTACTGAAAAATAATTCAGCCAAACCCACTCTCCAAAATCTGACCAAACATCAGTATTTTTTTTTTTTGGTTCTGTTCAATTGAGCTAGGAACTTTTCAAGATCCTCTCATAACAAAATGGTAAATTTTATGTTTGAAGCCTACTCTATATGGCACTCACAGTAAGAAAGTTTTTCTAGCCCTAAAATAGCCCATCTCCATATCTCTCATATAGCTAATTGATTTGATTGACTTGTTTTTTATGGTTTACCAACAACCATTTATGAGTTATTTAAAGTCAAAACAGATTTTGGATTTTAAGAGTAAGTCCTTTTTTTGTGAGTGAATATTGCTTTGACAATTTTTTGAGAATAACAATGACTTTTTTTCAGATACAAGATCTATTTAACCTATAGCTGGGGAGGTGGTGGTGGATTTGTACCTTTCTCAAAGGAATTTGCATGTAAATAAATGTAATGAACCCAACTAGAATTCAAACTTGGCTCTATGACTTCTCATTCTGGGCCGTTTCCCATTACACCACCTGCACATCCACTCATATAGAAGATTAAACTGTATTCATAGGTAGAGAAGGGGGTTTACTATGTCTAAGAGGTTTCAATTTATTGAAAGTTTATAATTGTTCCTTATATGATACAAGAATATGGATTGTGAGATTGGTATGCATACCATTACATTAATCATGAATGATCTTATATCTCCCAAGAACACGTCTCCAAGAGAGATGGGTTTTCCAGCATGTACATCCTCTTATAGCAAAGATACTTATAAAGACTTGGTTGTCATAGTTGACATTCAAATATCTAGGATACTCCTGTATAGAGAGCTGACTCAAAGAAAGTCCCCAATAGACAGACATCAATTATACTACAAAATTATCTGCAAAAGATGCTTGAATGCATCATGCCTCAATCCAGACATGTGGAAAACTGTAGCTTTTGAATGATCATCCTGATGGTATACAATGCAGAAAAGCAGCTTAAAGTTTGAAGAGTCAATTACCTAAACATCAGAGGTGAAAAGGCAAAGAAAAGAAAAACCAAAAGGTTGACAGACAGGTCAGTACCAAACTCTGTATGCAAAATGTTGGAGACACTGCCATTTGCAAATAGGCTTGTTATGGTCATTAAATTGTGATATTTCATCACTTTTTAAAATGGAATTGGCTTTTCAAAGAAAAGACCCAATGCTATCATCATTTCTAAATATAACCCTCCCAGTTAAAAAAAAATCTTTGTGGGGCTGGAATCCAGCCTTCCCCCTGCCTGACAAAGATGCATACACAATAGAACCTCAGAAATCAGTTTCCAAACTATAACTTCTTTGATAGTTACACAGCTTACTTTCAAGGACATTTTCAGGATTGATATACCTGTAAGCAAAACCTAAAGAAAAAGAGATAATACACTGAGAACATTTTTAATAGGAAAAGATTTTAACTATTTGAACACATGTGGCCAATATACCAGCCACTGTATGGAAATGCATATACCGTACTCATCAAGATTCAAAGGGTTAATACTTGCACACACACACACACACACACACACATTTGTAAGCCAGTCTTTTGATCAGGAGTAGATGTTTATCTCTTGTTTCCTGTTGAGGATTGGATTTCCATTTCTGTTGTGGATGTGAGGTCTGGCAAGACATAACACTTAACAGATTCAGTCATGATAACAATACTCTGCTAGACTAGTCATTGCAGTAGTATTATCTTCTACCTCCTAGACAATTTCTGAGGACTACTTATCAAGAATGGATCAGTCTAGTAATGATAGTAAGGAGGATAACTGGCTCTTACCACAACAGGTTCATTCTGAAGTCTTTTCTTTCTCTTTCACTTCCAGTAGCCCTTTGTGTCTTAATTGTATTATCACCTTGTTAGGGGTGAATTGATTAAAAAAAACCCAAAAAAAACAAAAGATATACATATGTAAAAAATAATGTATGAATCAACTCCAAATCTTGTTTATGTTTTCTGTTGTATGTTTTTTCTTTCATAATTCATTTCAACATTTCCATTTTCTTCTGATACCATTTTATGCTACACAGGATCCAATAACCTGTTCTATATATTTAACTAGACTCCATCACGTAATAGGCTTATCAAGACACAACAGACACTGCGTTTGAAACATCATCCAGGGCAAAACTCCATAGTCTCCCAAGACTGATGGATACTGAATGCATGTAATGTCTTATAATGGTATTAATCACAAAGTAATTTCTTTGAGTGTTCTAGTCTTTTCTTGAGTTAGGAAAATCGTATTTAATTTTTTTTTTTTTTTTTACATAAATAATTTTCTAACACTTCTCTTGTAAGAAGCCTACTGTAGTGAGGAAGTTGTGAAAAATGGTTCTGCTTTGTGCCAAAACTTAAATACAAAATTATGAATAGAATTAGTTTTCAAAATGTTCAAGACATGATTGATTGATTGAATCATTCATTCATTTTCTTCGGCTTATCAACCCACTGCAAGTCATTTAAAACCAGAAAACATTTTTACAGTGAAAAATTTTTTTTTTTGAGATAATGGTTTAGTGATACAATTCTACAAGTTTTACTAATTAACCCATACATTGAGTCAATTGCTTCTTCCACCGCGAGGAAAGTTGGCTCACTGTGCCGCACCAGGAAATTTTTCTCCCCCGAATCGATACTTCAAATATATAAAACAACCATTCGCCCTTGCATGTAGTATTGCTGCCATATATGGGCTGGAGCACCTTCTGCTTACCTCGGAGTTCTTGACAAGATCCAGAGAAGGATATGTAATCTAATTGGCCCTGATCTAGCGTCTTGTTTGCAGTCACTCTCTCACAGACGTGCCGTCGCCTCTCTGTCTTTTTCTACAAATACTTCCATGGTAACTGCTCTGATGAGCTGCTCTCTCTGGTTCCCAGACTCCATGAATTCAAGCGCCCACGAGGCTGGCATCCCGCTCTCACCCTTACAACCGTAGAAACCTTCAAATGTAGCCGTCTCTTCTACTCCAATAGCTTCATACCTCGCACCTCTCTCGCCAGTGGAACACCCTCCCCAATCACTGTTTCCTTGAAAGCTATAATCTCCAACTATTTAAATGTAATGTCAATCGACATCTCCAATTACCTTGATCTACCCACTATCCTTCTCCTCTTCCTTTCTCCTATCACTCTTATCTGTTCTCGCTCCAAATCTTCCGCAACCCCCTGCATCCTAGTGGCTTCACGCCTTGCTTGGGGCACAATGCTTAAAAAAAAAAAAAAAAAAAAAAGCTAAGGGAGAAGAGGTGGATTCATACCTTTCCCAAAGGTATTCGCACCTAAGTGAATATAACAAACCTGACGGGAATTAAAACTTGGTTTTCCGATTAACACTCCCAAGCCATTATCCATTACACCACCTTCACATACAAGCTTACAGTTACCCCTCTAGGTACTGACCAGGCATGGTGTCACTTAACTTCGACTTGATATGGTCATAAGCCTCTCAAAACAACAGAAACAACTACAAAACATGAAACTGTCCAGATGATGAACAATTTGCCTTAATGATCCATTAAGAAATTTGATTTGAGAAGCAAAACATTAGATGAGTAAAAAAAAATATTTAAGTTGGGTTTGGAAAAGTAAATATGTAATTTAAAAAGGATGAATATTTATATTGTATGTTATTTTATAAAGAGACAACACATTTTCTGACTTGGACTAATTATACAAGAGTAAGTAAAAAAATTATCTGCACTTTTGCTATGACATACTGCTAAGAAAGCTGATTCACTGTGTTGTGTGAGACAATTTTTTCTCCAGAATCTATCTTACATATCTATAAGTATGCCATTTGTTCATGCTTAGAATATTGCTGCTACATATGCTCCAGTGCCCCTGCTATTTACCTTGAGCTCCTTGATAAGATCCAAAGAAGAATCTGCAATATTATTAGTCCTGATCTGGCATCTCACCTTCAGTCACTTTCCCACTGCTGTAAGGTTGTCGCTGTGTATTTTCTATAAATACACAGCGACATGGTAATTGTTTGGATGAGCCATTCACTAGGGTATCTAGACATTTTGAATTTAAGCACAGTACTAGACTGACATCAATATCTCATCAATTTACAGTTGAACTGGCTAGTTATAGCCATAAGTTCTATGCTAACAGTTTGTTTTCTTACACTTCTCGCTTGTGGAACTCCCTTCTGGCTCTATGCTTTCCAACGAACTTTAATCTGCAAAAATTTAAATGCAGTGTCAATTGCTATCTACTGTTCTCCTGATTACTTTCCTTTTTCTGCGTATTATTAATGTTTCTGTTCCTAATTCTTCCACACCCTGTGTCTCAATGGGTTTACTGCCTTGCATGGGATGATACTAATTTTTAAAAAAAATATCTTCATATAAGAGTGTGGATAATTTTTTTTTTTTTTTTCTTTTTCATGTGTGTGTGTGTATATATATATATATATATATATATATATATATATATATATATATATATATATGATTTTGAAAATGACGGAACATATTTTTTTTTAAAGGGACCTTTTTCATCCAACACATTTTTAGAAAGATTAGTTGGAATGACAAAAATCAAAACAGCGAAACTGAAAAAAAAGTAGACATAAATTTATTATTAAAACAAAACAAATCAGTGTAAATAAACCCCTAGTGTGTTTCATTGGTGGTTTGTCAGTAATTCCATTTTTTATGTTTTATACTCACCATTTTGCAAGTCTACCTTTTCCATTTTCACCATTTTGATTATTGTCGTTCAAACAAATCTTTCTGAAGAAGAAGTGTTAGATGTAAAAGTTCCCTTTAAAAAAACGCATACTGTCATTTTCAAAGCCATATTTAAATTCTGTGGTACAAAATTTTGTTTATATATATATATATATATATATATATATATATATATATATATTGTAAGCATTTCACCCCAAGCAAGGCGGGAAGCCACTAAGACGAAAGGGGTTACAGAAGATTTGGAACAAGATCAGATAGGAGTAATAGAGGAAAGGATGAGGAGAAGGATAGTGGAAAGATCAAGGCAACTGGAGATGTCGATTGACATTACATTTGAATAGTTGGAGATTATAGCTCTCAGGGAAACAGGAATAGGGAAGGGAGTTCCACAAGTGAGAGGTGCGAGATATGAAGCTATTGGAGTAGAAGAGATGGCTACATTTAATAGTTTCGACAGTGAAAGGATGAGAGCGGGATGCCAGCTTCGTAGGGCGCTTGAATTCATGAAGTCTGGGAACCAGCGAATTCAGCTCCTCGGAGCAATTGCCATGAAAGTATTTGTAAAAAAGACAGAGAAAGGCGACGGCATCTGTGAGAGAGCGACTGTAGACGAGATGCCAGAAGAGGGCCAATTATATTGCATATCCGTCTCTGGAGCTTATCAAGAACCCTGAGGCAAACAGATGGGGCTCCAGACCATATATGGCAGCAATACTCCATGCAAGGGCGAATGGTTGATTTGTAGATCTGAAGGATCGATTCCGGGGAGAAAAATTTCCTGGCGTGGCACAGGGAGCCAACTTTCCTTGCGGTGGATGAAGCAATTGACTCAATGTATTTGTTCCATCTTAGGTCAGCAGTCAATATGAGACCGAGCAGCCACAGAGAAGTGCTCTCGAGAAGTTGAACATCAGACATTCTAATGGAGGGCAGGGAAGGATCTCTCTATAGTGATTAATAGAGAGCAGTTTTGTTTTTGAGGCATTAAAGTTGACCAGCCAATTCCTGCCCCAGTCCAAGCACTTTCCAAGGAAGTAGCGATAGGGCAGCAAGAAGTTTGCTACATACCACCTATGGGAGAGAGGTTGGAGTGGGGAGAATAATTTGTCACCCACAAAGGCACAGAGATGCTTTTGGACTATCAAGGCTGGAGAGAGAGGTCTGGGCATCTCCTGCACAAATATAACAGTATTCCATTTTTGGTCTGATCTGGTTCTTGTAAAGGTTTGGTTTGGTTTGGTTTGTTTTGTTTTACGGCATATCAACCTCAATGGGTTATTTAATGCCAACAAAATTTTCATTGTTGGTAACATTTTTTTTTCCAAAAATCTATTTCTGGTAATATTTTTTCCTTTAAAAATCTACTTCCAGTAACAATTTTCCTTTGCTAGTAATATTTTTTTTTCCAAAAAAATGTATAGCTGGTAATGTTTTTTTTTTTGTTTTTTTTTTTCAAAAATGTATTCCTGGTAATATTTTTGTTTTTCAAAAATATATTGCTGGTAATATATTTTTTTACAAAGTATTTCTAGTATTAAAACCTATTCTTATACTTTCTTAGTGTTTTGACCTCAGTTTGGGGGTTAACTATTTGCCCATAGCTGGGACCCTAACAGGTGCTGCAATCCCGGGTGAGGGTGGACCTGGGAACACCAGCAATTAAGAGGTGGTTCCATGCTCCTCAAAACCTCCTGATCAGAGGACTTGCTATTGGATGTAGTTTATCGTCTTCCCCAGGACACGTATGTAGTTTATCATCATACCCAGGACAGTCTTGTAAAGGTAGAGGATTGCAGTAGAAGTCAGGTACTTAGTGGAGTTTTTAAAAGAGGTTGACCATTCTATCTGCATTCTTAGCAATGGATCATATGCACAAGTTCCACTTGAGGTCAGGTGTGAGTTTGAGGCCCAATAGTCTTTCAAGGAATGGTGCCTCTCCGAGGGGACGTCCATTCTTCTTGACTGGTGATCTAGGTATATGCTATTCTTACACAGGAACACTTGAAGATGATCAAAGATTACCAATTGAAATTCAATGTTGATGAATGGATTTGGGAGGGAAAATCTTTAACGAATAGTATTGATTGCCTCTGTAAGTTTAGACAATTCCTTAAGTTTATATGACATGGATTTTTTTTTTTTACAATAAACAAAACATTAAAATTTGTGATTGATGTTCAAGTAAAGCAGACACATAATACAGAGTTTACAACAATCTCAAACTGTTTCTTTGAAATCAGAGTGAAAATGATGAATACTAATAATAAAATTTTCTTTTCTTTTTTAGAATAAATAAATTGCATAAGAGATCATAAAAATTTTTTCATTAAAATCTATTTTATCTCTGAATTTCAGAGATGAGTATCATTATTTATATGTAGCCTATTGTCCTCATCATTGTTTTTGTTATTATTACAACATTTTAATTGTTATACTCTCAGGTATATGTCAATCCAGGTAACCTACAGGGAATTCCAAAATGAACACTTTACTCAATCTATGAGGATAGATTATTCTCATTCTACTACCTATTTGATGACAAGGTAATTGTGAGTTCAATTCCTGAGCTGGGTAGTGTTAAATAGGGCAAGCAATAACAGAGCAGTACTAAAAATAAGGACTAGACTAAACCCTTAGATTAAATAAAGAGTTCTGTTCAGAAATCCCTGTAGGTTACCTAGATTGATATATACCTGATGAAGGCTGAGGTACACATTGGTCAAAATGTTGTAACAACAACAAAAATGAAGACAAGAGTTTGCTTGTAAATAATAAAATCTACTTATTTAGTTATGAGAAATAAAAAGAATAACTGATGGTAAATTATTTTAATTTACTTGTTTTTATATTAATAAGAAAAGATACATAATCAATGAAGAGAAAAGAATCATGGTCTCTTTAAAAACTTGCATTTATGAATCTTAAAACAGGGACATTACAAAAGATAGTTGAAAATCTCAAAAGCCAATTAGAACATTTAGAAAAATAAAAGAACAGATCAATTCAGAATCAATCAATTAATTGAAGAAATTATGATTTTTGATCTGCTTTGTATTGTTTTGGCTTTAATGTGAACAAAATTATTAAACTCATGATCAGACTTGAAATTCTGATTTAAATTTAATTTAATTCTGAATAATTGGAACTTTTAAATCTGAAGCACTTCTCTTAAACTAAATTTCTTCTTTCAACAAAAGTAAGCCCAATAAACTTTTGAATATCTTGTAATTAAAATGAAACAAATGTGTTTTAAAAATATCTGCTTAAAGGCTACCTTAATTCTTTATGAGATGGTGGTTAAAATTTTTCAGTCCAACCAAGAATAAATTTAAAATTAAATTCTGATCCTTGTTCCTATCTTGAGAAGTGAGATGGACGGAGAACTTTTCGGCACCCCTCATGTCTCTAATTGTAGATTAAAAAAAGAATTATCAGTATGAAAGGGAAGTAGATTTATTACCATATTTTGTGGCTTATAAGACATTCCAATGCATTAGCCACCCCCTTCAAATTTTGAGGGAAAAAATTGGAAAAAAATGCCCTCCTTTGTGAATAAAATTGTGGATAGTGGGGACCATTATCTCTAATTTTACCCACTGAATAGCATATTTCAACAGAAAAACCTGAACAAGCATGAAAAATTTATCATAGACTGAGAAGAAGTACCAAATTTATTCTAACTATTTAGAATGTAATGATTAGAAGACAAATTAACTCCCATCACTGACCTTTGCTTTATAGGACACAGGGTGGTTTTTCAGTCAGTCAGTTATGTGCCATGTGTGATACACACTGAGGTGATCAGGTATCTTTTGATACATGGCTGAAGAGGTAGATTTTTCCCCGCAGTAGGTTTCCATTTCTTTCTGCGGTAGAGCAGTTGCCATCTAAGACTATAGAACCCAGTCTGTCCTGCTATTTACCCATAACTGGGGGGAGAAGAAGAGGATTCATATCTTTTTGGAGATACAAAAATAAGCAGCAAAATACAGTGAATCTTACAATATTCACAATCATTTCAATATAGACAACAAATATGAAAATAAACAAATCGATTATATCTAAATTAAGAAAATTTACAATTTTAAATTTCTGAAGTAAACATGAGAGTAGTGAATGGACAATTTTTGCACTCCCTTACTCCAACCAAATAAAAAAAAAATTTTAAATGTAAGAACACTGGATAAATTAAACAAATGAATTAAATTTTCTTTGTCATATTTAACGAAAAATGTTTAAAAAGGTTGCTGCCCTTATATATATATATATATATATATATATATATGGGCACAGATGTGGCTTTTTAGTCTTGCTAGGGTCTCACATTATCTTGTGCAGATGTGGCAATGCTGAGCATCTTTTGCACTAGTTGTTGCATTAATGTTTTGTTGACATTTGATTGTATTTTATTACTATTTTTCTAGTGAATTTTGCTCTATGATTTTATATATATATATATATATATATATATATATATATATAGACACACACACAGGCACAAATTTTCTAAAGTTCACTTAGTAAAAAGGTTTGTATATTTTATTAATCATACTTTAGAAAACAATCTACTCTACATTTGCTATTATTTTTTTGAAAGTACATTGAGCACTCTTTTATTCATGTAACCATTTCTCTTGAAACACCAGGCACTTGACTTGCCATTTTGTTACATGTATATATTACTTAAACCTTATTTTTAATGGATACGAGTATTTGAGTAAACTTATTAGAGAAAAATTTGTGTTCCCCAGCAGGATTTGAACCTGCGCTCTGCGAGGGGAAAACATCATTAGATGTGACGTGTTTTGGATCTCTCAATTATGGAGTGTGTAGATGACCAAGCAAAGTTAAATAGTGCCTTTAAACACAGATTTTTCTTGGACTCTCACAATAAATATATCTGCTCAGTGTTAAGTGTGTGTGTATGTATGTGTGTGTGTGTATATATATATATATATATATATGCAGTATATATAATTGGTAATTACACAAAGTTATAATTATGGAATCTGATTTAAAGAGTTGTTTATCAAAATTTAAAGGAAGAGAGCCATGATTCTAAACAAAACACATAAAACATTACATTTGGCTTTTTGGTAAAAACATCAGCATAATTTATCTGGCTATTCCAATCATTTGCAGGTTGTTTGCTGAATGTGATCCAAGGTGGGAGTTGGTTGGAGTAAAGAAACAAATTAGACAATGGTTTGGAGAAAATGACTAAAGATTTATTTTCATTTACAAGATATGAAAATGTCTCTGGCAATTTGTATAGTGTAGCGTTCGAATGTGCAGTGTATATGGAAATAAATGACAGTGTAAAAAAGGAGTATGCTTAAGCTGGCTGGCTGACTGACTGCTTTTAATTTCGGTTTGTCACATTGATAGTGGAGTTCATTCTCTTTCTGTGTTCACAGGAGATCGTTTTCCCAGCCTAATGGTCAGACAGGCAGTCAGCTGTGCTCTCAGGTAGCCTCTATGGCTAGCATGTGTGTGTGAAGTCTCTCTCTCTGTATGGCTTCACTTATAGCCTAAATAAGACATAGTAAATGGACATAGTTGTAGACATCTGTGGCAAGCGACATTCGTGTCAATAATGGCCAGCACTGTGGCATATTTATGTTTGTTTTAAAATTTCTTTTGAGTAGAATGCGTCGTGTGTGCGATTTAACCCACAAAAATTGGTGTGTAATTAGAGATATATGTTATCTAATAATTGTATAAATTTGGCTTTAATTTGTTATCTCTATAAGTAAATTGTTTTTCTGATACAACTGTTCATGAGAGGAAATGCAGTTTTTATTCTCTTTATCCATGATTCAACTTTTGCTGCAACTTTTTTATGTATATTTTCATATTAATGAGTTTATAAGGCCTTCATTTAATGATATGTTTTTAGAACCAATGCATTTTGAACAAAATTTTTTATGGCTGATACAAAAATGCTCCAATAGTATTATGTGACAAATAACCAGGATTATTTATAGAAATTAACAACTGGTATTATAGGAAAATGATCCAAGAAACAAAGAAAAGTGCACTCCACTGTTATGTAATATGTAATCTCCCATATGGCAGGGAATGTGTGACAATCTCCTCACAGATAAAGAAGAGACTTGACAGATGTGGTTCTTC
Source organism: Acanthosepion pharaonis (assembly GCA_903632075.3). Lineage (NCBI taxonomy): Eukaryota > Metazoa > Mollusca > Cephalopoda > Sepiida > Sepiidae > Acanthosepion > Acanthosepion pharaonis. Next base: position 386,992 of record CAHIKZ030000201.1, read on the forward strand.
TACCAAGTGCTTAGAATATCATGGACAGAATATATGAGCAATGAAGAAATCTTAAGGAATACAGAAACAAAGAGACATACTTATAGTTGAAAATTTTCAGATGCATTACAAGGAAAGAGGGCTTAGAGACTTTAACACGGACAGGATATTAAATGTAAGAGAAGGTGGGTGAAACAGTGATTTTCTGACTTAACATGTTCGAGTGATCAGATGGCAGAACTAGGACAAAGAGGAGTGGTAATGGGTACTTAGAGCAATGAAAGACAGAAAGTTGGGAAGGTGAAAGGTTAGGTGATATAAAAGAAGATTTATTAAAATATATTCTTAGGGCATAAATTTCTACTGGGATCAGCAGTATTAAAGCATTAATGAGGGAAAAAGGAAGGAAAAAAGAAAAAAGAAGAAAAATAGAGAAAGAAAGAAAAAGAAAAATAGAGAAAGAAAGAAAAAGAAAAATAGAGAAAGAAAGAAAAAGAAAAATAGAGAAAGAAAGAAAAAGAAAAATAGAGAAAGAAAGAAAAAGAAAAATAGAGAAAGAAAGAAAAAGAAAAATAGAGAGAAAAAGAAAAATAGAGAGAAAAAGAAAAATAGAGAGAAAAAGAAAAATAGAGAAAAAAAGAAAAATAGAGAAAGAAAGAAAAATAGAGAAAGAAAGAAAAATAGAGAAAGAAAGAAAAATAGAGAAAGAAAGAAAAATAGAGAAAGAAAGAAAAATAGAGAAAGAAAGAAAAATAGAGAAAGAAAGAAAAATAGAGAAAGAAAGAAAAATAGAGAAAGAAAGAAAAATAGAGAAAGAAAGAAAAAATAGAGAAAGAAAGAAAAAAGAGAAAGAAAGAAAAATAGAGAAAGAAAGAAAAATAGAGAAAGAAAGAAAAATAGAGAAAGAAAGAAAAATAGAGAAAGAAAGAAAAATAGAGAAAGAAAGAAAAATAGAGAAAGAAAGAAAAATAGAAAAAAATGGTTGGCTTCTTTTTGCTTCTTTTTTTTGTCATCTTTTTCAATTCTCCACTTTACAGTTAGTGAAGTCATTTTTTTTTCTTTTCCTTGCTCACTTGTCCCCTTGTTTTTGTATATCTGTATACATTATGTGTCTGTATAAGTTTTAAAATGGCCATTTTTAAAACCATGATTAAATTTTTACATCCTAAGAAGAGTAATATTTATTGAGACAATTAAGCACATGAAAAATCTGCTTCTTTATTGATTAAATTAAGAAAGAGAAAAAAAAATCTTTGTAACAAGAGTGAAACAGTTCAGTAAAAAGAAAACGTTTGTACCATTAAAGGGGGGAAAAAAAGAAGACATTTTCTCATGATAGGAATGACAAAATGACTTTGTATACAACCAGTACCATAACATTAAATACCAGTACTATACAAACTACATAAACACAGTTGTCAACAAACTGCATGCTAACCAATTCTGGTCTCATCCAATGTTACAAAGAAGACTGACACTTATCTCTGAGGCCACATGTAAATAGGAAGACAGCAATGAATTAAATATTACCCATTGCTATTAATGTGTCATGAAAGCAGCTCTTTACAAGAGAGGGGATAGGAATTGATGGAAGCTCTCCTGTTGAAAACTAACCAAACACAGAAGAATAATCCACTGTAAGAAGGCATGATGTGTTTATCAAAGATACGATAGGAACGGGTAAGGTGAAATTAATCCTACTATACTAAACCCTGAGGGGGGAAAAAATGTAGTAGAAATGCCAGTTGCTTATACACATATTTAGAATGTAAGTCTGGAAGCCATAACAGCTGTTGCTAGTTTGACCTTTGCAGAAGAAACAAAAAAGGTATTAGAAGGAAGACCTGGGAACAGAACAATCAGTAATTTTTTTTTGTATGGTGGGGAGGGGTCTATATTGCAACACCACTTATTTTATAGACACATGTTCACTTCATCAAATTCCCGTTAGGCTAATTTATTGGTTGTAGTTGTTATTCCTTAATGATAGTTAATTAAAAACCGTTTTTTTTGGGTGGGGAGGGGGTCTGTGAGGGGTATTGTAACTTTTAAATTGCCTGAGGTTTGTGGCTGTTATTAAAAGTAAAAGTTCTTAGATTAAATACCAGCAAGACAGCTAAACTACCATCTAATAGTCACTGGTAGTTGTAATACAAAATAAAGGAAAAATTAAAAACAATAAAAGTTCAAATACTGCCACATCAAACAAAAGGTTTCAGACAAAGTCATGTCTAAGCGGCATATCTAAAAACAAGAAAAACAATGTCAGCTTGAATTCTATCGCTGTCTGAAAATTTTGAATGAAGTGAGTATACGACTCATCAGACTAGTTCCATACATAATGAAAAACATATGCAAATGAGGCTCTCCTTTTATAAATATTCCCAGCAACCCCAGCTTTTTTTATAAAAATGCAATAACAACCCCAGCTCAAACTTAAGGATTCTGCCTTTCTTAATATAAACAAATGGTAGCAAACTTCAGGTTTAAATCTACAAAAGGAAAGTTAGATTGTGAGTAAGGTTTTTACTTGGTATTTACTGACTATAGCAGTACTTGTAAAATCTCTAATTTTCCAATCAATAAAATAATAAATGTTCAAATGACCTCTCTTTGGATCAGCTACAAAGTTTTGTGTAACACTGGTCATCAGAATCAGAAGTTCTAATAAATATAATCTTGAAGAATGATGTTACACAAAACTTTGGAGTCAGCTGAAAGATAAGTCATTTGAACATTTAATTTATGGTCAATTCTCATTCTGGTTATCTCTTGAGCACTTTCTTGACAAAAATTCTGCCAAACTTAAAATACAATAAATTCAAGTAATTTTTAGATATTATTGTAGGTGTAGTCAGTTATTATTACTAATATCCCAATAATGTATTGAGTAGGCCAAAAAGTTTGTGTGCTTATTAAGCAGAAAATTTACTTAAACCAGACAAAATTTTTGGTTAACTTAATAATTTTTTTTTTTTTTTTTACATTTTAACCTGAGAAATAAACAAAAAATAGATCATGACCAGGGCCAGATGTAGGCAATAAGAGGCCACTGGGTCAATAGAATTTGGGGGCCCCCTCATTGCATATGTTCGCAACCCCAAAGTCTATTTTTAAAAAAAAAAGAAAAAAAAAGAAAAAAGATATATTTTTAGATGATGCTTTTTTAGTGTAAAATATGAAAGACTTCAGCTAAAATTTTTAATGATTTTGGAACTCAACCAATTTTAAACAAAATTGGTAAACATTGTAACGTTTTTAATATTTTAGATAATATTTTTTCAAAATTACGCAATTTTCCTTTTTTTTTTAATTTTTACCGTTTTGCACTATTTTGTCTAATTTGTACCATATTGAGCAGCTTTGCATTTATTACAAAACAAAATTATGCAAAACTAAAAAAGCTAAATGAAAAATCTCTATGTATATAAAAAAGATGCATCAAAATCTAAATGGAGACTCTTTGAAGGAGCTCCATTGAATTTAAAAGACCCACTCCAACTAAAGGGGATCAAATAATCTAAATTGTTTCAAATTACTTCAAAGGAACAGCATTAAATCTGAAAATAAACAAATCACCTCTGTTTATATATCTTTATTTTTTTTTTTTAAATTTTATCAGTGATCCAAAATTAGATGGTTCTTGGGGTCTCCTCTAGTCTTGGAAACCCTGGGCTGCAGCCCATACTAGTCCATATATAAATCCAGCACTGATGATGATGATGATGATGATAACAATAACAACAACAACCTGAACCAGTCATAGAAGGCCAGGAAGTCACCATTTTTGGGGTCTTCACCATTCAATAGTGACAGGCATATAAACTAGACAGTGATCACCTCCTCCCTTTACTCCTGTAAACTCCACTGAGGAGTATGTGTCCCAAAGTTCTGTTACTGCTGTGTTTAACAATAGCTGGTGGGAGAAGAAATGGATTCATACCTTTCCCAAGGGAATTAACACATAATGAATGTAATGAACCCAACTGGAATTTGAACTCAGCTCTCCGATTCTTCAATCAGAGCTATAATCCATTACTACACCATGCTTCCAATTCTAATGGATCACATGATAAATTTAAAAGTGATAAAATCATTAATTATCAGGACCTTCCACTACAACAGACAAAGTGTATAATACAAAGATGACGGTTATGCTCATAAACATCAAAGTACTGAGAAAATACCCCCCAAACACACACAAGACATTAGAATGGTGGCAGATGACCCCAAGAAGAATTGAGAACATACAAATCAGAATAGTATTGAAGTCAGAAAGAATACTGAGGTGAATGCAGAAATTAAGATTTCCAGTTTTCAGGTGATTATCAAAAACCATCTGAGAACTATGTTTGGAAGATATAAATATTTTTAATGCAAAAGTTCACTTAATACAAGGCTTGAGAACAACTGAAATTAGAAGGTTACTATTAAAATGGTTATGATGAATGAGATGTGTGACTGGAATGAAAGAGAAGGAAATAGGGAGTGAAAATTATGAAGATAAGGATGATAGATAACAATGGACCATTGACTTAAAAAGGTTAATGTTGTAGTATTCAGGGAAGCATCCATATAGGAGTCTGTTTCAAAAAATAGCGGTTCTTGGGGAAAAACTGTCTCAATGGAACTTCCACCTTTAATTTGGAATACAAAAGAAATTAGAGTGATTCAACTCCATGGAAGTAGCATGGCTAGTCAAAGCAGTAAAGACTGAACTAGTAGAACTGAAGAATAGAGCTTATCTGGAAATCTACAATGGAAATAGCAATGGGCTTGCAACATTGCATCTGCGGGGAAGAGGCTGCAAAGTGGAGAATAGGTCTTCCCCCACAAGAGCACATAAATGATTTTAAACTCTATCAAGGCTGGAATGTGAAGACTGATTAGCTCCAGCCCAGATATCATAGCATTATGCTATTTTTGGTCTAATATGATAGCTGTAAAGAGAAAATATGGTAGAAGTCAAGTACTTCCTGGAGCAATAGAATGAGACAACCATTTTTCCAGCACCATTAGCAATGGATCATATATCTTATCTTTTAATCATTTCACCCCAAGCAAAGTAATAATACCACTAAAATGCAAGGGGTTACTGGAAGTGAAAGAGAATGAGAAGACTTTAATGAGGAGAAAGGATAATAAAAGAAAAGGTTTCAGGAAAAAAGATGGTGGCAATTGATGCAGTATTTAAATTTTCGAAGGACATAGATGGCCGGGAAGCAGAACACTGGAAAAGAGATTCAAATGTGAGAAATGCAAAAAAAAAAACAAACAAACCATTAGAATAAAGCTTATAGTTACATCTAGCTAATTTATTAATGAGACCTAGTTGCCAATCTAGTAGTGCACTTAAATTCATATGTTCAAGGTACCAAGGAGGAGAACTCATGTTCTATCTGCCATGATAATATTTAAAGAAAGAAAATAGGTTTTATAAATTAAATGGTAGTTCTTTTAAAGATAAAAGAATTTCAGTTTTTCAAGTTTGATCAGTTCTAAATAAAAGAAATTTAGAAAAAAAAATACTGTCTGGTTATTGAGGTCAGGAAGTGAAGTTTATTTTCAAAGTTACTCAAAAGGTGTAGTAAACATATAGACAAATTAATCATAAAAGGCACAGTTATTATTGCTGTGTGGTCATATTGTTCCTAAATTGTCACAGCTGCTTATAGTAGGCTAAGAGTTAAATGAGAACATTTCAAGTGGCATGTTATTATATTATGCTTAAACCTTTGCTGTGCATTCAGTTTAGTTTGTCTCGATGAGACACCTGTAATGTCAATTGTATTATGTTTGTGAGTGCTTCTTAGAAGCTGTTGTCATTTATTTTTTCTCATGAGTGACTTTTGCTTTCATATTACATCAGCAATTTATTTTAGCTTTTACTAGATAGATATTATTATTATTATTTAACTAAGAAAAACAAAGGAAAGAGTGCTGAACTGCTATGTAATATCAATTCTTCTACATGAGAGTGAATGCTGGACAATCTCCTCACAGATGACTTGAGGCAAAACAAAAATGATTCTACAAAAGGATGCTGAGAAGACCATTGAATAAATATGTCTGAGACACATAAGAAAAAAGGGCCTGGAAAATTTGACACTCACAGGACATTAAAGGCAAGAGAGGCAGTGAAAAGTAGTGATTAACATACCTAATGAGCTTCTGTAAATGAATAACAGAACAGGGAATGGGGAGGATAGGAAATTGACAAATCTTACTCAGAGCTACAAAAAATGGGACTTTTTGGAGAGCCAGTGATTGCTGATGTCCTATGGAAATAAAACAAACCTTATTAAATATGTTTTTAAATTCAGTTTTCTTAGTTTTATATGAGTTTTTGATAAAGGTTTGGTTTGTTCAACAGCATATCAACTCTTTACGAGTCATTTAATGATGAAATTTTATTCTCTTGTAAGATTTGGCAATTTTTTTTTTCAAAAAAATGTATTGCTGATAATTTTTCTTATTACTATGAAAATGTATTGCTCATAATTTTTTCTAACGTATTTTTATATTTTCAGGTTCTGACCCCAGTGTGGATGTTCACTATTTGCCCTGGGTCAGAGTGGACCTGGGAACAACAGCAATTAAGAGGTGGTTCCATGCTCCTCAAAACCTCCTAATCAGAGACCGTGCTACTGGATATCAGCATACCCAGGATGATTTAATAAAGATATTTGGTATTTGACTATATGTTTTACAATTAATCATGCAATGTTTTAACCATTTTATGGACTATTTCTAATCAGTTCATTTACGAGAAGGTGCTGAAAAGTTCTTAGTCTGACCAACTTTCCAAAATATGACCAAATATCAGAATTTACTCTTGAATGCTATCTTGGTCAAGCTGAGTACTTTTCAGTATTCCTCAGAAGCAAAATACTTGACTGAATATGATTTTGAATCTTTTTTTTTATGTGCCATGATCCTTCAGAACATGGTCAATCATAGCTCTTCACAACCTCCTATCCTTTGTAGCTCTAAGTAATATTTGTCCCCTTAGTATCCTTTCCAATTGTTGTTCTGCCATTCGTTCACACAAACTTGTTAACACTTTCATTGCTGCATCATTATATCATTGTTGCCTGGCTGTACTGGCCCATTTTGGGAAGAAGAGAAAATTGCTATTTACTGGAAATAAATGACTACAAAGACAATAATGCTGATTTCTCATTGGCTATTTTGGTTTTAATCAGATACTCTACAGTACAATTAAATTGAGCAAGACCCCAATATAATAAAAATAATACATAATAAAATAGCTTGTATTGTATTCTACTATACATCTGACTTATCTGGAAGTAATACTAAGCACTAGTTTAAGACACAAATGTTGGGGACCAACATCTCATGGTGTTTTGAAAACATATATGAAACACACACCCCATTTTTATTTATCAGTGTGTATTACATCAATCAGGCTGCAGATTGCATTTGAGAAATCTTTGTAAAGGAGGACATATTTTCTTTACAAACATATATATATATAATGTTGACAGCAGACAATGTAAGTTTGTAAAGATGCATAAGTTTATCCACAGAAATGGAAGTGTTAAGTAGGTTACTTAATGTTTCTTTCTGCCTCTCTGGCTTTCAATATGCCTTGTGAGTGTCAATTTCTCCAAGCTCTCTTTCCTCCTTATGAATGCAATAAAATTTCAACTATTTCTGATTCTTCCTTTATCTTTTCTTTATATTAAGTAAAGGAAAAAGTCAAAAATAAGTTGCAGCTTCTTATGTGCTCTAAGCAGTTTTTCTCCCTTTGCTAAGGCCCATGTTCCTGGTTAAACCATCCATTCACACAAGCTCATCAAGTAAGTGGTTTGTTACCTTTCCCTATCTCTCTTGCTTTTAATATGCCCCATGAGAATTAAATTTTCCAAGTCTTCCTTTCTCAGTATATGTCCAAGGAATTTCAGTCATTTTTTTCCTGATTCTGAGTATAAGTGTTCTCTCGGCTGCCGTTTTCTTTAAGAATTCCTTGTTTACTTGCTCCATCCATGGAATTTTCATTATCTTTCTGTAGAGCCACATTTCAGTTTTTTTTTCTCTCATCAATGGGGAGATTGTCCAGCATGCACTATCATAAGAAGATGCATATTACATAGCAATCCAGCACTCATTTCTTTGTTTTTAACAAAATCTTTCCTCTTTTCAGCACCTGTCCAGAGATAGTGGCACAATGTTCACAGACCTGTGTTTTAGTAGATGTAAAAACCATCAGAAATTGTACTTCTACAGATTCCGTACTCATCAGCTTTGAATTACAATTTCTGATGGTTTTCGCATCTACTAAAATACAGGTCCTTCAACATCCAGATTGAAAGAAAAGGTGAAAAAAGTACAGGAAATGATGAAGTCAGTCTTTGTTGTTGTTATCATATTTCAGTCTTCATCAGAGTGTATATCAATGCAGTCAACCTACTACTGGGACTTCTGAACTGGAGGCTTTATTTAATCTATGGGGATAGACTACTCAAAAATAATAAATGATGTCATGGAAAGAGTTCAAAAGTGCTTATGCAGTCTTGTGGGTAATTAATTATTTTCACCCCTACAACCCTTTTCCCATAGACAAAACATTGCTTTCTGCTAGCTACTCTATTGCTATCTTCATGGCAAATGTACAGACAAGTTACATTCCTTAGTTCCATCATTTAAGAACTTTACAGCCAGGAACTGCCATGCCACATGCACCAAGTCAACTCATCTTCATCATATTCCATTGGTAAGGAGGAAGTTTCACAGCTTCTCCCCCAAAACTGTTACTTTGTGGAGCAGACTTCTGAAAAGATGCTTTCCTGTTCACTACAATTTTAATCTCTTCAAATTTAGAGTTAACTGTTATCTATCCTAGATATCCTCATAATATGCACATCTTACTCTCTCCTTGTACAACTTTACTACAACTTCATTTATTAACCTTCTCCCTTACATGGTTCTTGGACCTTATATTGAGTGAACAATATAAAAAAAAGATGTAAAGAAAAACAATATTTTTATAAATTAATACATTGGAACTTATAGGAATTTTTTATATATTTACTGTTAGTTCCCTCAATACAAGCCCATGAGCCACTCAAGGTAGAGGGTTACTGAGCAAGATTGTTGTAAGGGAGACAAAAGGAGGAAGTAAAAAGATGAGGATGTGTAGAATAGATATCAGTTGACCCTGAAGTTAAAGAAAGTGAGATTATAGTTTTCAGGGAAGTATCCTTTCAGGAGTCTGGTTCCAGACACTCAGACAGTTTCTTCCTTAGAAGAAATTGTCTGAGAGGAATTTGCTCCTTATCAAAGGAACATGAAGGGAATGGGGATGATTTGCCAACATGAAAATGGCATGGCACATCCTAGTTGTGAAAGTCTGAGCTGGTGGAACTAAAGAATGTAATGACCTACATGAGTTAATTTTAATTTACTGATGAATATTTTTGTTATTTTGTAGTGAGAAAAATACAAGCAAGTAGGCTACACTGAGCAAGAAGGTAGTACGTAAAGAAAAAAACAGTTTTAGTCAAGAAGAACACGGGTTATGAAAGAATTAGTAAGAGCAAAAGTGAGTGCTGTGATACGAATTGGGAACTTTTTAGAAAAGAAAAGAAACAAACATTATTTTATAAAATTGGTGTTATTTAGAGATAAGCTAAATTAAATTATTAAAAAAAAATTTTATTTAGGATGTATTTGTTTTATTATGTGAATTTTCTTTTCTAGCCAAATGGTAATATTAGTTATTGCCTTATAAGGAAATATCTTGCATTCAATGACCAAGTAACCATACTGCTTTTGGTTGAAATTTTAAAAATCTTTTTCTTAAAACAATTTTACAGGAAAATAGGTTTTTCAAGTCTAGTAGCTGTTGTTACTCTTTCTAGTATTGATGGGAACTTCCTCCTTAACCTTTTGTTTGAGGTAGTGTGAAGTGTCAATATCTTGATTATGTCATTTTGTCTTCAAGTTACATGTGCTATACATTTTAGTTGTTGCTGCTGTTAAATGTCGTTAAGTGAAGTTGCTTCTGCTATTTGATAGTTTTGTTCATGAAAAGTTGTTATAGAAAAAAATGTCTGTATTTTCAGTAAAACATCTATTTTTTTTCACCCCAAGCAAAGCAATAAAGCCACTAAGACACAAGGAATTACTGAGTTTTAGAGAATATGAGGAAAAAAACTATCACGGAGAGAGAACAATAAAAGAAGAAGAATTAAGAATACAGAAGATAACAATTGATATTGGATTTAAATTTTTGCAGATCAAAATTGACTGGAAAGTAAGAAGCTGGATGAGAGTTCCACAAGTGAGAAGTTAGATAGAAGAAACTGTTAGCATAGAACTTATGGTTACATCTGGCCAATTCAACTGTAAAATGATGAGACCCTGCCACCAATCTAGTAATGCACTTAAATGCATAAAGTCTAGGTATCATAGAGGAAAGTGATATTTATTTTGTTTTGGATAAAAATGTGGCACAAGACTAAAAGGGGAATGGGGAAAAGGACGGTCTTCTCCTGTCTTAACATTAAACTTACCTAGCCACAATCACTGACCCAAATATACCACAATATTCCTTATACTAAAGCAACACATTCTTACTACAGCCACCATAATACCTCAGAGTCTTTATGAAGTCATCACTAGTCACCATATGTACAATTTGTACCATAGAGAAAGGTTATCAGAACAATCACCATGAAAGTATTTATAGAAAAGACAGAGGGAAGCTACATTATGGTGGTGAGAAAGTGACTGAATTTTCTAAAGATCTTTTTGTCATTGTGTCCACTTGGATTTCCTACTCTGGACATAGCTACATAGATCTGACCATGAGGGAAACACCTGAATAAATGTTTATGTTAATAATAACAAAAATTAATTAAGCAAACTTACTATTTTTTCACTTTTTTAAATAATTCATTACAATTTTAAGAAAATCTAATTAAACAGATTCTTTGACATATTTAGATAATTCCATGAATTCTTTTACAGCACCATTTGGCTAATTTGTAGTAACAAGTAAAGCAAGCAAGCAACAAGGCTTATTATGAACATTGGATGCTTTCTAACTTACAATTGAATTTTGACAAGATAGATATGAATTCTGTCTATACAAACAAAGAATTCAAAAATAAAACTTTATCAAAAGAAACATTGCTTATATACAGCAAATTTTAAAATTTGAATTTAAAATAAATGGCACAAAAGAATTATTAAAATGTGCTTTTAAAAACTGCTAAATTGCAAATATATATGAAAGGCTGGTAAATATTCATTATATGTTAACAATGTGGGCTGTTTAGTTCTATTGATATAAAGTGGGTACACACAGACAAAATTTAGATTTATGTGAATTTATAAAAGATTATTGACGGTTCAATGGGAATTTTACAGTGTTTTTCAAATCAGTATTTTATATATATATATATATATATATATATATATATATATAGTTAGGTCTATCAATTTTTTTAATTTAACTTTTCAAATTTCTCAATTTAGGGAAAAAACATAATTTCAATTTGACTGTTTATATGTCGTCACCTAGAATGACATGAAATTGGTCCCATCAAATGTGAGACCATTGGAATTAAAAAAAAACAGTTGCATAAATATACACAGAAGAATCCTTGAGAATCAACATAGCAACATTTGAAAGTACCCTCATATAAAATAAATATGAACTTTGGCTTCTTGAAGAAGATAAGATTGTAGTGATCAAGAAAGCACCTTCTTGGAAGTCTGTCCCCCAAATTAGCAGTCAACCATTATGTCCTATATATCCTCATAACCTGCACTTACTTACCTCCTCTTACATCCACACAATAACCTTACTCAATAAACTTTTATCTTGAGTGGCTCTTGGGCCTTGAATTGGATGAAAATTTAATAAAAAATATATAGCCTGACATTCAAACTGAATTTGATCAGGAATTTTCACTGTGTAATGTTCAGTTTGTGATTAATCTTCACTACTGTATCAAGTGCATTGACAGGAGAAAGAAGTTTATACTGAAAATAAATAAAATTATCATATTTTTTTTTACAATGATATTCACCCTGTCAAGGCCCAAGAGCCACTCATGGTAGAGTGTTACAGAGTAAGAGGCATAGTTTATGAGGATATCTAGGGAAGATAATGGTTAACCTTAGACTTAAACAGGTTAAGACTGAAGTGATCAGGGAAGCATCCTCTTGGGAGTTGGCTCCATGAAGCAGCAATTCCTGAGAAGCTGCTGCTCTAGAGGAACTTAATCACTGCAATATGAAGAGTAAGAGGGTGGTTCGGTAAAATGTGTGTGGTATTGCAGGTCTTAGCTGTGAAGGTTAGAACAGGTGAAACTAAGGTATGTAGTTTGAACACTTTCCATAGAAAAAGCAATAGAGCTGCGAGAAGCTTGTAACATTTTGTCTGTGGGAAGAGGGTTGTAGAGTGGAAAATAATTCCTCACCTCCTCGGATGCAGAGATGATTTTGGATTTTATCAAAACTGGAAAGTAAAGGCAGGGCAGCTCTTGCCCATATGTATGTATGTACATAAAATTAAACATTTGTTAAAATAAAAAGGGTAATGTGATCATTTTGCCTATTGTAATTTTTATGTATGTATGTACTATACGTACAGAATAGTTATAGCAGTGCATGAGCAAATTTTTTTTTCTTTTTTTTTTTAATTTCCACAGTAGATATATCAGTGGTCAGTGTGTTCACATGAATGCTCCAGTTACCATGGATAGAAAGAACAGCTGGTGAATTGGGTCCCCATCATGATACGGACACAAGTGCTTCTATATTTACTAGCAAATTGTCTGTGATTAGCACAAAGATCTATTTTTACAAGAGGCAATGGACCAATACCTGTGGTTGGCCAAACTCTACAGTGTGTAATAAAACCTTGCTATAATAGCTAAGTCCACGTGAGAAACAGTTTCATTGTGATATGGATACACATTCATGGGCAGTCAGGTAGAAAAAAATATATATATATATATATATATATATATATATATATATATATATATATATATATAATGACATTTTCAGTCTTAAATATTTATTGGTTGTAGTATCCGATTGTCTGGGTCAATGTCTGTGGATGTGTATGCATGTCTACGTGTATGGAAAGTGCATTCACTTTTAATCGTGTATGTATGTACGTGTGTTGGTTTTCCTCCTCCCCCCCACTTCCCTTTTTTTTTCTTTTTTTTTTTTAAACGATCGTGGTGATGTTCTCTGTCTCGTCTCTTTTTGTGTGTGTGTATATATATATATATATATATATACAAATATGTCTGGGTGCTTATATATTATAATCTGATTGCGTTTGTTTTACGTGTGAGTTTAGGACCCCATTCGCACACTCTTAGGATTAAAATGTATACATTGTCAAAGGACCGGATATAAAATTAGCTAAAGTAACTTCAATGAAGAAATAAATTGAATAACATTTATATTTCTTCTTTTCTCCTCAGTAATTTTATAGTTGTAAACTTAATAGCGATTAAATTTTGATTTTGAAATTAGCAGTTTTTAATTTTAATATTAAATTTTATCATATAATTTAGTAATTATTGGTTAGAATAAATTCTTTTTTAATACTACCCATATTTTAAACATCTGAATAGCTATTATAACATGACTTAAATTTTCCTATACTTGTATTTTGATTGGTCCATCTAGCTTTTGTAACAACGGTTTCCCCTTGTGAAGGATTGTTAATTAATTCGAAACTTTTAAAACTATTTATTTTACATTCAACATCATCACTTGATAAGACACCGAGGGTGTTGAAACAAAATGGCTATTTTTGTAGTGATTTTATAACATATTTATGTTATAAATTTTTTTTTTAAATAAATAATATATATATATATATATATATATATATATATATATATATATAAAGACAAAAATATTCAAAATTTAAATATAAAATATAATTAATGCCTATGAAGAGCATACATATTTACTTCATTTTGAAATTATCAATTTTTATTTTCCCATAAATTTAGACATCAAACATACACATGTATTAGTCATAGGTAAAAAATGTGTTCAATAAATTTATGGCCTGAAGATTGTGTTCAAACATGAAACAGAATATCACCACTCAGTGTTAACCTCAGGCTCCACTTTTATATTTACACATAAACTATCTCTGATATTAAGCACTTTTACTCATAAATATAGCATACCATAAAACTATACTTTTATCATATATATTATACAGGGTGTTTCAAAAAATTTGATATCATTTCGTAATCTAATAACTTTGTTAGATCTCCTTCAAATGACTTCAAATTTTAATAGCATTTTTATGTTTAATGTTTGTTTTATGTTTTTATGTCTTTATGTTTTTGTGTTTTTCTTATTTGTATTTTTATGTTCATTAATCTTTAATCTTTTTCTTTCCAGGTATAAAAATGCCGTGTCTCAGGCGGTGCGCATATTGAACATTTGTGAAATCGTTCACATAATCCACATGCTTTTGAATTTCTCATTCAGATTTGGAAGAATAAATCTTATGATCTTCAACATTAATACTTTTTAATTTCATTTGCCTTAATCATGTACTTTCTGTGATATTTACATCTCAAAGGATATCAAATTTTTTGAAACACCCTGTATTTTAGTGGATACCCATATTTAAGTAGACACATGTCATTAAATTCAAATATGTGTATCCACTAAAAATAATGTTTAAAGTAATAAAAATATGTCAGATTAAAAATAAAATACATTAATTCATATATATATATATATATATATATATATAAAAATAAAAGAATCCCCAAATATGTTTTGTTAAATTCAACCAATAAAATTTGTCTAAGTGTTTATTATATTTTTACAATTTCCGAATGAGATGTTGTATATCTTGATTGAAATTAGGTTATTTTTTTCTGTTTTCTTCTCGTATTTTTGAATATTACAGTCATTATCAAGAACTGGGTGTTGTCAGTATGGTAAAATAATAATATGACTAAATTCTGGCATTTTTAGATTGCTGGAATTAGAATCAGTTCAAAATAACATATCTTTCAGTTAAACAGAAAAGCATGTATTGAATATATCTTCTGTGTTCTTGTTTCCTTCAGGATGTTGGTGATCACGACTCTCCATGAGTTTCTCTCCTTTGTAGTTCTTAATAAATTTTGTTATCTCTCCTAAACCTTGTTCTGTCATCCATTTACTCAAGTTCACTAGGTAAATTATGTGTTGTGTTCTTCTTACCATCAATCTCTCCTATGAGTATCAAATTTTCCAAGACCTCTTTCCACATTATGTGCCCTAAAAAATTTTAGCTATCTCTTTCTGATTCTAAGTAAGTATCCTTTTCGTTACCATTTTCTCTAAAATTTTGTCATTGCTCACATGTTGAGTCCAAAATATCCTCAACACCCTTCTGTAGAACCACATTTCTGTTGCTTCAAGTCTTTTTCATCTGAGAAGATTGCCCAGCATTTACTGCCATCTAAGAGGACTGATTTTATAAAACAGTTCAGTGTTTTTTATTACATTCCAAAACCATTGTCCCATGATTGTTAACAAGCAACATAGGTTCGAAATAAAAAAATAAGACATTTAGTGAGACTTGAACTCAAAATCTAGCCAGATAGTATATATTCCTAACAATCAAGTAATAACAATATGGTAGTTATGCTAAAGAAATATTAGTAAAATGTTAATAAAGAACATCATATAAGCATGCTCTATTTTAATTACTTTTAAAAGAGCTTTTTAATACATGAAAAATAACATTTTTGATTTATTTGAAAAACTGCATGATATAGAATTTAACATAAATAGTTTAATAAACAAAAAGAACAAAATTATTTTGAACTGTCAGTATATCGATATATTCCTTTTGGAAAACATGAAAAGACAAATCTTAGAAGTATTCAAAATAAACAGGCACTCATTTTGAACAATAATTCAGCATGAAAGAAGCTGTTAATTGGTAAATAATTAATATATATATATCATATTATTATTATAATAAAAACATGATGTATGTAAGAGTACATTTAAATCAACACCTAACAGTGGTAGGAATAAAAAAATAAAATAAAATAATAAAAATTATATGGTTCAACCACACCCCCTTCTACAAACTATCAAATATTAATATTGGACAGCATTTTCTAAAGTTAATAAATAAACATTTTCACAAAAACAACCCTATAAGAAAGATCTTCAATAGGAAAGCAATTAAAAATAGCTAGCACCAATAACATGTACAAAATTATCAACTCTCATAACTATATTTTAAGTAAATTCTATGGGATACACAACAAACCTGGTATGGACTCCCCCCCCTCCCGGTAATCGTAGGGATAGAAAAAAATTGTTCAGTTGAGGGCAAATGCAGATCTACTAGGGTGATATACCAAGCTATCATTTCCCCCAAAGAAAATGCTAAATTGTAATGTTTACATTAGAATTTCCGTAAGGGAATGGAAACAGAGATTTTATACCAATAGGCACTCTTTTACAAACCCTAAATTAAAATACCAGACAGCTCTTTCTAAAAAAATTTGGGAATTGAAGGAGAACGGTTTGAACCCTCAGATAGACAGGAAAATTATAGGTTTTGCTCATACTCCTAATAGTTTTAAAGATAGGTGTAACTTGTGTTTAGAAGAAAAAAATAGAATAAAAAAATACAGTAATAAAAGCAAACTATTAAATCAAAGGAATGAATTAGTTTTAAAATGTAAACATAGTGGCAGATTTAAACTTCTACAATAATATAGATCTTACTTTATTACCCTTTAATTCCCTAACTCTTTTATTGTTGACTATCAACTATATTTAATTTCTACATTTCCATTTCTTCTCCATATTATCCTTATACTTTTTTAAGGTTTGTTTTTTTAAATATAACTTGGTATGGTTTGGTTTTCTTAAGACTTTAACTTATCTTTAAAGTTAGAAATGGATAATTTATTTTATCTTTTTTATTCTTTAATATAAAATTCTTTTTAAATATATTCTTACTTAATATAAATTAGCTAAATATGATTAATTGTTAATCTTGTTAATATATCTCATTTGTAGGTAGAATTTAGCTATTTTTTAAGTGGGAACCAAATTTTTTTTTATATATAATTAAAAATTATATATATATATATATATATATAAAATCCCTTTTCAGGCCTCCTTTAGTTTCTATTCAACACCTCATTCTTCTCAAGACCCCAACTTGGGGTCATAAGGTTAATATCCGGGTTGAATTTGTAGTGCCTCTTCCAAAGTTAAATTTTAAATCTCTAATTCCAACATGAACACAGTCCATTTACCAGGGTTGAATAAGACTGATGTACTTTGTGTTGGTTGAAAGATCTATGCCCGAGGTAATTTAGAATTTTGTTGTGTAATTTATATGCTCTGTTATAATAAATACATTGAGCTCTTTTTGTGGATCAGTTTTAATATTTGATATTATTAGGATCCACTTGAATTATATACCAATGGATTTATTACCTCTGTGTGTGTGTGTGTGTGTGTGTGTGTGTGTATTTGAGAAATCTTGTCATAAAAATATGCTGGAGGATGCATATTTTTCTGACAAGATTTCTCAAATATTCAGGCTGGTAGATGTAGTTGAATAAAAAATACTGTTTAATTAAAAAAAAAAACAGAGCTTCTACTTGAATATGAGTACAAATTGAAAATAATGTTTAAACAAAATAAATAAAAAATAACAATATGTCGGATTTAATCTATTTCCTATATATGAAAATATTGGAAGAAGTTTTTGTGATGCATTTCATCTATTAGGAATTCATCTGATTGAATGAATGAAATGCATCACAAAATCTTTTTTCATTTTGTCAGACATTTTTTCTTTCAAAACTGTTCTTGATATTTAAAAATGTATATATCGTTATCCCATGTGTGTGTGTGTGTATATATATATATATATATATATATATATATATCACGTTAAATGTCAGTTTTAATGGACACCCATATAATACTAATCTATTAGCCATTACCAAAATCGATTGAGTATGTAGATTTTTTTTTATACGTATATATATATAAGAATGGTAATGTGCTGAAAACATTTCAGATCTACAGCTCATTTGGACAGTTTTTACACTTCTGTGTCCAGAAAAAAAATCACTTGTACAAAGGCAAGAAAAATTTAATAAAAGGTTAATCCCAGTGCCTTGTCAGTCATCTTCAATGAAATTATATATATATATATATATATATTTGAAACAGAAATAGTTACTAATAAAGTGTAACTCCTCCCTTTTCCAGAATAAATGCTGTTATTAGATGAGGTGCTGGAATCATTGCATATGTATATCTATTCAAACATTTTTCAGATCTCTATAAGTAACTTGTATTTATTAGGTATGGCTGTATGTAATTTCATAATTCCCTCCATGTCCAATATATGTTCACTGGAGTTTAAACAAGGTAAGTAAAGTAATTGCATAGTGTATCAGACAGTCCCCCCCCTCCACAAGGACTGCCACCTTGTGGGACAGACTTCCATGTGGATGCTTTCCTAAACACTACAATCTTAACCTCTCTAAGTCAAGTGCCAATCATTATCCATTTGCCTTATAAATTCCACTTACTACCGTCATTTCCATTCATATCATGCACCTCCTTCATCTTTACCATTCTGATCATAACTCTCATTCATGAGCCTTATCTTGGATGAAAATCAGATAAAAAAATTAAAAAAAGATCACACTAGAATCAGTGTTAAGTCACTTCCACATAAAATAAAAAAAAAACTCCTTTTGACACACTTTTTTTTTGTGGGCACAAAGGTTAAACATGGCTGAAAAGTTAATATGGTAATATCAAGTTAGTTTACAAGGGATTTATTTTATTGTCAAGTAGAATCTAATGAAAGTCAAGCATTCAGTTTTCATGAGAAAATAGCAAGAAATCACTAGTTTATTTAATAACTTACCTGTAGTACTGCATTAAATCCGAATTCTTTGTGTAAGTAATGAAGAATTCCAAGCAAGTATAGTTGACTGCAAATAGAAAAAAAATGTATGAAAAATAATGAAAAAAATTTTTTCAAGTAAAAATTCAATTTTTTGTTATAAAAGACAAAACCAAAGTCTTTTTTTTTTTTCATCCAAATACTTTTATTTTACTACTCTATCACTATTTCTATGAAAAATGTTCAAATGAACTACATTCCTTAGTTCCACCAGTTCTAACCTTCACAGCTAAGACCAGTCATACCACAGATGTAACGAATCATCGTCATTCCTTTTGTATTCTACTTGTAAATTCCACTCAAGCAGCTTCTTCCCATGAACTGCTGCTTTGTGGAACCAAATCCTAAAAGATGCTTCCCCAATCACTACAATCTTGTGTAAGCTTAGGATTAGCAGGTATCTTCTTGAAATACCTGAATAAGCTGTGCCTCTTACTCTGTAAACCTCATGACTCACAGGATTTAACATAAAAAATAAGGCTACCTATTTTAGTCAAACTGTGGATTATACCTACTTATATTATTAAAAATATAAAATAAAAGAGCATTGATAGGAATCTTTATCTGCATTTATCTGAGTTTTGATTCCTTATTTCAATCTACAAATTCATTTTTTGGTAAACCCATATACCTTCCTGACCAGTGGGTGTTTTTTTTTTTAACACTTAAGAAACAACAGGGCTGATCTATTGGGCGAAAAGTTGAATGACTAAGCAGCCAACTGAGCTGATCAATTGGCCCAATAATACAAAACAAGATTAACTGGTTGGTCTTTGCACCAGCCAATCAGATTGCTTCTCACATTTCTCAAATACCTGGGCTTTTCAACTTTTCCTTACACACTATAATAGTTTGCTGTGTTCTGTGATTTTATATTGACTTTTTTGTGTTCCAAGTGAAGACTTGTGAAAAGAGCTCCATCTTCTTGGCACTGAAACTCCAAATGAGGTCGTGTCTACAAAGGTTAATCATTTCACCCCAGGCAAGGCAATAAAACCAATGTGAAAAAATATGAGAAAAAGAAAAAAAGTATTAAGGAGAGAAAACAATAAAAGAACAAGTGTTAACAAGACAGAAGATGATAATTGACATCACATTTAAATTCTTCAGTTCAAAGTTTTCTTTATAAAAAAAATAATATTGAATTGATATTAACTAAAACATTATGAATAATTATTCATTTTTAACTCATATTTCTTGCATCTTTATAATTATAGCTCCTCATGCAAGAAATTCAAAGTGAAATCCTTGTTTCTTAATTGTTGCTTTTTATTACAATTCCCAAATCAATGTTCCATGATTTTCAGCAAGCAACATAAACTGAAAATAAAGAATAAAACTTCCATGAAACTTGAACTCACATTTCACATTTTCATGAACCTCTGCCTTCTTAGTTTGGATATGAAGGCCAACTGGTTACATTCATTGAAATGTAGCCATTTAACAATCATGTAATAACAACCTGAGAGTTATAACAGAGAAATATTAGTAAGATATTAATAAAATAATGTTGGATATATGAGCATGTATTTACCTCTGTATACAAGATGATTTCTACAAATATTAGGTAAATAACTAAGATATGTCACACATTCTTTCTCTCTCTCTCACACACACACACACAAATATATATATAACACTTTAAATGTTATTTTTTAGTGATATTCATGTTTGAGGAGGCATTCCATTTATTTACTAAAAGCAGTACATTTATTTTTGTCTACTGGTCTGAATGTTCAAGACATCTTATTAAAAGAAAATTTGCACTCTCCAACAGGGCAGAGGGAAATACCATTAAGCCTGGCACACTCTAAGCTACAGAGAACAGTTGGCTAGGCCTTTAAGCAAAATTTTTCTTGTCACAGACCTCATGAAAATTTTCATAACTGCAGTTTTGTATCTAAACATAAAGTGAGAAAATTTTAGAAGAGATTTTTTATTAATCCAACAGATTTTTATCACTTTAAACGTTATTTTTTAGTGGATACTCATATTTGAGTTGGCAGTTCATTTATTTATTAAACAGCATAAATACATATATCTATATACAAAATACTTATCCAAGCAAGGCAACTTAGTTAATGAGTGTGAAAGAATATGAGAAAAAAAGAAAACATTATAATGGAGAGATGAAAATAAAAAAAAAACAAGAATTAAGAAGGCAGAAGATAAAGATTGACATTGCATTTCATTTTTTGAAGATTAAAGTTCACTGGGTTGCAAGAAGTCAGAAGAGAGTTTCACAAGTGAGAAGTGTGAGAGAAGAAACGGTTAGCATAGAACTTGCGGTTACCTCTGGCAATTTCAACTATAAAATGATGAAACCTAGCTGCCAATTTATAGTACTATGTTTAAATTTGTATACTTCACAAAACTGGTTTAAATTTAGAGTTTTCTTTCTCCTAAGTTGGTTGCTACATGAGGCAAGAGGCCAGTGTCTGTCAGGCTATTTGACCTGTAGCCGAGTATTCCCTCAAATAAATAACAAATGGACACAGTTATTTAGTTTAGAAAATATAGTTTATACTTTGCAAAAGATTTTTTTTTTAAAATATTTTTTTAAAAAATCCCAATAAAAAATAGATAAAGACAAGTAAGAATATAGCCACAATGAACAAAGGCTTCCATTTAAAGATTAAAAAATATACCTCAATTGCATGAAAATGAAGGAAACACTACATTTGGTATTCCGGCTTTTAAGATATAATGGGTTAGAGTACATATGAGCACAAGTAGTGAACAAAAGGGAAGGAGAAACTTGGGACTAGAGTGGCAATTAAAGTAAACTAAATAAAGAATTTGTAGAAATGATGGCTCAACAATCTCAACCTAGTTTCAGCTTTGAGGAAAATAGCACTTTGGCTGACAAATCGAGAGGTCAAAGGAGAATAGGAGCTCTTGAATCTGAAAAGAAAATTAGGTTTTCAATGTGAAGAGGGTCATCAGGATTTTGAAGAGATCAAAAAGTGATACAGAAACATTCAAGATGACAGGGTTAAAATCCAAGGGACTAGCTCTGCTTGTAACTTCAAGTTTAAAATCCAAAGGACAGAAAACAGATTAATCTGGCTTGTACCTTGGAGTTTAAAATCCAAGGAATGAGCCAGATTAAACACAAAGAGACTAGGTAGATTAAAATCTAAGGGACAAGGCATATTGAAGTCTAAGAGACAAGCTAGATGAAACTCTATGGGATGAGGCAGATTAAAATCCAAAGGATGAACCAGATTAAAATCCAAGCAATGAGCCAGATTAGTCTAGCTTGTATCTTGGGAGTTAAAAAATCCAGATGAACCATATTTAAATCCAAAGAAGCCAGATTAAATCCAAAAGATATGCCAGAAATATATATTTTTTTACTTTTCCACACTGCTTCAGAATATTTTCATCAGTTCATCAACCATCACCTAATGACATAGTGATTTTCAAAGTGTAGCTTAGATGTGGCACAAGGCCAAAAGTAGGGGACACCAAATAGGATTGAACTTACTACTCAGTGGCAATTGTTCTAGTGAGACAAGTTTGCTAACCATTGCACCACATTGAGATGTCCCCATCACCTAGTGACATAATGATTTATCTCAGATAATCAAAAGATATTTCTTTATAAGGGACTGGTGTGAATAGTCGTATAATTTACCCACCTATGCTACTGAATGACAATGATAAAAGAATTTTCTATGTGCAGCAGGATATGGGCAATCATGGCACTCCACAACTTCCTGTCTTTTGTAGCTCTTAGTAAGGTTTCTCTTTTTTCTATCCTAAACTCATTCTGCCAACCATTTTCACAAGCCTGTTAGGTAGGTCATTTTGCTTCACCAAGCAAGGCAATAAAAGCCACCATAATGCAAGAGGTTACTAAGTGCAAAAAAAACAGACAAGACTAAAAGAACAGATTTCAGGAGACACAAGGTAACGATTAACATTGCACCACAAAGAATCTTTAAAAATATATTCTTCATGAGATGAGCAATCAAGGATCTCCACAACTTTCTATCTGTTGCCATCCTAAGTAATGTTTATCCCCTTAATGTTCCTCTTAGTCCACGTTCTGCTATCCACTTACACAAGCTCTACATTAAGTAGGTTATTTACTGCTGTCCTCTGTTCAACTTTCTTTCAATGTCATATGAGTGTCAAATTCTCCAAGCCCTCTTTCATCATTATGTGTCCTAGAAATTTCAATTGTCTCTTTCTAATTCTAAATAAAAAATCTTTTTTGTTCCCATTTTCTTTAAAACTTCCTTGTTGATCACGTTCTGTTCATAGTATTCTCAGCATCTCTGTTGCCTGAAGTCTCCTCTTCATCTATAAGGAAATTGTCTAACATTCGCTGCCATGTAGGAGGATTGATTTACATAACAATTCAGCACTTTTTCTTTGTTTCTAATGAAATTTTCCTGTTTCTTAATATGTACAGTTATATATTTCATAAAATACATCTATTAGATGGTTTGGTACATATCATCAGTGATGTTTCTAGCTGAGGTTCATTAGGGGTTTTGGATCTTTCAACATCATATCCTCTTTCCATGGTGAACCAGCTGATACTGATCAGGTATCGACTTGTGTACCTTCCATTATATATTACAAAAGCTCACAAAAACAGAAAAAAAATGATTTGGGAGTCTTTTCTCTAAGGTACATTTTGCTTGAAATGATTGCGTAAAAGTGTGCTCCCAGGTATACACAGCTACAATAGTTTAAATCATTTTTTTACAAATAGCCTATTCAAAGTTCTGTAATTTTACAAAAGAATCCTATTAAACTGTTTAAAGAAAACAGCAACACTATTTTCTCTACAATATAATCATTTAACAAATTAAAAAAAGAGATACAAATAGATGAGTTCTATAATCAAATATACTTTAAATATCAATTAAATCATTTTTCAAATATATTTTAAATAATAATAATAATATGGCAAAGTTTAACACACATATCCAAAAAAAATGGTATGTCAATATGATTTTTTTCCCTTGATGGCACTATTTCTGCATAATTGTTCAACAATTTTTTATTTTTAAAAGCAATTTTTAGAATTTAAATAATATGCAAACATATGAAACTAGATTTATACATTCTCTTTTCTCTTGAAAACTGACAACAAAGATGTTAAACACTATTTTATTAGATTGTTTATTTACAAAAATAATTTTTATTTTATGTTGTCTTTACAATAATGTTTACCCTGTACAATGCCCAAGGGCTAGTTGAGGTAGAAGGTCACAGTTTAAAAGGCACAGCTTATGCAGATATGTGTCGAAGATAATGGTCAATCCTAGACTTGAATAGGTTAAAATTGTAGTAATCAGGGAAGCATCTACTTGAGGGTCGGTTCCACAAGGCAGTGGTTCATGAGAAGAAGCTGCTCAAGTCGAACTTCTCACCAATGGAATACAAAGAGAATAAAGGTGGTTTGCTACAATTTGCATGGCAACGTGGCATGGTGAGTCCTAACTGAAGGTTAGGACTGGTAGAACTAAGGAGTGTAGTTCATCTGAACACTTTCCATGGAAATAGCAACAATGCAGCAAGAGGCTGGCAACATCTCATCTGTAGGGAAAAGTGTTGTAAGGTGGAGAATAATTTATTACCCACAAGGATATGGAGAGATGCTGTTTGGATTCTATCAAGAGTGGAATGTAAAGACTGGGCAGGACGTGTCTATGAATGGCAGCAGTACTCCATTTTCAGCCTGATCTGGTTCTTGTAAAGGTAGAGGATATCTGGAAAAGTCAGGTACTTGCTGGAGCAATACAGGGAACTGACTAGTTTTCCAGTATCTTTACCAATGTATCATATGTAGAAGTTCCACTTGAGACTTTGGCTGAGTTTATGTCCCAATAGGCAGTAAAGTCATGGTGTCTCTCTGATGGAATATTTGTTCATCATTATTGGTAAATATAAGTTTATATAAATATCTAAGCCAACTTTTTTTTTTTAAGCATTTCACCCCAAGCAAGGTGGGAAGCCACTAGGATGCAAGGGGTTACAGAAAATAGCAAGATCAGATAGGAGTGATAGAAGAAAGGATGAGGGTAGTGAATTGATTAAGGCAACTGGAGATGTCGATTGACATTACACTTGAATAGCTGGAGATTATAGCTCACAGGGAAACAGAAGAAGGGAAGGGAGTTCCACAGGCAAGAGGTGCGAGACATGAAGCTATTAGAGTAGAAGAGACAGCTACATTTAGGAGTTTCGGCAGTGAAGGGGTGAGAGCGGGATGCCAGCCTCATAGGGCGCTGGAACTCATGACGTCTGGGAACCAGCGAATGCAGCGCCACGGAGCAATTTCCATGGAAGTATTTGTAGAACAGACAGAGTGAGGCGACGGCGTGTCTGTGAGAAAATGACTGTAGACGAGACGCCAGGGCAGGGCCAACCATATTGCATATCTGCTTCTGGAGCCTATCTAGAACCCCGAGGCAAACAGAAGGGGTGCCAGACCATATATGGCAGCAATATTATTTACCATATTATAAAGAAATAACTATGGAAACAATTTTTTTTTTATTCATAAATTTATAAAAACGTCTGAACAATCATAAAATAAAATTTAAATAAACACAATGATGACCATAAATTTTTGCAAAAACAGTGCATTTTCTAGGTATTTCTTTCATTTGCTCTTGCCACATCAATTTACTAAAATAAGTTGTGAGCATCTTGTTGGTTTTGATCCTGTTGGCTATAACTGCAAAATACTTTCCCCTCCTCTTTTATAGGCAGAAGCACACAAATGCATGCTGGGATTTTTTCGTAGCCAATAAAATAGGCTGGTCTGTGGTTCCATCTGACTCAGTCCTGATCTGTCTTGAAGTCAAAACATTATGTTCACTTGTCCTAACTTGCTTTTCTGTGTCAACACCAATTCTTAGTTTGTGAATTTTTTGCCACATTACAGTTGATTTGCCTTGCATACATTGTTTACTTGCTTTGTATTATTTTTTTCCATTCTTTTTCTTTTTATTGCAAACTTTTGTTTGTTGGACATTTCTGCTATTTATTTTACATTTGACCATGGCTATACACTCCACACACTGAATTTATACTTTTTTTTTTCTTCAGAATGATAACAAAAATGTTAAACCTTATTTATTAGATAGTTTATTTACAAGAACAGCATTTAATATTTTTGTTGTCAATTCATGTTTCATATGTTTGGGCTTTATTACAATTGTAAAAATAACTTTTTAAAAATATAAAAATTGCCAAATGAGTGTAAAGTAATAGTGTTGTCTAGAGAAAAAATGTCCTTTTGACACGTCATTTTTTGGTCGGTACATATGTCAAACTTTGCTAATAATACATTATAAAAAATGCTTATAATGAAATCTATTCAAAATAACTATTTACTGGTCTAAAATGCATGCATGTTTGTGTGTGCATAAAACAAGTTTTTATCAGTCACAACTGGTGGGACTCACATAAACCAGAATCAATCATGTATTTTGCCCAGTCAATAAGAAAAACTGTACAGCTCTCAGTAAAGAATATGATTTGGAATAAGAATCAGCTGATACGAATAGTGACTCCACCCAACCAAAATACAGTTCTCCAATTGTCAGTCTGTAAGAAATACAAAATAAACAGAAAGAAATAAAGGAGGTACCAAATTGAAGGCAAGAAGAAGAAAAAGAAGATAAAAAAACAACACCCACTTATCTTCCTTTTCTTCTTCACTGCCAATGAGAAACGTTGATTCATAGCAAAAGTGATGAAGAGATAGTGAAAGGAATGGCCTTTCAGACTGGAAAACAGTTAAGGGCCATATCTATAAAGTGGAGTGGTGCAAGTGAGTCAGTACTTGTCAATGTATAGAAGTTTTGTTCAGAATTAAAGATGACAACTTTGTTAAAGTAGTTCTTATACACACACACACTTCTACAAGTCCATGTAAATGATTTTGAACTTTCTCAAAGCTGAAGAGTGAGCAATTCCAGTTCAGATATCAATACTACATTTTTAGTCCAATCTGAATCTTGTAAAGATAAAGCATGGCAGAAGGTGTCAGATACTTCCTAGAGTGATAGAATGAATTGACTATTTTGCTGCTTCTTTAGAGATGGAGTGTATATATGAGTTTCATCTGAGATCTGGAATGAACTCGAGACTTAATTTAAAACTATGGAAATCAGACTGGTTTAATGGCATATCAACTCCTCATGGGTCATTTAATGTTGCAATCTAATTTTCTTGGAAGTATTAGTAATTTCTTTTACAAAAATGTATTGCTGGTAATTTTTTACCATGAAAATGTATTGCTGGTACCTTCACTATAAAACTGAATTTCTACACTTTCATAATATTTTGACCCCAATTTGGGGGTTCACTATTTGTCCATAGCTGGGACCCTAACTAGTGCTAACACCCTGGATCAGGGTGGATCTGGGGACAACAACAATTAAGAGGTGGTTTCACGCTCATCAAACTTCCTGACCAGAGGCCTTGCTGCCCAATGTAGTTTATCGTCATACCCAGGACAAACCAGACTGGTGTTAATATATATTTTGGATTGTTTTATATAAAACCATTATGTAGTGTTATTGGGGAAGACTTATTTTTCATTTTGCAGCCTATTTCTCACAGATGCAATATCACAAGCCTATCACTATTTCCATGACAAATGTTCAGATGAACTTCATTCTTTAGTTCCACTAGTTCAGATCTTTACAGAGAGGGCACACCGTGATATTTCCACAATGTCAAATCACCCTCTGTATCCTCTTTGTGATACCTAATGTTTCTTTAAAATGTAAATCATTCAACTCACTTTACTCATGTTCTCTATAAAAATTACTTTTTTCTGTCTAAATTTCTGGGCTGAACAGTTATCATTATTTACACTATTTACATGCATACTATTGTCTTCATCTTTATTGCCATGCACCTTGGCCTTCATCAGGTATATATTGATCTGGGTAACCTATAGAGAATTCTGAATTTAACTGTTTATTTGATCTATGAGGGTAGACTTCTTGTTCCACTGCCCATGTCTAGATATATCTCATCTAGTTCTTATTTTTGGTACTGCTCAGTTATTGCTCGCCCTGCTTCCATGAAGTCTTTTAAAGCATTGGTTCATGAATTTGGTGGCATAGTAATTGCGAGTTCAATCCCTGGGCTGGGCAATGTGTAACTTGGACTCAGTGGAAAGAGAGTGAGTAATAACTGAGTAGTACTAAAATTAAGAACTAAATGAAATATCCTTAGACAATAGCAGTGTAATAAGAACAGACTATCCCCATAGATTAAATAAAGAGTTCAGTTTGGAATTCCCTGTAATTTACCCAGATCAATATACACCTGATGAAGGCTGGAGGGTACAACAGCCGAAACGTCATGATAACAACAACAAAGATGAAGACAATAATCTGCAAGTAAATAGAGTAATTTTTTTTTCCTTGAAAATGAAACATTTCTGAAAGAAACAACAGTTTAATACAATCAATGCAGTTAAAAAAATATACTTAAAATATTTTGTTTTTTATTTATGTTTTCTGTTGTGGTAAGAGCCAGTTACTACCCTCCTTACTATCATGAGTGAATTGATCCATTCATGATAAGTAGTCCTGGGTAATTGTCTAGAGAGAGGAAAGAAGAAAATACTATTGCATTGACTTGTCTATCTGAATAATGAATACTACTATCATGACTGACTGTTGAGTTAAGTGTTGTGATTTGCCAGACCCCATATCATAACCGCATCTGATTTTATTTATGCTATTAACTGAACGACAAATATAAATGCAGTTTTTCAGTACTTTCTGAATTGGGGTACCATGAGAAGATTCTTATGTACTAAAGGTGCTGTGATTCAAAAACGTTTGGTAAAAACTGGGTTAGGGTATTAGTCTCACAAGCCATTGCTAGTGAGTTCAATCTTCTTTGGGTGTTCCACTGTTATGATTATGCCAAACTAAGTTAAGATTAGTCCAACAAATTTGCAATTGGTTTCTACTTGTTTACATGCTGTACAAACCAATATAAAGATAAATCAAGTTAAAAAGAAAATTATATTTACATTTTTTATATTTAAACTCCCCAAAATCATTTCAGAAAAACACCCTAACATTCCACATCAAATTGAATCAGAAGAGAACATCTATGAAATTTCAAAAACCCTTAAAATCATGCCACCTGGTAGACCCATAATATCATGAGTTAGACTTAGTAACAAAAATTCAGCAAATTACAAAACATTAACTTAGTCCCTAACTTAGTAATGATGGACCAAATTACAGATATATGAGCCAAAAAATTAATACCAAAAAGTTCATCAATTAAAACATAATAATTTTAAATACAACAACAAACACTATTTACAGATTAGTGGCACAGCAATGGGCACAAAAATGCCACCTAGTTATGCTAATATCTTTATGCACATTCTAGAAAAGAAGATACTAGACAATTCGGAATATAAACCATCACATTACTTTAGATATATTGATGACATTTTCTTATTATGGACTCATGGATCAGAAAAATTAAAACCTTTTTTCACTTTCTGCAACAATTTCCATGATACAATTAAATTTACCATGGAGCACTCCATACACATCCATCCCTTTCTTAGACGTTATGATAAAATTAAACAAACATACACTTTCTACCAGTCTATACAACAAACCCACAAAACCAACATAAATTTCTGCACTTTAACAGCTGTCATCCCTTTAAATTAAAAAAATCTATTGTATACAGCTCATTTCTTAGAACCAAACGCATATGCTCAGACCATTTAGATTTTCTATACAATATTAATAACTTAACAAAACAATTCCTAAAATGCAAATACCCAATAAAAATAATAAAAGAAGCACTAAATAAAACTATCCTGATAAATCGTAACACACTTCTCACATACAAGAAAAATAAAAACAACAATCAGATTCCCATGGTTTTTTAACCACAATCAATATTCCCACACACTTATTCATAATTTAAAAAATGATTACAAGAACCTCCAATTAGACAACAAGATCAAAGACATTTTCGATAAACCACCCATAAATGCAATGAAACAATCACCTAACTTATCAGCTATCCTCACCTCTACCAAATATCTAAACAATAGAAACTAAACAGGAAATTACAAATGTAACAAACCTCGTTGCTTAGTTTGCAAACATTTAGTAATAGCTAATACATTTTTTACGTACCCAACACCAATATCAGGATACAGCCACCTAACCTCACCTGCGATACCCATAACGTAATCTATTATTTATTCTGCAACTTATGTTCTAATAGTGGATATATTGGTGAATCTGGAAACAATTTTAGATTTCGTTTTAATAACCATAAACAAACAATACGTCAAAACAACCCTTATTCCCCATAGCTAAACACTACAATCAATCAGGACACACATTAGAAAACTGCAAATGTTTATTAATAGATTCGATTTTACTTCCACATTCACACGCTAGAAAAAAAGAAACATATTGGATTTTAAAATTAAATACACATAAATTAGGGTTGAATAGGGACTTAGGTGTTTTAAATCTTTATAAATATTTCAATAGCTAAGCAATTTCTTTAGATATAGTAAAAAAATATTTTTTTAAAATATTTATGACAGTTAGATTTAAGTTAGAATATCTGAACAGTGACGTTCCATATCACGTGACGTCCAAGGCGTCTCTCAAGGACGCTACTTGCCAACAAACAGTAATTTTAATTTATTTGTAACAAACAGTTATTTCTGATGAAAAATTGAGGACAATTTGAAATATCAAATATATATATAAATAAATAAATACTTTCATAAAAATAAAACATTATAATTTTTAATTTGAAACTTTTTCTATATATACATATTAAGAAAGTATACGTGGCTTCTCATTATTATATATATATATATATATATATATATAGATAGTTCATAGATGAAAGGGAACCTATTCTTTAAATTTTAGTTGCTGTCTCTCACAGATATCAAGACTCAGTTGATTGACAGCAGTAAACAAAAACAAAGAACAAGTTTTGGTGATACTTGAACCCTCATACAAATATACACATAGTTTGATAGAGTTTGAAATAAGACACTGGAATGATACATTCCTTTCTCACCTTGGACAATCCCTACTTTGAGCTAAACAACCAGATATTAAAGTTTGGAGCAAAAAAAAAAAAAAAAAAATCATTAAATTTTTAAACCTTAAATAAAAAAATCTGATATTTGCAAGGTTTTATTGAACTTTTTGGAATTTATTCGGTAATAAATAGAATTATTTAAAAACAACTTTTTAAAAAGTTTGTTGAAACATTTTTAGATCTGTCATTGTAATTAAAATATACATTCAAACATACATACACATGCAATTTGAACAAAACTGAAATGGGCATTTGTGTTGTGAGGACTCATTTCCACTTCCATTTGATTGACTGATTTGTTTTTTTTACAGCTTAAAAACTTTTGCAGGTTATTTAAAGCCAGAAAATATTTCTAGATCTGGAAATAATTTTTCATGAAAACAGGTTTCTCAAGTCCAATATCTGGTATGGCTTCTATATAAATTAGCCAAAAAAGAAAAAAAAATACTACTGTACTATATTTCTGGACAGTTTTGCTTGTCATAAAATGTTATTTTTCTTTCCAAGTATTTTTAAAGGTGATAAAAAATAGATAATTTTCAACAACAGCATAAGAGATCATGAGGGAGTGAAATGAACAATCACTGTGTCAAAGGCTATCCAAAGATGCAGAACTGATGATGGGATCGGAAGAAAACCAACTGATTTTTTTTTTTAATCACCCCCCCCCCAGCCCCTACAAAAGGAAATAATGCCACTAAGATGCAAAGGGATCTGGGAGAGTGGAAGGGTTTAAAGAAAAGGAGAAGGAACTGGACACCCAATCCTAAACAGGAAACAAGAGATAAGCCTCTACTCCTGTTCAAAAGGCAGAGAAGGCGTGTGAACTGGGCAATAGACAAACCTATCCACTCCTACTTATTCAAATTAGTGCTTTCAACTGAACTAATTAAAACACATCAATTAATGAAAAGTATTCAGAATTAAGAAAAACATCTTAATATTCCTCTGATGAGAATTTTTAATTTACTGATAGTATTCACCAGAAATTTTGCCTCCATATTACTATTTGTGATTTTTTAGGGACTTCTCATTTTAAAAAAAAAAAAAAAAAAAAAAAAGGAAAATTTAGTTACACAGACAACAGCAAAAGGCAGTGAGTTCCTTACTCATAAAGAGGATTCTGAGAGTATGGAATTATAGTTGCCTGAAAGATAATAAAACAAAACTGTAAATATATTGTTGCTGAAAGTTTTTATAAATGTTTTATTTAATACCCCAAAATTACAAGACTGATTAAAAAATTACATCCTTCATTGATTTATTCTTACAGCTTATCAACCCTTTATGGGTTATTTAAAGCTGAAACATATTTTGGATTGTACAAATAATTCTTTTTTTTTTCTTTTCGTAAGTGAATATTGCATCATCAACTTCTTTGAGAATAACAACGATTTTTCCACATACAAGTGCTACTGTTTAACATATAAATGGTAGGGGAAAAAAATTGATTCATACCTTTCCCAAGGGTAATTGTGCGAAAGTGAATGTAACAAACTTCACTGGAATTCGAACTCAGCTCTCCAGTTTCTCATTCTGAGCTGCTATCCATTACACCACCCACACATCACTAATTAGAAGAGAAATGACAAAGTAAAATAACTAATGTTCAAATATATTAGGAAAAAGTCTAGTCTAAGAACAACATCCTTTCTGTTAAAATTTTATGTGATTCTCATTAAAAGACAAGAGAAAAGGGTAATGTATCCACTTTACAGAACTTGGACAGGAATTGTATTCTAAGATGACAATTCATCTCTACTTGACGTCTGAGATGATACATCCATCTTCTATATTCTAGGACCTCAAATCCATTATGAGGATGGAGATGTGACTTCTTGAAAACAATTAAAAACAACAAAGTAATAAAATTATCATGATTTATGTTTTGAATTTAGTGAAGGACTGTCAGTCATTATTCATTTTTGAGTGGAATTTCTTTCAATTTTATTTGCTGTCTCTCACAGATATTGAGACTCAGTTGATGGACAGCAGTAAAGACAAAGAACAAGTTTTGGTGATACTTGAACTCTCATCTCTTTGCCTCTGGATCCTAGTTAACCATAACATCTGCTCTGCCGATTGAGCCATAGTAACTTTGCAGATTAAAACTAACCATTTAAACCTGGTTAACTATAACACCTGCTCTGCTGATTGAGCTACAATAACTTTAAAAGTAACCATTGAAATATAACTTACATATTTTTTTTCAGTTTCATAAGAGAGAATGTATGGTCATTAGAAACTGGGACAGCACAAGATGTAAGCTACAAATTGAAGATGTGGAAATAAAGCAAGTACAAAAAGTTAACTATCTGGGAAGTGTTATAAGAAACAATAGAAAAAGAGATAGAAATCCCAAGGCTAATGAAAGATGCCCTCCAGAAAGTAAGTAAAATATTAAGAATAGGAAATGGAAATTTCATTGAAAACAAAGATAAGAGTGCTCAACTGTTATATGCATTACATCAATCCACCAATAAAGCAGTGAATGTTGGACAATTTCCTCATAGATAAAAGGGAAATTTGAAGCAACAGAGGTGTAGTTCAACAGAAGGATGTTAAGAATAATGGGAACAGAACTGGCGAGCAACTATTAGGTTTGAAGGAAAATAGGATCAAAAATGGTCAATACTTCTGCGATGCATCATGAGAAAAGAGAATTTGGAAAATTTGACATTCACATGACATACAAGAGAGGCAGGGGGAAGTTATGCATATGGATTGCAAAACATGAATAAGGAGGGATAGTAAAAAGCCAAAGACTGTTTAGTGCTATAAGGAATAAGGAACTGTAGAGAGCAGTGATCAACCATGACTGAAGGGTCACAACACATAGAAGCTTATTAGATTTAGGCTGACAGTTTGAAAAGTCACACACCTCCACAGTCTTTTGAACAGGAGTTGAGGCGAATGAAGAAAACAGTAACCAGCGAGTAAATTTAGGCTCTCCCAGCTGGTATTTCAACCTTGAGTCGTTCCTTCTTGAGTTCTGTCTCCAAATCACACTAACTGCCCGTTCTTGCCATCAACCATGAATGTCCCTTGAAGAACTCCCCAACTCAGAAAAAAGTAGTTACTTTTATAGTTGTTCATATACCCATAATCCCTTGCGTCTTCACGTGATCCCATAATTCATTGCGTCCATGTCCCATAATGCATTGCATCGTTATTGCATAAAAATGCGATGCCAGTCCCCCCTCATTCTTTTACATTATCTGGCCGAGGATGGATTACGGCAGAGCAGTAAGTGCTTTTTGTTTCTCTCCCTCATTTCAACTGCAGTAGCTTTACATGCTAAGCAAATACGGGCTCTTTTTTGGCGGGGACAAGGCAAGTCGCGACCAGTTGTGCTCGTCCCAGGTTCTGTCTCATGTCCGTCTATCTCTTGTTCCCTGTTTAGGATTGGGTTTCCAGTTCCTTCAGAAGTCCTTGGATTCTCTTTCACTCCAAGTAACCCCTTGTGTCTTAGTGGCATTATTGCTTTGCTTGGGGTGAACTGATTAAAAAAAAAAAATAATGGCAGGATGTTTTCCCAATCACTACAATCTTGACCTCTTCAAGTCTAGAGTGAACTGTTATCTTTGCTGCATAGCCTCATGAACTTCACTTAATCTTTTTTATGCTCACACAACACCACACAGTAACCTTCTACCATGAGTGGCTTTTGGGTCTTGTATTGGGTGAATATTAGTAAAAGGTTGTAATGAGTAGCAATTAAAATTAACATGAAAGAAATATGAATCACAAATGAACAATGATTAAACAATAGCTTTAGCAGATTCAATGGAGAATATTATGTTTAAAAAAATAAAAACCATTTCCTGATTAAGACTATGTTACAATCACTTTCATAATTGAAATTATTTAAATGCCAAGTTCTTAAATTTTTCTAAAGCCTAACACCTGAAAATCATTTCTTCATTTTAAAATGAGAATCATTTAATAATTGCACAGAAGCTCACACAATACAATACTCTCATTTCATATTTATTGCTTGTGTTCTTGAGACTAAAAACTCCAATCTGGTATATTTGCTATAACTATAGACCCTCAACCATAAAATATTCAAATTAGAAACAAAAAAAAAGAAAGATCAACTGCTATGCAATATCAATCTTCCTATAGAGCAGTGAATGATGTTGGATAATTACCTCTGAGATGAAGAAGAGACTTGAAGCTATAGAGATAGGGGTTCTACAAAAGAGCCAGGTACTGTAAATGACCTCATACAATCTAAATTATGTTTTAGATTTAAATAACCCACAAAGGGTTGAGAAGCCATAAAAATTTAAACGATCAATTAATCAATCTACAAAAGACTCTACATGAGAATACCATGGACAGAGTATGTAAGCAACATGATATCTTTAAGGAATATGGAAGCTAAAAGAAAGAGGTAATTGAAATTTCCAGGATGCATAATGAGGAAAGAAAATTTGGAAAATTTGACATTCACAGGACATATTGAGGGACAGAGGGAAACAGCAAGTAACTACCTAGCAAGCTTGTCTAAATGGATGGCAGAATATGGAGTTGGGGAGATAGTAAAAAGAAACACTGCTCAGAGCTACAAGGGAATGGTAGTTGTGGAGAGGTATGATCACCTACATCATGAAGGGATATGACATATAGAAGGAGGATAAATTCTATAATTTATCTCTGACCCAATTTGTCAAATCCTTTTTTAAAACTCCTTACAGCATTCTCAACTTATTTTCCAAATACACTCACTGTTTTCAAAGTAATTATTCAATTTAACATTTCAAGTTAGTGACAGATAAATAAACAGGAAGTACTGTTTGGGTTAAACTTAAGTTTAAAGTAATAAAAATCTATTGATAAATGTTAATTACTCATTTGCAATACATTTCCATTGTAAAATAATTTGCTAAGCATTTACATCTGCAAACATTATGTAATGTAATACCTGTATCAGTCATGCAACCTGAACTTCCCTACTTAGTAATTAAATATTCAATTATGTTAACAAAAAGCATTATTTGCTATCAATAAGGGAATATCTCATAAGCAACTAGATTAGGCTGCTAATATATTGCTTTTTATTGATAATGATTTAAACAGCAGATTTTTTTTATGTGCAGCAATAGAGATAAGTGCTCATGATAAACCTCTATAAAGATTTTCAAGCTAAATGGAGAATTTTTTTTGAAAGATTTCTATAGTTTAAAAAAAAAAAAAAAAAGACTCAAAATAGAGTTCATTTATAAAGCTGATGATGAAGAAAATATATCCAGTGTCATAGAGTCCAAAAGAGTCTCCACAACTTTGTGGGTGAAAAATTATTTACCACCCTACAATTCCTTTTTCAGAGATGAAACATTGCATGCCTCTCACTGCTCTTTTGCTATTTTCAGTGCTCAGGAAAACTATATTCCTTAGTTCCACCAGTTCTAACCTTCACAGCTTAGACCCATCATGCTACAGACATTGTAGTGAATCATCCTCATTCCCTTTGTATTCCATTGGTGAGATGCAAGTTCCACTCAAGTAGCATCTTCCCATGAACTGCAGCTATGTGGAACTGACTCCCAAGACAGTGTTTTGCCAATCACCACAATCTTTAACTGTTCAAGTCTAGGATTAATCATTACATTCCCATATATCAACCTAAACTTTACTTCTTGCTCTGTAACCTTCTACCTTGAGTGGCTTTCAGGCCTTGGAGAGGGTGAACATTACTATATATAATATATATATATATATATATATATATATATATATATATATATATATATATATATATATATATATATATATATATATAATATATATATATATATAATATATATATATATATATATATATATATATATATATATATATATATATATATATATATATATATATATATATATATATATATATATATATATATATATATATATATATATATATATATATATATATATATATATATATATATATATATATATATATATATATATATATATATATATATATATATATATATATATATATATATATATATATATATATATATATATATATATATATATATATATATATATATATATATATATATATATATATATATATATATATATATATATATATATATATATATATATATATATATATATATATATATATATATATATATATATATATATATATATATATATATATATATATATATATATATATATATATATATATATATAAATATATATATAATAAAAAGCCTTAAACACTAATATTCCATGGTTATAATTTATTACATTGAATTGTTATTACAATCCAATTCATCAGACCCACAAATTCAAAAAGAAATCAGAAAAAATAACTCCAGGAATAAAATAAAATTTTGTGAGAGTGTATATATGAATGAGAGTGGGGGACGAATGTGAGAGGTAAATGAAAGCTCTAGAGAGGGGGGGTAACAGACAAGATAAGAACAGGAAGGCCTAAAAGTGAAGGTGGGGATTAAAATTTAACAGAGAAAAGTTTTAAAGAGAGGGTTGAAAAGATGGTTTAAAAGAGTTAGAATCAGATAAATATGAGTTATATTCTGATGCATTATTCAATCACTGACCTAAATTAAGTTAAAAACTGACACCGGAAATGGGTTTATACATTTGTGGTGACACTACGCACAATAAAAGACAATATAATCTAAACTTAAAAATCAGAAGGTGAGAGAGAGAGAAAAGAAAAGAAAAAGTGGGGGGAGATGGGGGGGTGCAACTAAAACTGAAGGGCATTTATAAGAGAGCCGCTGCGCAATCAAGAAAATTTGACAAAAGTAACATCAACTACAGGTTACAATTTTTATATAAACATAAAAAATAATGAATATTTAATCTAGCAAGGACCTACTATTTTATGGCCAAAAACACATATGTATATACACACACACACATACGCAACAACATATTTATATTTACACGTATATACATACATACATATACATGTGTACACATATAAATATGTATATATATAAATATATATCCATACACATCCACTCCTGCGTATATATACATCTACACACATATACATACGGACATACACATAAAACCTTACACACTTCCATACATTTACATACACACTCACCTAAACAAATATACAACATATCTATCTATCTATCTATCTATCCATCTAACTATACATATATACATACATATACACATATATACATATGTGTATATATATATATATATATATATATATTAAAAGGTAAAAGATAAAAAATTTCTAAAAATTTAAAAAATCCACATCAATCCATATATACATTTAACATATAAAAATAGATGGGTAGAATTAAATTAATTTGTACTTAAAAAACACTGAGGAAGAAAATGTTAACAATATTAAAAACCCACGGAGTGATTAATGCGTATCTATCTCTTAAGTTTACATATATACCTAAGTATATAAATATCAGAAAACTATCAGATTTTGTATATCAGAAAACTTTTACCTACATACCCACAGACACATATATCAACACATGAATAAAGTTTTCTAACCCAAATTAAATGATCAAAAAATATATAGAGCATCACATAAACATACACAATGATACATATAGATAATCATAAGAGTCATTCCATTTAAATGTCATGTCCGATGTTAGTGATCCAAGATGAAACTGTTACAGGTAACAACACATTATAAAACGTGTTGATGTTTTAAATCGTTTTTTATGTCTACATTTGGAAATGATCTCACTACGAAGATTAAGCAACTCATCTTGATTTTTATCTTTAATAATAAAATTTTTTTCCACAATGCATAGATCACACCGATCGCGGAAGTTACTAGGGGTTCTAGCTCTTGATAAAAATCTCCATTTTTAAAGCGGGGTTAGTCCCTTATCCACCAGATCCCAGTAGTGTTTGGATAAGGAAGTTTGATTTTTGAGGTATCGATATTTAAAAGAGCGTCTATGGTTGTATAGACACTGCTTCCAATAACCAGCAGATATACCTATATATCTTTTTTCTGGTTGATATTTTCTTCGGGGAAGATTGTGGCCTCATATACTACATTCTCATACATACATACATTTTCCCCTGATTGGACAATTGTCTTTACTCCTACAATTGCAGGTGGGGCTACTAGATCGAGTTTCATTATTATGGTAGTTTTAAAGTATTTTACAATTGTGGGAAGATGTAATTTTCTCCATATTCCTTACACATGAATTTTCAGTGTTTTCCTATTGAAAATTTTATGTAGTGGATGTTTACTATGAAAGTGTTTATCTATTAATCTTAGGAAGAAACTACCTATATCAATGTTAGAAAGCCTGCAATATGGTGGGTTAAACCATATTAACTTCCTCTTTCTGTTTTTAGGTCTATTATTATTATGATTTTCTAGTTCTTTGTTATAGTTTAATTCCTGTCTTAAAACACTATTTTTGAGGGCCTGGTTGTATATAAATTTATTTTTGTTAAAGATTTTTTGGCTAGAAGATAGCCTATTTATTCTCATATTAACAGTTTTGGGGATGTGATTTATTACAGATTTAGGGTGGTTAGAGTGGACATGGATGTATAGGGGTGTTTGCTCAACTTTATGGAAGGGTTTAAAGGTATCCTTAGAAAGGTTGAGGGTGATATCTAAAAAGTTGACTATTTTCAGGTTGGAAGATATTTCAAACTTAAGGCCTAAGGTATTTGAAGGCCCTAATTATCCTCTTATGTAAGCTGGAAGTCAAGGGACCATTGCTTTTACGGACAATGATTATTCTTACTCTGTCTTGGACACTGAGTTCTATCTGGATTCTATCGTCTTGAAAGTTTTTTATATATATATATATATATATATATATATATATATATATATATATATATATAATAATATATATATAATATAATATATAATATTATATTATATATATACTCTAGATATTTTATTCATTGTACAGTTATCTCTTGTCTTCTAATTGCAAAATTATTTAAATTTTGCCATCACTTTTTAGACATTATAGGTAAAAATGTTATGCACATAATAGCCCTGTCTGTATTCTTGATCATTGAAAATCTCTTTGATTTGCATTGTATGACATGATTTTCATTCATTCATAACCCTGTAAATAGCTGCCACCTTTTATCAAAACCAACACTCACCGAAAATGGACTATTACAAATTTTTCAGCAATGAGGTGAATCATATTGGTCCTTTTCTATGCTTAAGTTCAATGGTTCTCAACCTTTCTTCCCCAATGCACACTTTTCACCATAAGAATCAGAATTCCCCATCTTTCCAAGATTGTTCAATTCAAAAGGTGCATTCTAAATAATATTGCATATATTATTGAAAATCTTCATTCTTTTCTATATTAATATACATTTACATTGGTTATTTTTTTAGAAGAGTTTTTTTTTTTTTTAACACTCATGATGAGCTTCAAATTTTGTAAATAAAAATAAAAAATTAAAAGATTTCCTCTCCTCCTCCTCTGAAACCCTAAAATTCACTCCAGGGGGAAATTTTCACCAGACTGATAACCTCTACTCTAGTTAATATTTTTCTTTTTTTTTTTTTTCCTCAGAATATAGACAAGTATTAAATAATCCATTATCTGAAATATTTATACTACACCTGTTTGCACAGTAAATGTTCTCTGGAAATCTGACTTTATCTTATTTCTTATTCATACATTTTGTATTTTTCTGTCTCCATAATCATTAGAGCAAGTGAAAGCTTGGACAGTTTTAATAAATCATACCTCTGATTGATTTGGTTTTTTATGGCTTTTGCAGCTTATTTAAGGTCAGAAAATATATTTAGATTCTAGGAATTTGAGAGAGATAATAATGATTTACTGATACAAGTCTTACTAATTAACCCATAGATGGGAGGGAGAAGAAGTTGATTGATACATGCAAATACTCTTGGAAAAGGTAAGTGGATATAACAAATCTGACTGGAATTGGAACACATCTCTCTGATCTCCAATTCTGAGCCATTATCCATTACTCCACCAGCATATCCAAGCTTACAGCCCCTGGTTTATCCAAGCAATCACCCATCTAGGTACTGACCAAGTTTGACATTGCTTAACTTTGGTGATCATATGAGAATCAGTGTTTCAATGTGATTTGGCCATAATCTTCTACCTCTGGTAACATTGGTTGCTTGAAGAAATAGTTTTAAAGTAAATGGTAATAACTGTCCATATTTCCGAGATGAGGTATTATGTACACTATTTACATTATTCGGACTATTGTCCTCCTCTTGGTTACTATATTTATCACAACGTTTCGGCCATTGTATGCTCTGGCCTTCTTCAGGTAGTTGGAATGTCGAACTGAACCCTTTATTTCGCTTGCTGGGGTAGACTGTTCTAGTTCTACGTGCCTTGTCTAATGGATGTCAGTTATCAGTTATCTCCTGTTAATTCCCCTCTCCAAGTTCTCTACCGCCTTAACTAGGTATTGAACTCAAACTCTGGATCCTGTCACTGGATCTAAATAATGCCTTTATCTGCTGTGCCATGTGTCAGAACACATGGCATAGTGGATAAAGGTGTTAGATCCAGTTCTAACAAGCAATAATTCTTAGTTTTTCTTCCTTCCTTTTTATCTTTTTTTTAACAATGTTCACCCAATACAGGGCCCAAGAGCCACTCAAAGCAGAGGGTTACTGAATGAAGTTGTTGTATGAGCTGTAAGAAGAGAAGGTAAGTAATACAGTTTATAAGATATATATGAAAGTTAACCCTAGGCCTGAAGAGATTAAAATTGTAGAGATTGGGAAGTAACCTCTTGAGAGTTTGTTCCACAAAGTAGCAATTCTTGGAAGAAACTAAGTGGAACTTTCTTCTTACCAATGAGATATGAAGGTAATGGCATGATGAGTCTTATCTGTGCATGTCAGAAATGGTGGTTTAGCAAACCACTCTCATTCTCTTCATATTCCATTGCTAGATGTAAGTTCCACTCAAACAGCCTCCTGCAAACCACTCTGGAACTGACTATCAAGAAGATGCTTTTCCACTCCCTAAAATCTTAACCTGTTCAAGTCTAGGATTAACAATTATCTTCCCTATATATCCCCATAAACTGAGCCTCTTAACATTTTACTCTGTAACCCTCTACCTTGTGGGGCTCTTGAGCCTTGTAGAGGGTGAACATTTTTAAAAAGAAGAAAGGAAGAAAAACTAAGAATTGTTGCCTGTTAGAACATTTGCCATGGAAATAGTGATATTTTGATTTAGCTTTAAAGAGATAAAAGAAGGTTCAATACACCAGCTTTCTTTACACTGTGGTTTTTCTCAAGTAGTATGCTTATCATAATTCATGTTTGTTAGAATTTTGTGTGTGCAACAGTTGGGTGTTTTGTTGCAACTGAAAATTTGATCAGGACAGTTCAAGGCTCATGTCTGCAGTAGTTTGTACAAGCTTTTAAAGACAAAAAGTAGTTTTAATTTACCAGCTTTCATTATAGAAACTGAACATAAAAAGATATACAATGAAATCTAAGGTTCATGAAAGAAAGTGTATATTTGCTATAACTTGTTTATGCATTAATAAATAATTAAAATGAGGAACAGGTTTTTTATTACTTTTTCCAATACAGTTACTAGTAGCATAAATCATCTCCCATTGATTAATGCGTTTCAGCCTAAAATCCATATGCACTGGAATTTTGATAGCTTATACAAAAATAATAGAAAATGCACTTCCCGAAATAAGAACATCGGAAATTTGATGCTATGATTTCAATAACATTACTGAGAACAGATAAGTGAACGTTAATTCTGGTTAAAAGAAGTGAAGTTATCTCATAAACCATTACTACTCTAATAACTTTGACACTTGTAGCTTTGTGTGCCATACTAAGTTAAGTAAATACCAAGTTACTTGAAGGAATATACTCTAGACCAGTGATTCTCAGAGTCTCAAGTCACATTATTTCAGTGTCCTGGGTATGACGATAAACTATGTCCAACAGTAATTCCCTGATCAGGAGGTTATGAGGAGCATGAAACCACCCAGGGTGGTAGCACCTGTTAGGGTCCCAGCTATGGGCAAATAGGTATCACCCAAACTTGTGTAAAAATAGGTTTAATACCAGAAATACCTTGTAATAAAAAAATTATTACTAGCAATAATTTTTGAAGGAAAAATTATTATCAGCAATACTTAAAAAAAAGTACCAGTAATACAAACAGCTATACATTCTTAAGAAGTTCGATTGCATTAAAAAATATGAGTAACTGAAAAATGGTTCAAATATATATGTATACATACACACCTTTTTTTTTTTTTTTCCAAACTATCACTATAAATCTATTTAAAAAAATTTTGTTGGCATTAAATGACCCACTGAGGTTGATATGCCTTAAAACAAAACAACCAATCAAATCACATTATTTCTCTTTTGATCCTGTCCTCAATTCCTCTCATTTTGAATTGGCTTACAGCCATATCACATAGCAACACCAGTTCTTGCATGATCACCAAAGTTAAATAACATCAAGCCTAGTCAATACTTAAATGAGTGACATATTTACCAGGTGCTTTAAGCTTGGATGTATGGGTGGTGTCATGGATAATGGCTCAGAATTGGAAATTGGAGAGGCAAGTTCCAATTCTAGTCTGGTTTGTTATATTCATTTACATGCAAATATCTTTGGAAAAGATATGAATCCACTACTTCTCCCTCCAGCTAGGGGTTAATTAGTAGGATTTGTCTCAGTAAATCATTATTATCTTCAAAAAAAATTCTTAAACTCTAAAAAATTTCCTGACTTTAAATAGCCTGTAATGGTTTATAAATTGTAAAAAACAAAATCAATCATTTTTAATTGTCATCTAGAAATTTTTTTCATTATTATATTTTCATGGTGTTATTTTACGAAACTAATTTTATTTATTAATTGCAGTCAAATAAAAGAAATCTTTATTTCAATGGATCACAAAACTTCCATTTGATCTAATAACCAATTCCTCCCTTTGAATAAAATTTATCCGCTTATATTTTAAATTTCTTTTCTAGAAGTCAAATGCCTCTTATTTGAGAATTATTGTTCTAGATCAACAAAATCTTCAATATTCAGAGACAAGAAATGGTTTAGGAAGAAAAATAAATCTCCATGGATTATTTTTTTTTTTATTTGAATCTCTCAGAAATGTTATTTAAATCTTAACATCAAGT
Organism: Acanthosepion pharaonis; assembly: GCA_903632075.3. Lineage (NCBI taxonomy): Eukaryota > Metazoa > Mollusca > Cephalopoda > Sepiida > Sepiidae > Acanthosepion > Acanthosepion pharaonis. The sequence goes on from CAHIKZ030000201.1 coordinate 431,222, forward strand.
AGGCTATAGAGCTCTTATGAGCAAACACTTAAAATATTTCTTTATTTTTCATTATTCATTCTCTATATCCAACCAGTCTACTATATTCTAAGGAACAAAAAAACATTAATGCAAAGTGGAACCTTAGAGATAAAGTCAGAAAAATAGTTTTTGAACTTATGATGACTTTGTTTCCAAGTCCTTTTATCATTTCATTAGAGGCCACAAGAAATCACTTAAAGTGACAGTTGTTCAACTTCAATCTTAAACTATCAGTTCTTGGATTGACCTACTTTCCAAAATTTGGCCAAATGCTCAAATCTTAGATTTTTTTTGAAGAGTATCTTGGTGAGACAGAACTTTTCAGCACATTCCCACATTTTCAGGAATGGAAATATAAAATTCAATAAGCAGCAAAAAGGAATTTCTTGAATACCACCAGAGAACAATGAAGATTTCTAAAGTGGAGAGATATACTTACAAGGGTCTACAACAAAGTTCTCAAAGTTTGACCCATTTGCCACAATCTGACCAAGCACCAGATTTCTTTCTGGAATAATATCTTGGTTGGACTGAGAACTTTTCAGCACCTCCTTATAGAAACCTTTCTTTGGTTTTGTCAAAAATACCCCTTGCTTATAAACTATGTTATGAAAACATTTAAAGTTGCCATAACAAAATCAGATAAACAAAAAAGAAATTATCACAGTATATCAGCTGATATATAATTTTATTGCAAAAACACTGACTTGCATAATAAAATCTGACAGTGTATGTGTGTCTGTGTGAGTATGTGAATGTGAGTGTGTGTACGTGATGAAAAACAGCAAAAATCAAAAGAAGGTATTACCACATATGTTTCCAGGTGTAAATTATACAAACTCAATGTACTTAACCCACTGATTCAACATATGCGATATTATATTGTAACTAGTGATTCGTTTTTGTGGATTATCAACCTATTCTGCAATATATTTTGTTTGGTACGAATAATTCTTTTTGCAAGGGAATAGCTGGATTAATGATTTTCTGAGAATAACAAGGCTTTACATGCAGCAAAGAAATGATTTATGAGATGTTGGGCCTCCTCAAATGATGTCGCTACAAGAGCAGCATCATCAGCAAACAACAAATCATGAATAATTTGCCTACAAAGGTGGGTCTTGGCTTTGAAGCGCTGATGATTGAAGAGACCACCATTTGTTCGAAACTGAAACTTGACGCCACTCTCTGTGTCTGCAAATGCATATTTCAGCATTACTGAGAAGAAAAGGACAAAAAAGACAGGGGCCATGATACAACCATGCCTGGTGCCATTTGTGACATCAAAGGATTCTGACATCATACCATAAGACACGATATTAGCTTTCATTCCTTTATGAAAGGAGATGATGACCGTTAGCATGTTTTCAGGGATGCCAAGTTTCTTCAAGACTTGCCAAAGATCCTCTCGATACAGTGTCAAAATTTTTCGACACGTCCACAAACACCATGTACAACTCCTGGTTTTTCTCACAAATCTTCTCTTCAACTTGACGAAGAGAAAATATCATGTCAATGGTTCCACGACCTTACCGAAAACCACATGCAATTCAGGATAGATGTCGTCAACAAGGTGTATAATGATTCTGTTTAGAATCACTCTAGCTAGGATTTTGCCTGCAATTAAAAGTAGTGATATCCCCCGATGATTATCACAGACACACCTGGAACCCTTGTTTTTGTAGAAGTGTTTGATAGAGGCATCTTTATAATCCTGTGTGACACGGCCTGCCTTCCATATCTCCACAAAAAGGAGATGAAACTTTTTTTACCAACTTTTGGCCACCATGATTATACACTTTGGGTTGAATAGGATCCTTAGGAGTAGGTGATTTTCCAGATGAGATTTGCTTGATGGCGTCAATTACTTCTTGTTAAGTAGGTTCAAAAGACAACTCCAGAATTTCAGGATTTTGCTCAATCCTTATCAGTAACCAAAGTGGTGTTTAACACAGTTTTGAAATGCTCTTTCCAGAAATCTAAAATGTCTGACTTATCTGTCAAGAGAGTTTCACCATCTGCTGTGGAGATTGGAGCAACACCACTTTTCTGAGGACCGAAAATGCTCTTGAGGCCAGCATAGAAAGCCTTTAGATCCTTTATATTTGAAGTTTTCTGGAGTTCAGTGGCCTTTTCAGACCACCAATGCTCTTTCATGGCTCAGAGTTCATTGAACCTGACTTTTGCACTTCTTGTAAGTGATCTTATTGGATGAGTTCTTGTCCTTAATCCATGCTTTATGAGAAGAGTGCAATTGATCTATAAGCTGCTGAACTTCTGTATTATTGTCATCAAACCAGTCTTGATGTTTACGATGTGGTAGGCCAAGAACCTCCAAGGATGTAGAATATGTTGCATCACGCAGAGCCTTCCAAGACGATTCGATATCATTGGTAATATTTACAGAATCAAGTGCAGCATCAAGTTTGTCAGAGAGCTCAATTTTAGTTTCAGTCGATTTAAGAGGCAGTACGTTAATGCGCTTGGGCACTGTAGATTTTATAATCCTTCACTTTTGCAGATGCAGTGCAGCTTTACTCCAAAGTAGAGCGTGATCTGACAGATAGCATGTGTGGAATGAACACGTTATCTTAAAATCTTTTATATCCCATCTTTTGGTGATGACGTAGTCGATCAGATGCCAGTCTTTTGAACAAGGATGTATCCATGTGGTCTTACAACAGCTAGGTTGCTGGTAGAAGGTATTAGCAATACTAAGGTCAAATTCCTTGCAGATAGTGAGAAGGTGTAATCCATTATAATTCATATGACCAATACCATTGTGACCTAAAATGCCCTTCCAAGAATGATAATCACTGCCAACACAAGCATTGAAATCACCTGTAAGGACTAATTTATCCTTATGTTGGACTTTGGAGATGACATCCCAAAGGAGATTGTAAAAATCATCTTTTTCTTCATCTGAACTACCTAAGGTTGGCGCGTAGCAGCTAACCATCGTCACACAGATTGAGGGCTAATGCCATTATGCAATCAGATACACCTTTAGGTAAGGAAGGCAATGACCTTGCAAGGTCTGACTTGATGGCAAAGCCAACACCAGACTGGCGTGGCTCTTTCTCAGTTTTCTTATACTCATTCTTCTTATACTTATTCTGATATTTCTTGCTGTTTTGACTGCTTTATTGGATAACCAGACAGCTGCAGTAGGCTGTTAAGTCTGTATGTGAGCAAGCAAGGGCTCCTTTTATCACCCCCTCCTCATAATAGGGAAAGCAGTGTAATCCTAAATAGAGATGCTTTGTCACTGATGGAGGATATGGACATCACAATTGCTCGTGGGTTTGTGAAAGAACAGCCATCACCCATCGGTCTGCCACTGTGTAGAGCTCCAGCTAGAGCCTTCCAGTAATATCCTTTACCTGACCCCGTCGCCTTTACTCTCTCGCCAGTGGACCTTGCAAGTGAACTGTGTGGATGAGAAAGAATCAATGTAAACCGCCAGAAAACCCACACAAGTGATTTGATTAAAGTGGTGAAGGCTTGTACAGAACCATCCACACATTTCGGAATTACTGATACACTCAGTTGGTGCAAATAAATGCCACAGACGAAGCAGACAATATACCTCAGGCTTTTCGTATAAGAGTTTTCCATCTCCTAGACCAATCGTGTTCTATAACAATAAAGAGCTTGGTCAGCCCTGGTAGACGCTATTTTCCCATAGCTGAGACCCTAACAGGTACTACCACCCTGAATCAGAGCAGACCTGGGAACAACAGCAATAAAAAGGCGGTTTCATGCTCCTCAAATCCTCCAATTTCCCGATGAGAAGACTTACTGCCGGATGTAGTTTATCGTCATACCCAGGACACATATATATAAGACAAGAAGGACAGAGGAAAGCAGTGAATAACCTGCCCAATGAGTTTATGTAAATGGCTGGTAGAACAGGGATTAGGAGGGAGAGCACAAAGACAAACCTTACAAAGAACTACAAAGGTTAGGAAGGTGTCAAGAGCCATGCCCACATCCTGAAGGGAGATGACACATAGAATAAGATAGAACACATATACTAAATATCCTTATAGAATGCCTTTCAAATTTGTTCATAATGAAAATAAAATTGCAATGTTAACAAAACAAATCAGAATCCTGTGCAAGACAATACACAATTGTTTTTGGCAATAACTTAGATAAGTTTTCTTGCTAAAGGACTGTGAAAACTGTATTGGTTTTGAGGTAAAACCTGATTGATGGACATACAATATTATGGTACCAGAGAGAGAGTAAAACTGAGAAAGCATTCACAGAAAGAAGTGGTGAGGAGAGGCAACCTGAGAGACATAAAAAAGAGCAGAGAGAGATAATAAATAGGAAGAGTGTGATAAACAGGTCAGGCAATAGTGATCCTAAATTCCTCAACATAGAGATAAGACCAAGAGAACCCCTTATCCACATCTCCCCATACTATGCCAAATGAAGAAAATGCTGAGTTCAATGCCTACAGACATGATTAAATTAAAAAAATAAAATACTTTGAATAGTATTTTTATTTACTGTTAGACATTACTCATCTAGATGAAGATTTGACAGATAACAAACAAAGAACATTAAGATTTGATCTACTATAATAATTAAAAAAAAATGAAAAAAGATTACTAAAGAGACAAAAAAAAGAAAAAAAACTGTGTTTTCTATGGAGGTATCCCTGGCAGAGAGAAAATATTTGAGGATTTTACTATTCGAAAAACAATGTCTTCAGCAGGAGCAGGAAAAAGAAAACTTTAAATTTAAAATGATTGCTTTCAGGAAAATTCGCTATTTTATCAGGATGAGTCATAATTTATTACCACTTCTGTTTATTAACTTTATTCTCCAAAAAATAAAGTACAATTTTATTGAATTACTACCTTATAACCTGCACTGAGCCTCCTGCCAAAAACTGAAGGGACTTCTGGTTCAGCTTAGACAACAGCAATGATAATTTTGAGGAAATAACTTTGAATTCCTCAATTCACTCCATGGAACTTCAAAACCTCACTTTAATTCTGATTTGGGCTATAAATCCAATTCTGGCCAAAAGCCCAATTTGGGCCCAAATTCCAAGTCGGGCCGAAAAATGAATTTTCAAATCACAAACTTCATGGAACATTATTCGGACTATTGTCCTCATCTTTGTCGCCATATTTATCACAATGTTTCGGCCATTGTACGCTTCTTCAGATGGTTGGAATTTTGAACTGAACCCTTTATTTCGCTCACTGGGGTAGACTGTTCTAGTTCCACGTGCCATGTTTGATGGATGTCAGTTATCAGTTATCTCCTGCTAATTTCCCTCTGAAAGTTCTCCACTGCCTTAACCAGGTATTGAACTCACACTCTTTGGGTCCTGTCACTGGATCTAACCAACGCCTTTATCCACTGTGCCATGTGTCCTTCATGGAACTTTAATTGAGTTGAGATCTTCAAATCAAACTCTGTGGGACTTCAAGATTTCTCACTTTCACTGATTTCTTGGCATTTTGAAAAAATAAAATTGATTTCTTCTATTCAAAGTTTTGGGGTTATGTTAAAAGAGAAATTTTTAAATTCAAAGTTTTTGTGTTATTTTAAACTGAATATAAATTAAAAACTTTTAAAATCTCTAATTTTTTTCAGTTATTTTAAAATTTGAATTTTTAACTGTTCTCTTCTCATCCAGACACAAATCCCAATGTTAGATGTTCAAGCATCAGATGAAGGACAGATTTTCACTCCTGGGATCAAAAAATATGATTCCAAAAATATGTCTATGTAGAGAAAAGTGTAGCCTGAGTTAGAGGGGTTCAGACACATAGACAGAATTTGTTGTTTATTTAGTAGATATATTCACCATTATTTGCAATGACTTGTTCCACTCATCAAGTAGCTGATTGGTATCTTTTGAGCAAAATTCCGCAAATTTCGATGTGAAAATGTGCTAAGAAAACTTTGATCTTTCTTAGAAAATGTTTTACCCATCAAAGTATTCTACAGCAATCAAAAAGGTAATAATTGTCAGGTGAATATGGTAGGTGGAGAAGAAACCAACAGCATTTCAACATTTTTTCTGTTATTCTTGCTGTGTGTGGCCATGTGTTGTCATGGAGGAGAATAACATTTTTCCCTTAATCCACTGTGTATGCTACCACTACTGTGCAAAATGTTAGTGTGCTTCAAATTTATTAACTGCCATGTATGATTAGTAGCTAGAATGATCCATTAGTCATTACAATTGGTTTCCCAAAATAGAAAGTACTTATGACTTAATACAATTAAAAGAAAAAAAGATATTATCAAATTATATAAATGCAAACAAATTGTTAAATGATTAATTATTGAAATTAGTAAATTTGATAATGAAAAAGCAATCACATAATAGAAATACCTCCCACATTTTAAACTGTCACCTGTGTGGTACTAGTGAACTTAGTAGCAATGGTGTCTTTATCTAGCTAATGTCTTACCATTTTTTTCAGATGCAATCAGTTACCATCATGGTTTGGGCCAGTGCAAATTGTGCAATTGTTTTTTAATCATATTTTTAAAACTGTTGAATCTGTAATTGCAACAGAGAGAGCTTTTTATACTCATTTCATGTTATGAATGATGCTGTTCTGGATAGAAACTTGATACTGGTATGGGTTGAAAATTTCAGGGCCACTGGTTAAGCACTTAAAAGAAAGATCTCAAAGAACTCCAAGGTGATGGAAAATTTTAAAAATCATCTACAACAGTGTATGGTGAACAGGGGCCACCATTTAGGGGATATTTTTAAAACCAAATCAATAAAAACTGTATCCTTTTGTTTATACAAAAGTTAAGTAAATTTTTTAATAGCATTTACCTTGGTCTTTTCATCAACCTTTAAAATGTCAGAGGTATTTTTTCCACACTTTGTATTACTGTTCCTTTTATCCAAATTTATCCATATTCACCTGGCATTATTTTAAACTTTTAAGCTATCACCTTCTTTTCCTTATATCTATATTATAATTAGAAACTATAATTTTGGAAATAATGGATTTTTTCATATTCTCTCACACTCAGTAACCCCTTGCATCTTAGTGACTTTATTGCTTTGCATGAGGTGAAATGATTAAAAACGAATTAACAAAAAAAGTACATTTGTGGTACCAAGTAAGGAGAACTATGTTGGTAAACAGTAAATGTTTTCTTGTAAATTTATTTTTATTAATGTTATCAAGAATAAATAAACAATGAAAGAGTCAAATGGGAATTAAGAAGTCATATAAAATAAATACTTAAAATATCATGTTTATCATATGAGTAAAAAAAAGAAATGTTGCTGTTAACTTATAATTTCAGATTACAGCTAACAAATGTCAAATAGGATTGAAGTATCTTTATATTACAATAACAAAAACATGATACCAAATCTGGCTTGCATAGCGTTTCTGCTATGTATTTAGAAATCCTTGACAAAATTCAAGGAATCTTCAATGTTCAGTTCAGTCACTTTCCCACCACTGTAATGTAGCTTCTCTTTGCCTTTCTATAAATATTTTCATTGTAATTGTTCTGATGAACTTTTATTTACCAACAGACAAATTGTACACATGGGAAATAGTTAGGACTTTATAGAGACTTTGAGGTATTATGGTGGCTGTAATAAGAATGGTAAGAAAGAATGTGTTGTTTTGGTGTAAGGAATACTGTGGTATGTTTGGGTCAGTAATTGTGGATAGCTAAGCTTAAGACAGATTGAAGACCAGCCTCCCTCTATGGCCTTGTGCCACATTTTTGAATTTTCAAAATAAATATTACACTTTGGTACCCCAACTTAATGAATTTAAACATAATACTATATTGGCAGCTAGGTTTCCTCATTTTACTGTAACCATAATTTTTGTAACCATAAGTTCTATGCTAAAAGTTTCTCCACTCACACTTCTCAATTGTGGAACCATCTTTTGACTTCCCACTTTCCTGTTACCTATGATCTTCAAAAATGCAATGTCAGTTGTCATCTCCTGTCTCCTTGAACCTATTCTTTTATTGTTCTTTCTCCAATTTTTTTTCTTAGATTCTCTCACTCTAAACAACCCTTTGTGTCTTAGTGGCTTTATCACCTTGCTTGATTATAAAAAAAAAGTCTGCTTTGCAAAGTGTGTACAATAATTATATAATTCCAATTTTCAAAAGGCAACATTAATTAAGTCTTAATTATAGCAACTTTCTAGAACATTATTTTTCTATTATATGCTGTATCACTTCAGGATGTAGGTGATCATAGCTTTCCCCATCTTCTTGTCTTTAGTTGTTCTATGTAGCTTTTTACCCTTTACCATACATCCTTGTCCTGCCATCATATTTTTTGTCATCTGTTACTACTAGATGACAAAAAAATAAAAAAAAAAGAAACAAAAAAGACCAATATATATATAATATATATATATATATATTAACAAAATGACAACCTTAAGGGATCAATAGACCCTTCAGGTTGTCTGTTTTTTAATTAAACTAATATTCACTCTGTTTTTGCACTGAGCTCTCTGGATTACATCCTCCTTGCATACGGATTACCAAACATTACAATATATATATATATATATATATATATATATATATATATATATATATATATAATTATTACACACCAAGCAAGGTTTGATATATATTATTTTTTGTACATGCCTAGGGGTTGATAGTGGTCAAGGATTTCATTTCAGGACCATTGGTCTACGTAATAAATATAGGAAGATAAAAATGTGCTATTATTTGGCACTGGAAGTTAATGTTTGACACACAATTATAACAGAAATTTGTAGAAGTTACTCAAAAAACCTGCTTATTATTTTGTGACAATTAAAAAAAAGAATCAACTAAAGAAAGTGAACACATTAGTTAAAAAAAAAAAAAATTAACACTTTTATTTAGGGATAAAACAGATTAAAACATAAATGACATTAACAAGAGTTTATTAGTATTTGAAAATTAGATACATGTATGAAAATTGTTGATAATAAAAACTTGTTAAACTTTTGCATAAGTTTAAATTAATTTTCTGTGGTAGAATCAACTCCCAACATGTTTTTACATTGAAATATATTAAATAATTATATAATTTAGCCATTATGAAAAAAGTGCTTATTGCTTTTAAATTAGAAAATTACAAAAAAAAATCACCTGTTAATAGTAAATTTTTTAAATTCATACCTTAATAAATCCTGAGAAATGATGCAGGAATCTATTATTCATTTTAATGTGAAAGAAAATTAATGATATACATGGGATACTAAATAGTAAGAAGACTTAGTTCTTTCTACATGTTACCAATTCCAGTGCCTTTTTACTTAGGAAAAAAAGAAAAGTAAATCTTGACAAATATTACCAGAAATATCATTCCTTTTGATATGAGAGAAAATGAATGATATACATGGAATACTAAGAAAACTTAGTTATTTCTACAGGCTGCCAATTCTAACATTTTTACTTATAACTTATAGTAAGGGAAGAAGAAAATGTAAGACATGAATGTAAATAGTGAAATGAATATCTGATACATTTTGTTAAAAAAAAAAAAAAAGGATGAACAAAACACTCATGGCTCTGATCTGAATTTAATTTGGTCTTTCCTCATCAATGACCCAGTCTTTTCTTGGAATCTGCACCACAGGAAGTGTGCTTGCTGGGAATTGAAATCAATGAACATTAATAAGAGAATTTCTTGTTTGCTGTCACTGAGTACAACTGTCAAGTGATGAAGTGGTCTTTTCATGAACAAAGTGACAATTATTTAAAAGGGGGATTGACACCTTCAAATTCTAACCCACTGTTTTACCCTTGTGACTCTTGCAACAGATTTCATGCCTCATCTCAAAATCCCCAACCCAAACAGCTTTTCTTTATACATACAAAACACAGGGTGTACTAAAAGAAGACTACTAAAATGGACACTGACAAATCTTTCTTTATGAAAATCCTTCAGCATATATTTTAGCAGAATACATGGTATTTTATTTAAAAAAAAAAAAAACCATTTCTATAATACAGAGTTGCTTTGCATCCAGCTATTCTGACTTATTTTTATCCATTTTCCTGATTCATATTTCACACTGTTTATTTCTGGTTCATAAAAAGCATATTTGGTGAGTTTAAGTAAATGGATGGCAGAAGAGGGTTTAGGATAAATAACAAAAAGACAAAATTTATTAAGAGCTACAAAGGACAGAAAATTGTGGAGAGCCATGATCGCCTACATCCCGAGGAGACATGGCACATAAAGAAGAATTAATACCAGAATTTACGGTGGGCATCAATGAATTAATAACAGATTATTTTTAATAAAATCATAATATCAGATTTTAAGAAAACATTATATTTATTCATTATTTTATTTGGAAATCTAAATAAAATTGGATTTTATTTTAATTTTTATAATTAATACCATATTTAAAAGGTGGGCATTAATGGGTTATAGGAATAAACCTATAATTAATCACAAATCTCATAACTCCTTATGGTCTATAGGGACAACACATCTACTGCAGCTACAGTAGCAGGGGTGTTTCTTGGACAAGAGAGCCTGACACAGCCCAACCCTCTTTAGGCTAATTCAAATTCAGGGTTTTCCTTCTTCTAGACTAGTTGCCAACTAAGGCTATAGGGCCCAATCTGTTCTGCTAACAGCTGGGGAGAGGAGTAATGGATTCATACATTTCCCATGGATATTGGCATGTAAGTAAATTATAATGAACAACTATATCTTTCAACTGCAAAATGATAATAATCAACTTCAAAATGGACTTATTTTCAAGTAAAAAGAATTAATCAACTCCAAAATGGATTAATCAACTTCAAATTGGATCAATCAACTTGGTGGGAAGGCTCAACTTCTACAGCCAAATCACCAACATTATGAATTAATACAAGATAGAAAGTATTTTTTAGTTATCTTTTTAGCTTATGCATACTGCAAACATTTTTCTACATGTGATATATATATATATATATATATATATATATATATATATATATAGTACCTGCTAAGAAATACTAGTTTATTTATCTGTCAAGCAGCACTTTTGACAAAGATCAGTGTAGTATATGTGTAATCTACCTAACTTAATGTTACTGTGCTGTTTCAACAGCAGAATTGTTGATATAGTGGATATGTCACTTGCCTAGTTACTTACAGATTGGATGATTTTTACTTTAAATGTACATAAACACATACACAATAGGACTTGGAACAAAGTTAAGCATCATTAGAAAATTTAATATGGAGGAGAAAAGAAAATGATGGCATTTTTTATTTTCATGTTTAATTTTCATTGGTTAAACATATCTCACATTTATTTGTCTTTTAAATCAGCATTTGTGCATAAGATTATTGTGTGTGTATCACAATTCCAGTTGGTCAATGCAGGATATGGTTGATAATGTATGTATGTGTGTGAGAGAGAGCCTCTTGTAGGCATTTTTATTTATGTCTGATAGTGTTGATTGGAAGTGTTTTGTGGTTGTAGGTAGACTGATCTTGTATGGATTTTATAAAGTTGCTGATATAATAAACTCTGTTTAACATGTATTTATTGATGATAAAATATTTATCAGGATCCATTGTAAGTATTTTAAAAAGCAAAAAATAAAAAAATATCATAATTTTCTTTATCTTCCATATTACATTTTCTGATGAATCTTAAATAAAAGCAAAAGATATTAAATTTATAAAAATTATCTATTTCTTCTTTATCCTATTATTCTGTTGGATTCTGATCCATATTTGATCCTAATTCATGTTTTATTTTTATATATATATATATATATATATATATAATGTATTACTTAAAGCATTATTTTTAGTCGATACCTAAGTTTTAAATAAATGGTCTGTTTTTATTTGAAACAGTTTATATTATCAACAGTATGCACACTCAAAACATAATAAAGAAAATGAAGTTTTCTCCATTGGAGTGGCAAGCTAATAGATGTAATACACACTGTTTAACATAAAAAATGGGTGTCTATTTCAAATATGGGTATCCACTAAAAATAATATTTGAAGTAAGAAAAATAGTGGATTAAAAATAAATCCATTAAGAAATACCGTGTGTAACAGCAAAGTTGTCCAAATCATATAAAAGCCTGGGATAATTATCCATCCCACAAAATGTTTAATATTTAAATAACTACTAAACTAATTAAGTTTCTTTTTTACAGATTTTCAGATAAGACGTTTAGCCATCTTGATACCATTTGTCATAAGAATCATTGAAAAATCTTTTGAGTTATTCAGCTAGAAAAAGAACAGGTTAAAATTGTTTTGCGTTAGCCCCACTATGTCTTCCCAACTGAGCAACGGTGAAAGCAAAAAGATCATTCAGGCCTCCAGTAAAGGTACCAACATTTGTACTCCGGTGTCCATCTTCAAAGTCCATTCAAGAACCATCAAGAGAACAAGGAATAAGTTTTAAAAAAAGCAAACAGTAGAGAGGATAACTGGATCAGGAGGTCACAACATCAAGAGAAGTCATCATTTCAACTTAGAGCTAAATACATTCTTATTGTTCAAAGAAGAATCCAATAATGTTATAAAAACCTTGGAGAATTCCAGTAAGAGATCTTTAATCATTTCTAAGATATGATTCAAAGTTTAATCTAACAATTGGACGATTTTGCTGTTATACCCGGTGTGTGTGTGTGTGTGTGTGTGTGTGTGTGTGTCATGAACCAAAAATATACAAACACAAGTTTATTTCTTTTCATTGTAATTAACAATAATAATGATAATAAAATTTACTGATTTACTTTATTTTTCTGTTAATTATGGACAAAATATCATTTACCTTGTGTACAATATTTATACTGAATATGCATATAGCATAGTGCTTATCATTACAGAAAGTGAGTTTAAATTCCAGCTGAGGTCATTGCATTCACTTTCACACAAAGACCCTTGGGAAATGTATGAATCCATCACTTTCTCCTGACTGATGGGTTAAAGAGCTGAGTATATTGGGCCTTCTATTTTTGGTTGAAGACCAGTCTAAGAGGAGGACAACTCTGAATTCAAAACTAGTTGGATATGTGGCTAGCAAATCCATCCCATAAAAACCTATTTGATATGAATCAAAAACAGCTGTGGCCCTATAGATTTTACAAGCAGTTAGTATACATCAGTAAGTATAGTAAATAATGTTCAAATATAAATAAATAAAATAAACAAACATTTGGTGGGAAGTATTTTAGAAGTTTATGCAAGCCTCAATTATTCTGCACAATCCACAGAGTTAATAGATTAAAGCCACTGGTCATTTGCCAAGAGAATTGCATAAATTAAGACCACTGGTCATTGGCCAAGAGAATTGCATAAATTGCATATTGATACAATATAGAACAAGGAAATTGTGTAGGAACTTGCCATTTATTAATATTTTTAATTTCCCAATTTACACACTTACTTTAAAAATATTCAATTGTTATGGAATAATTGTATTTTCGTGCTTCTTAAAATCATTCATAATAATTAAAAAAAAAAAAAAAAAATGATTTGAAAACAAACCATTTGAAACAGTACAATAAAGATGATGATTTTTAAGCTACCATAGTCACTAATGAGCGCCACTGGCACCCAATTATTTTGGAAAGTAATTAAGTAGCTAATTAGGCAGTGAAACTGATGCTGCTGGCATGTTTACTGACATTTCCTATATTAAACCTACAAAATAAACTCCAGAGCAACTTGCATGCACACATAGCCTGAAAGAAATTCATATGCTCAATTGATTTAATTTGTTAGAGTATGTCTCCATAATTTACAGTGCATTTTATTAATACAATTCAGGAATTTTAACCTTATTCTATTGTATAATAACTATTTTAACACATTCTCTTCTTTGAATATGTTTGTTTTTAATCTAGTCACCCCAAGCAAGGCAATAATGCTACTAAGATGCAAGGGGCTACTGGGAGTCAAAGAGAATGAAAGAGACTAGAAGGAACCAGAACCTCAATCATAAACTACAATCAAAGGATAATCCCCTACTCCTGGGCAGGGAAGAATGTGAACTGAATGATAGGCAAATATATCTTTGGGGTTCCTTTCTGGATTTTCTTCTATAGACTTTTCCATGTTTGGATATGACTGTAAGGAATCAGGGTTTTCTTTCCCTTAGATGGACTGTCTTCCTGGACTGCTAAGCTCCATTTACTTGAAAGTTAGATTTAATGTCAAAATTAATGACAATAAATTTGAAAGCATATATTTATCTTTATTTTAACTTAATCTTTATTTACACTATTTATATTCATACTGTTGTCCTCATCTTTATTGTTGTTATCAAAACATTAAGAGAACAGTCTACCTCCATAGATTAAATAAAGTGTTCAATTCAGAATTCCCTGTAGGTTACTCAGATCAATATATACCTGAGGAAAGCTGGAAGACACAGTGTCCAAAATGTTGGGAAAACAACAACAAAGATAAGGACAATAGTCTGAATCTAGTGTAAATAATGATAACTCCTCATTCCAGAAATTCAAACTAAACTTAATCTCATTTATTGCTTATAGTTCTAAAATTTTTGTGAATACATTTTTTGATGATCATCAATTTACATAATTTAGATTTTGGCATTTCATTCATGCAACCTAACAGGCAGAATAATCTCAAGAGTGCTTTTTAGTCTTTTACTGGATAATGCTATAGTCAATACAGCTAGCTAATTTTTATTCCTAAAGTGGAGAGCTGCATAGGATCCCTAGTCTCACCATATTAGGCTGATTAGGGTTCTTCTGAAATTAGAAATTAGACAAAGACATATTTCAGGTGTTTTTTTTAATTCCCATATTCTATACATGTCAGATCTTGTTATTGTCAGTTTTATACTGGTGGAAATATTAAGCTTAAAATATCAACGAAAACTATATATTTGGATGTCTTTCTTTTTTTTTTTTTTTTTTAAACCATGGGTGGGACTCTATTTGCAGGGCTTTTTTTACACCTTTTCTCCACCCATCCCACCTGTGAGGTATATATATATATATATATATATATATATATATATATATGTGTGTGTGTGTGTGTGTGTGTGTGCAAGTATGTAGAAAAATAGGAAAGAACACATTAGGTAAATAATCCAGGGTTCTTTAGTATTTTTTTTTATTTTTAAAAAAAACAGTGATCCATACAGAAGTAGATCTTAGATTATAATTATTTTTTTTAAAATATGGTTCCTTCGCTACATAAGAGTTCACATGTTTCAAAAATATCAATATAATTATTAAAAATTAAATTGAATTAAAGTAACAAGCCCTGTTTCATCCTCAAGTGAAAATTTAGGAATGGTTCCTAAATTTTCACTTCTAAAGTCTTTTTATTCTCTTTCACTTCCAGTAGGCCCCTGTGTTTTGGTGGCATTATTGCTTTGCTTGGGGTGAACTGATAAAAAAAAAAATATTGGAACTGAGACCATGATTAAAGACATTCAGAAAATTAACATCTATGCTGCAAGGATTCCCTGAAAAGTTCTTGAATTTAGAGGACTCTTGTTGACGACATGCCCCAAGAATAGAAAAAGAAAATTTATGTTAAAAACAAAGAAAAATTAGTGGACTGTTATATGACAGTGAATGCTGGACAATCTCATCACAGACAAAGAGATTTGAGGTATTGTGGTTCTACAAAAGGATGTTGAGATTAGCATGGACTGAACAATGAAGATTTAAGGAAAATGAAAACAAAAAGGACACTTGTACTTAACATCAAGAATAGTTGAAATTTCTAGGGCACATAATGAAGAAAGAGGGATTGGAAAATTTGACACTCACAGGAGATATTGAAGGCAAGAGGGACAGAGAAAAGCAACAAATAAACTACCTACCAGCTTGTGAAAATGTATGGCAGAACAGCATTTTGGAGAGATAGCAAAAAGAAACTTTACTAAGAGCAACAAAGAACAGGAAATTGTGGAGAGCCATGATCAGCAAAGTCCTGAAGGAACATGGTATATAGAAAAAGAAGATGACCTAAATGCATGACACCAACGTAATAACTATAAAGTATATGTAATATAGACGCAGGCAAAAATCTGTCTTATATACACATTCAAAAATTTCTATTAATTAAAATACACATTAAAAATTTAGTGAATGTTTGCTTCATAAAAAAACAAAAAAGTACATTAATGTGTGCTTATTAACAAGGAAGGATTTGCAATTAAAAAAAAAAAAAGAAGCAAAATGAATGCTGCTATATCAGATAACAAAAAATACTTTAAATTTGTAAAAAAAAAAAAAAAAAAAAAAAAAAAAAAAGAAAAGGCAATGATCATGTTAGCCATATTTTCTTGAGGAGAGTTCACTCATGAAGGCTCAGCTCTTACACAGATAGTCAATGCCTTAGCATGATAACCTCATATTGAAACTGTGGGAACACTGACAGTCATTTTTGCTTATTGGCATACACTAGTCAATAAGCCAATCCTGAAAGCCTAAATCTACATATGCCAAAACTTAAAATACTCTGTTTTTCTGACACACAATGAAGTCTTTATCTTTATTGCTTTCTCCTTAGCTTTTTTATGTAGGAAACTATATGATTCTACATGAATATATTAATTATCAATAAATATGGCAAATTTCTGTTTACATTGTGATTTGAGATTTTTTTTTTATAATCCTTTTCATACCAGAAAATAAAGTACCTGTGGCAGCTTAGGCAATTATAATTTTCTTAGGTTTTTTTGTTTTGTTTCTGAAAATGCTACTTATATATATATATATATATATATATATATATATATATATATAAAATGGCATTTTGTTAAAATTGTACTAAATACACTTGTGAGGATAAGTATCTATTCTCTCACAGAAATGGGTTAAGTAGCAGGGTAGACTAACCTCACAAGCTTTGAGTGATAACCAGTCTAGCAGGAAGACTACCCTGAATTCCAAACACTGGAGAAGGCAATGAGAAACCACCTATTTTTCCCCAAGAAGTTATGGCAATTTGCAGATAATAAAGAAATGGAATCTGGAGAGCCATGATTGCTCATGTCCTGAAGGCACATGCCATTTGAAATAAATTAAAAAAAATATTAATTAGCAAAATTTCCCTATTGAGGACAATAAAAGTAAACAGTACAGACCACATGTGTTAAGCTATTTGGTACTACAAAGAAAACCTTTCTCCTGGTGAAAAGACGGCTGATTAAACTTTCTGTAAGAAGCAGAGCAACTATGGTTTATTGGCCAGAAATTAACTGTGGAGACTAATACAGTGACACAACTGATACAGCTCACTAAAGAATAACATCAGTTTGAGTCACATACTTAATCACAGATGACAATAAGTGTATGACACCTGTGAATATTGTACACATTACACAGTAGTAATGGTCTATAGTTGACTATTACTTGACCATTACTGCACAGCGAAGTGGTTAAAATATACAAAAACCTAAGTATCTATAAAGAAAATCATTTCCTTCAACCAAGAACATTAAAATAAATATTTTTAAAATTTTATAATTTTTTAAAAAATTTCACATATAGACCAATTTAGGCATCTTTTAAAGTATTTTACTAGATTATAAAATACATTTTGAATACTACATTAAATATTAAAATATACCACCTTGAATATATTTTTGTAGTCAAATGCAATGTTTAGTCCATTGCTGCTGTCTTGATAGTAAGTCTGATCAGTTGGCTATGGTCAAATTGGTCGCTGATGTCAAAAACGAATTTCAGTCTGTTGTTAACTGCGGCAAAGGATGGCATGCTACTCCAAAACTAAACTGCTTTCTATTAATCATGTAAGAGATCCCTTTCTGCCTTCATGGCTGATGCTAACCTGCAGGAGTGTCACTTGTTGCAGCTTCTCAAGTTAATGTTCTTAGCTGACATGAAGTGGAAAGACTCTATTGAATCCATTGCTAGGCCAGCTGCTAAGAATTCTGTGCAAGACAATATTTCTCTATAGAATCTATCTTACAGATCTATGTCTACCATTTGTCCATGCTTAGAATATTGTCCAGTGCTCCTGCTATATATCTAGAGATCCTTGATAAAATCCAAAGAAAGGGGCGTCTTGGCTTCAGTCTCTTTCCTACTGCCATAAAGTTGCCTCCATGTGATTTTTCTATAAATACTTTCATGGTAATTGTTTTGATGAACTCTTCACTATAGTACCTGGACTTTATAAATTTATTAGACTGGCAACAAGGTCTTCTCAATTTACAGTTGAATTGACTTGATGTAACTGTAACTTCTACATTAACAATTTCTTTTCATGCACTTCTCACTTGTGGAACTCCCTTCTAGCTCCATGCTTCCCAGTTAACTTTAATCTTCAAGAATTTCTATCTACTGTCTTCCTGATTACTCTTTTTTGTTCTTGCTCCTTAGTAATGTTTTTTGTTTTCTAATTCTTCCAGATCCAGTAACCCCTTGTGACTTTACTGCCTTGCTTGGAGTGATCTCAATTAAACTGCTACTTTGTGGAACTGACTTTGCTTAGCTTTTGGAAGGCATCTTTTACTATTCCAACGCATTTTCAGATTTCGGTGTAACATTTTCTGTCCCCTGTTAAAACACTTCCAAGATATTTTTAATTTTTGTATCAGCTTGATTTTGGTCTCTCCAAGTTTTCATCTTGGACTGTTCCTTTTGCTAATAACCATACATTCTATCTTCTTACAATTGATGCTTAGTCCTTTCTTCTCACTTTCCTTTAATACATTATGTCGGAGTTACTGTAGTTTCATTTCTATACCTACTATCAACATTATGTCATCTGCCTATCTTACATTAAGATTGTGGCCATCAATAACAAATCCTGGTATTGTTAAAAAAGGATATCTGAATGCAAGAGTTTTGAATATTCCGTTACATTTTTATATGATCAGAACAAAGTAAAGGTTGTCTTTTTTAGAGTGATGACAACTTTAAAATCATTAAACACAAAGAGAAAAAATATTATTCTAATACCTAATTTCCACAGTCTCCTTCAAAATAGTACCTTGAAAGAAATGGTGGAAACTAGCAGTTAGATGATTGCTCATGAAAGGTTGCAGAAAAAAATCCTTACTAGATTGTGTAGTATTTTTTACAATTTCTGAATCGCCCCTAATATTATTAAATAAAATTTAAGTACATGCATTTATCTACAAAATATTTTATTTGCTTAGCTGAAACTTGATCAATATATTTCCCTGTATAATGGTGAGTCTATATGATTAATACTTACTAATAAATGAAGTTCATTGACAAGGAAGGAGATTATTTTGAGAAATATTTGTTGTGTCACATTAGGTAATGGACTTAAATAATTCATATATACACATTTTTTTAATCAATTCACCCCAAGCAAAACTATAATGTCACTAAGACACAAGAGATTACTGGGAGTGAATGAGAATGAGAAGACTTTAGAAGGAATTAGAAACCCAATCATAAATAGGAAAAAAAGGATTAACCTCTACTCCTGTTCAAAAGACTGGGGAGGAGTGAGAGCCAAATGATAGGCAAACCTATCTATTCTGATTGAGGAGAAAAAATTAAAAAAAAAATTAAAAAAAAAAAGAAAAGAAAATTTCAGAGTTTAGACAGAGATGTCAGAAGTATAGAGTTGAAGTAGACATTTGAAGGAACCAGAAACCAAAGCTTAAACAAGAAACAAGGGATAAACCTGTACCCTGTTCAAAAGACAGGTGTGGAGTGTAAACTGAACATAAAAGTAATATGTATACTAGAGGTAAAGAAGTTTGCTGCAAATTTATTCTATTAATCTATAAAGTTATTGGATTAAATCTATGTTCATTATGCTATCTCTTAATTAAAAGGATTAATCATTCACATTACAAGCACATTTGGCTTCTCTTCATCATATAAATTACATTGCTTTTTATAAAGTGAAGCACTTTTCCCATTTAGTATAACACAAGCAAAAAAAAATTCACATAGATACACATGCTTACATTTCATTGGTATCAATAAGGAATACTTCTTCTATGTGCCATGTCCCTTTACATGGCGATCATGGCTCTTCACAACTTCCTGTCTTTTGTATCTCTTAGTATAGTTTGTCTTTTTCCTCTCTCTCCTAATCCCTGTTCTGCCAAAAAGAATTAATAAACAGAACACCTATGCTAATTGAACTAACCATGAAGTTACTAATGTTACGAGTGCTGAACTGTTATGTAATATTTGTTCTTCTACTGACTATTTAGTCAATGAATTCCAAATGTTTCCTCATAAGGAAACAGCTAATATAACTATAACCATTACCACATTTTTTTTTATCATTTCACCCAAGCAAGGCAATAAAGCCACAAGGGGTTACTGAATGTGAAAGAATATGAGAAAAAGAAAAACATTATTAAGAAGAGAGAACAATAAAAGAACTGGAATTAAGAAGAAAGAAGATGACAATTGACATATGTATTTGAGATTAACACAGAAGTTAATGCTGGACAATTTCCTCACAAATGAAGTAGAGACTTGAGGTACCCAATATGTGGCGAGAATACTATGGACTGAGCATGTGATTATGAGTAACAAGGAAGTTTTAAGGAAAATAGAAACAAAAGACACTTAGAATCAGAAAGAGAAATTTGAAAATCCTGCGACATATAATAAAAAGGAGGGCTTGGAGAATTTAACACTCACAAAACATATAGAGGGAGCAAAGAAAAACAATAATTGAGCTATATAACCAGTTTGTGTATATGGATAGCAGGATGTAAACAGAGAGGGATAATAAGGGACGAAACTAGTACTACAAAGAACAGGAAGCTGTAGAGAGCCATGATTGAAGAGACATACAAATGACAGAAGATTATATGAACTATGACACATAGTTGGTTATTTCATGTCATGTTTGCCCCTACACCTCATGGTATAAAATACAGGTTGCTTCTTCAATGTTGATCAATTGATTTGTTTTCTACAGTTTATCAACCCTTTGCAGATTATTTAAAGCCAGAAAATATTTTGAAATTTTAAGAATTTTTTTTATTTTTGAGATAATGATTTAGTGATACAAGTCTTACTAATTAACCCATAACTGGAGGCAGAAAAGGTGGTTTCATACCTTTCCCAAGGGTATTTGCATATATATTTGAATATAGCAAACCCAACTGAAATTGGAACTCGGCTCTCTGATTAACAATTCCCATCATTTCAGTACCTGCACATCCAAACTTACAACAAACACCTGGTATTCCCAAGCAGTCACCCATCAAAACTCAAGGTAATATTGCTACTCATGATACTAATAGTGTAAATAAAGCAATTAAAATTAAAATTTAATAATGATTGACAAAGTTTCACCCAATAAAAATTTATAGACCAACTACAATCTTAACTGCTTGAAGTCTAGGCTTAACTGTTATCTTTCCCACATATCTTTATAGACCACATTTTTCATCTTATTGTTCATACAGTAACCTCCTTCAGTAACCATCTACTTTGAGTGGCTCTTGAGCTTTGTATAGGGTGAAAAAAGAAAAAAAAATGGCAGTTTTATTTTGTTAATCTTGGTAACTATGGACATCAAATTGCAAAGGTAACTATGATAATTTTTTTATGGTGGATAGCAAATAAGTTTTTTTTTCTCAATTATTTTGTTTAAAGCCAATGACACTTAAGAGAAAAAACGGCTTATTAAATGAAAAAATAAGCTTTTGTGGTGATTCTGATATTTAGCCAAAAAGTTATATTCATTCATGCAGAGTATGAATGATAAATATTATAAAAGTAACAAAACAAAACAAAAAAACAATTAACCCTGTCAACTCTTAAGGGATTTTAGATTTAAATCTCTTGAGCCAAGAATGAATTATTGAAAAATCCAAATATGTGAAGTTAGATCAATTGCACTATCTAAAAAAAAAAACGTTGAAAATCAAGTATTACAAGTTGATTTTATATAGAAGCAAATTGATTTATTTTAAATAATACCAAATTTAGCCTCCTTACTATGGTCATTAGCAAAAGGAGCAGGCTAATATGCAAATTACAAATTGGAGATACCAAAATCAAACAAGTACAACAATTTAAATACCTAGGAAGTGTTTTAAAAGAGGACACAAAGTGTCATACTGAAATATGAAGGAGAATTGAGATAGTAAAAGAGGCCTTTCATTAAAAACAAAAATCTCCTCTAGTTATTCATGTGACAGGTGTTAATACCTTGTAGTGAAATACAGTGTTATCTAGTTACAATCACAATCAGGTGCTCATCTGGACTGTGTGTGAGTGAAACTTGCAGGTGCATTTGAGTGCATCCAGCCTTAAACGATAATAGTAATATTAGTACTTTCCTTATTAGGCAACATTTGGCATTCATTGACCAAACAGCTTGTACTACTTTTGGTTGAAATTTATTAAATCTTTCTATTAAACAATTTTTCATGAAAAGTTTTCTCAAGTCCAGTAACTGTTATTAAACTTTCTAGTATTGATAGAGGTTTCCTTCCTAACCTTTTATTTGAAGTAGTGTAGAATGTCAACATCTTAATTATATTATTTTCTTTGAGAAAATGTGTGATATTGAGAATATAGTGATTTTAACTGTTGCTGCTGTTGAAAGTCCTCAAGTGATGTGGTTTCTGTTATTTAGTACAGTTCTTTGTGAATTTGTAGTGCCAGTACACAAGGTTAAAAGAAATGTGGTCTTTGCTAAGATCTACACGTTTCACTTGTTCAAAGCCATTTATAAACATTGATCTTAGAAAGTGGTTATATACTGCAGACAGAGTTAATGAAAATACCAGTTAACATTTCATTAAGTGCCAATAAATATTTCAGATTATTTTTGGAGATATAATCGTATTTATTTCACCAAATTTTTTAAGAAAATTTTAAGCTAAGCTTCTCCAAGCAATTTCAAATCTTAATTTTAGTTGCATTATTTACACTGTTAGTATTCCTAAGTAGTAATATTATCTTGACCTTTTATGAGATGAAGCATTGTCAGCCATTATTAATTTACATTTTTGACTGGTATCCCTTTCACATTAATTCCAGTCTAGATTAGTTTTGATGAAAAGCAGCTGAAATTAAGAGGAAAGAACACTTAGCAATAAAATTAAGAATAGAGCTATTTACACATATTTAGTGTTAAGAGAGAAATTTTCTAATTAAAAAAAAATAGAAATATATAGTGAACCTTTATGAATTTCATATGAATTATACAAATAGTAAAATGATTATTTTAATTTGTTAAGAAAATCACTGTATGCAAAAAAGCTTTAATAAATTAAACGAATTTATTAAAAAAATGAAACCAGAAAAAGACAAGTTTACTTGAAGTAAATAGTAACAGTCAATGAAAAGTATGACACAGATATCCAAATGTGCATAAGGATAAGTGGAAAATTCTTTCAGAAACTAAGCAAAGTATTAAGAAACAGAAAAATGTCCTTAAACATTTCTTAGAAAGAAAAGAGTGTTGAACTGCTATATGATATCTAATCTCTTATGTTTCAGACAAAGAAACAGCCTAACATGCAAATTACACATTAGACATATCAAAATTAAACAAGTGCCAAAATTTATATTTCTAGGTGTTTTAACAGTAGATGGAAAATGCAACACCGAAATCCGAAGGATAACAAAAAGTGCCTTTCATATGTTAAGACACAGTGTTGATAACAGACATAGAAAGGAAAATGCAGAAGCTAGTAGCAAAGGAAAATGAGAAACAAGGACTATCAACTGTAAGAAGATTGTATGGTTATCAACAAAAGGAGCAGCCTTAGATTCAAAATATGAATTGAAGATGCCAAAATCAAACAAATACAAAAATTTAAATATCTGGGAAGTGTTTTAACAGAGGACAGAAATTTGATACCGGAACCTGAAGGAGTATTAAAATAGTGAAAGTTGCATCTCAAAAGCTAAGCAAAGTGTATTAAGAAACATGAGAATTTCATTGGAAACAAAGAAAACAGTAATGAAGAGTTATGTCACCCTATATGGCAGTGAATGCTGGACAATTTTATCACAGATGGAGAAGGGTCTTAAGGCAACAGAAATGTGGTTTTACAGAAGGATGCTGAGAATACCATGGTCTGAACATGTGAGCAACAATGAATTTTTAGAGAAAATGGAAACAAAAAGAAGACTTATACTTAACATCAGAAAGAGATAGTTGAAATTTCTAGGGCATATAACGAGGAAAGAGGACTTGGAAAATTTGATACTCACAGGAAAGATTGAAGGCAAAAGGGACAGCAGAAAGCAGTGCATAAACGACCTAACAAGTTTGTACAAATGGTTGGCAAAACAGAGATTAGAAAATATAGCAAAAATACAAGTTATACTGAGATCTACAAAGGAGAAGAAGTTGTGAAGAGCCATAATAACCAATGTCCTAAAGGGACATAGCAAATAGAAGAAGAATATGAGAGTGGATGTTGAACAAAATGACTTGAAACAACAAAGATGTGATTCAAACTATTAATGCTGTGAATACCTTAGGCAGAATATATGAGCAATGAGGAAGTTTTAAGGAAAATATGAACTATAAGGAAACTTTTGCTAACAATCAGAAAGAGAAGCTGAAATTTCTGGGATTCATAATAAGGAAAGAAAGCTTGGAGAATTTAATACTCACATAACATACTGAAAGCAAGAGAAGCAAGGAGAAAGAGTGAGTAACCTACTTGACAATTTGAATGAATAGATGGTAGAATAGGGACAAAGAGGTAAAGGAGCAAGACTGACTTAGAGCAGCAAAAGACAGGAAGTTGTAGAAAGTGATGATCTCCCTTATCCTGAACGGATATGGAATATAAAAGAAAAGGCATAGAGTATGAAATACTGGCTTCTATTAATTAAAACAGCAGAAAATCATATGAATAGATAAAAAGTCAAAGAAAGTAAAAAAATTAAAAAGATTAAAAGTTAACATGTGAAAAAGAGATTTTAAACTTAAGAAGTTTAAGATTAAAAGGAGATACACTAGTAAAAAAATCAATTGATTCATAGTAAAAAAAAAAAAAAAAGAATAGATGGAAAACAAAAATAAAGAAAAAATGTAGAAAGAAAACGAAAGAGAAAAAACAGGAGAAAGAGAAAAAACAGAAAAAAAAAAAAAAAAACAGAAAAAAAAAAAAAAAAAAAAGAAAAAAAAAAAAAAAAAAAACAGGAGAAAAGAAAAAAAAAAAAAGAAAAAAAAAAAACAGGAGAAAAAGAAGAACAGGAGAAAAGAAGAACAGAAGAACAGGAGAAAGAGAAGAACAGGAGAAAGAGAAGAACAGGAGAAAGAGAAGAACAGGAGAAAGAGAAGAACAGGAGAAAGAGAAGAACAGGAGAAAGAGAAGAACAGGAGAAAGAGAAGAACAGGAGAAAGAGAAGAACAGGAGAAAGAGAAGAACAGGAGAAAGAGAAGAACAGGAGAAAGAGAAGAACAGGAGAAAGAGAAAAAAAAAACAGAAAGAGAACAACTAAAAAAAGTGAAAAAACAAAGAGAAAAAAACAGAAAAACAAAAACAAAGAAAGAGATGTAACAAAGCAGTAGTAAAACAATCTGGTTAGTACTTGTGTAGTAGATTTTATAGCCACACCACGTCGTTTCTCATGGATGGCAGAGTAACTGTTTATCAGCAAGTGGATAAAAATGAGTCCAGCAGAGAGGAGCTGCAGATTATAGCATGTATGCAGCCAACACTATTGATCTGTTCCACAATGACAGGCATACAGACAAATGGACAAACAGAGAGGGAGAGAAGGACGAACGGACAAAGCTGGTTAGCTGGCATAGCCTCCAATATCTCTAAGCATACAGAAAATATTCCATATGTCAGAAAAAAATATCTGAAATAGGTTGCCTTCATAATCAATGATTTTAAGGGAAAAAAAGAAAGAAATCATTGAGCTCTGTTTTTTTTTTATTATTTTTTAAGTATTGCTGATACACAAAAACTTAATTAAGAAATAATGAATATAAAATAAAAAGGAGCTTGTATAAATGTTAGTTTAATTGTTGCAGTTGTAGAAAGATATGTTCAGAAAATATTGACTTGATAAATACTCTAGAAAGCTGACATTCGAATATGTCTATACAAGGTCTGCTCAATTAAAAAAAAAATGTGAAGTGCCACATTAATCACAGAAAATTAGCTGTGGGCTGCAAGAGTAAAAATTTTTGAGTAAATTCAAAAGTTCAAAAGGAATACCTATTTTAGGCGATGCTGGTTTTCTGGGTCATTTAGACAAAAGTTTCCGATTTTAGAAACAGGTATTTGTAAAGATGAGATAACATCTCATAGGTTTAGAAAAGACCTTCAAATATATGAGAAATATTTCTCATTTTTTATACAGGGTGGTAGCACCTGCTAGTATCCCAACTATGGGCAAATAGCAAACTGGGAATCAAAACACTATGAAAGTATGAAAATATATTTTCATAGTAAAAATACCAGAAATACATTTTTGTAAATAAAATTACTAATGCTCCCAAGAAAATTAAATTTTGGCATTAAATGACCCATAAGGAGTTGATATGCCGCTAAACAAACTCTTCTCATTTTTTATATAGATATTTGTAATTTTGAGATAATTCTTGTAGGTTTTTAAGTATTCTTCTTTCTTCCTTCCTTCTTTTTTCATCAGCAACAATAGTAGCTGCAACAGCAATCTTTCTCATCCCAGATAACAGCCCCTTTTATTGCCTGAGTGTGTTTGCTATACAACAAAGAAATGATTCAAACAGGTGGATTCAAACTGGATCAAAATAAACTTCTTTGAGGGTGTATACTTTTTATCCCCATTGATTAAAAACTCTTGGCGAATAGCTTATTCTTAATTGAGTCCAGTAATATTTAAAAAAAAATGTAAAGGGTCACACTGGTTACAAGAAATTAGCCGCAGATTGCAAAGGTAAATTTTTTAGAGTAAATTATAGAGTAGGTGAGAGATAGAAACAAATATAGAGAGAGGGGTGGAGAATTTTTTTTTCTCTAGAGTTAAAAGTATTAATTAGATACAAAGACAGTGTGAAATATTGGTTGAATAAAGTTCCACAAAACTGAATTTTTCCACAAAAAAAATTGACTATTTTGAAAACATTTCATAAGCCGTGTGAGACTCGCAAGACATATTTTGTATACATTATACATGAGAAGTTTAACAAACTAAACTTAATAATTATTATTTGTAATTTTATTCACCTGATTTTCTCTTTATTTATAAACATAAAATAATTATTATAAATATTATTATTATTATAAACATGACATCAAATGGACATAAAAAAATGACTATTTTAAAAACCTCTCATAGGCCATATATGGATACCAACTTTTTAAAGGGTTGTATAATTTGATATGCTTAAGAACTTTGAAAGTGTTAATGATAGATGACAGAAAATGTGACAGAAATTTGAAAAAACTAAAATAATAGAAAATATTTTACTAGAAAGAAAGAGTGCTGAACTACTGCTGTATCTAATCTCCTAATCATGGCAGTGAATTTTGAAAAATTTCCTTACAGACTGTTGTAAACTAGGGAAGGTTACTGAATAGAATAATCAAATGAAAGTTGGTAATGAATGATAATACTTAGGACAAGAACAACACACATAAGATTCGCCAGTGGCATGTAGAAGTAGTCAACTGCTAGAAGTGAGTCAAGTGAATTTCACAATGAATCTCCAACTGCAGGATATCTACCAACTGTCCCACGCGGTCACATGTGACACAAGGCTACATTTAATATGGGGTATTTGAGCCTATAGGCTCGGCCAAAAATTCCCCATAGACCCAGTAAAAAACAGGGTCAGATAGCTGTTTCCAGAGGCGAGACTCTGCCCTTTGACATAGCCTTGTCTAGGGATCCTCTCTACCTGAAGACAGAGAGTTTGACCAGCACAGCTGGAGATGAATCTCCAACTGCAGACCAACATACAGTATTTACTACCATTATTGTCCATAAGTATGCTACAATATAGACAATGAACAAAGTCAAAGTGGCAGAGATGTGGTTCTAAGAGTGCTAAGAATAATATGGCCTAAACATGTGAGCAACAAGGAAGCTTTAATGAAAATGGGAACTAAAAGGCTAATTATACTTAAAATCAAACAGAAAAAGTTGAAATTTCTCAAACACATAACAAGGAAAGAGGGCTTGGAGAATTCAACACTCATGAGATATAGTAAGAGCAGGGGAAAACAATGAGTAACCTAGGTAATGAGTTTCTGTGACTGGATGGAGGGTGGGGACAATAAAGAATATTAAAGGAGTCAAATGTTGCTTAGACCTAAAAAAGAGTGTAATTTGTGGAAAGTAATGATCGTCCATGGCCTGAAGGGACATGGCATAGAAAAGAATTTTTTTTTGTTGTTCATTATGTTTATATAACTCAGTCTTTTTTAATAATGGTGCTATTGAGATGTCCACATAAAGATAAAGAATAAAATCAGCCATTTCCATATAATAAATATTTGGCATTCATTGACTGAACACTTAACATTACTGTCGGTTGAAATTTATAAAATCTTTGGCTTGACTACCATTTACTAAGCACACTTAGGAAAAGTAGTAATGATTTATTACCTGCTTATTCATTTTTTTTTTAAATGAAAGAATTGAATTAAATTTCCTAAACTAAAAATAATAGATGAAATAACAATATTTATGAAATTTAGAGGAGAAGGTCAGAATTAATTCATTGCTAATTAATTGCTATATTAATTCTTAATTAATAAATCACTACAGTTTTTCCAAAGCAAGCCTGACAAATGATAAGTCAAGCCAATTTTTCAGGAAATTAAACTTTTATGTTTACTGTTAAAGTTTGTTCTAGTATTAATGGAAGTTTCCTTCCAAACCTTTTGCTTTTGGTAGTGTGGAAAGTTAACAACTTTATTCTATCATTATTTACAGACAGAGTGCAATGGATAAATTGTTATCTAAATTATACAAAAATGAAAATAACACTGACATCTTATTTTAACAGATATATTTACCAAAATTACACAAAGATATCCTGAAATACTAAAGAGTAAATTTATTCAATAAAATCACCATTGGCTTCAACTCTTCTGGACGGTCTCCTTGTTTAAGTTGGTGAATGCTGCCATAATCCTTGCCTTCACTTCATCTTTAGTGCTACAAGGAGTTTTGATGGTCTCTCACTCAACTGTGCACCACATGTAATAATCAAGGAGGTTGCAGTCTTGGGAGTTAGATGGCCAGATGTAAGAGGTGATGTGGTTGCCGTAATTGTATGACAACCATGACTGAATTCTCCTGCTTGTGTAGCATGGTGTAGAGTCATAGAGTTTTGTTTTTTTTTCTCACAGATGGTGCCCAACTTATCCTACTGTACTATGCAGTCAACAAAAACAAAAAAAAATGCATGCACAAAATTAAAAATATAAAATGGCAACAATTTACTCATCACACTTTGGACATATCTAAATCTAATGATGAGGTATATATACCACAGTTAACAGGTTTTGATTAAGGAGTTCAGAATCTACACACAAGAAAATGACAACAAAAATGAGGATAAGTAACTATATTCAATAGGAGAAGATAGGTTTGCCTATCATGTAATTCACACTCTGTCCTAGTCTTTTGAACAAGAGTAGAGGTTTATGCCTTGTTTGTTATTTAGGATTGGGTTTCTGGTTCCTTCAAAATCTTCTCATTCTCTTTCACACCCAGTAGATCCTTGCATCTTAGTGGCATTATCCTCTTGCTTTGGGTAAATTGATTAAAAAAAAATATGAAAAAAAAAACACAATAAAGAAACATAAATATAAGATAAATCTAACACCAGAAATACTGTAGAAATTAAACATTAAATAAAGTATTTCATATTTTGTTTGAATAATTGAAATCCTTGAGTTTCTGATGATGTCTCCTGCATCTTAGAGGTCAATGGCTTTACCAGTGGGAAGAGGAACAAGGTAACCTTAAGATCCCTTGTGCAAAACGAACTGACAAGCCATTGCACTATTTTGCCTTGAATGTCATCATGATCCACAATTACAACAGAAATAGTGGGAGTGGTGACTACAGGGGCATAAAAATGTGCTAACTGAATAAATGAATAACGTTGCCTCATTTTAGCATATCCATTTTTCAGTTTTTGTCAAGTGTTTAATCCATAGAAAAAAATAAAATAAAATGGAGAAGAAATATTTTTTTTTTACAAAAAAAAAAAAAAAAAAAATATTCAGAAAATGGATAGGCCAAAAAATATTAACAACATCAAAAGTACAAAGGAAAAGTTTAATCATCCAAGAAAACTTTGAAATGTTAATGATGCTTCTCAAATTTATAAAAATTAAGAAGATAAAGTTTGAAGTTAGTGAAACTGACTTTGGCAAAATTTGAACTTAGCTCTCTAATTCTATTTTATATATATATATATATATATATATATATATATATAAAACCATTACTACCTAAAAAAATTACACGAAAATCATAACAAGAATACAAATCAAGCCTGCATGCACAAAGGGAAAATACAGAGACTGTATAAAGTCATATTTGTAATTAAATCTGATTTTTATCTGAGTACAGTTTGTATTTGGTAGCTAGTTTTAATTAATATTCATTTAAAATTATATTATATGGTAAGTCATAGTTACCATGTCTGAGTGATTTGATACCAGAAATTGAACTGAACTTAAATATTAATAGAATCTTAAAAATATGTTTCAAAATTTATTATCAGATTATAGATATTAAAAATCGTCATTGTAAAAAGTCACTATTGGTAATGGTATTAAACATTTTTATATAAGGAAACATTTAGTATTCTTTGATTGAGCAGTCAGTTTTATGCTTTTCTTCATTTTTTGATAATCAGGCTAGGATCAAAGAGTAGTATCTGTTCTCATTCCTAACAGTAATATTAACTGTGTCCTTATAAGGCAACATGACATTCCTTGACTGAACTGTCAGTACTACAAGAGTTATGCTTTTCTACACTTCCTGACCATAGGGTTAGGATCAAAGAGTAGTAACCATTCTCCTCGTCTCTAATAGTAATGTTAATATTAATTCATAAGGAAAAATTTGGCAATCCTTGATTGAGCAGCCAGAGCTACACTTTTTTCATGTCCCAACCATCAAGCTGGTATTAAAGTGTAATATATGTTCTCTACATCTCTAATAGTAATATTAGTCATTTCTTTATAAAGAAGTCTTTGGCAACCATTGACCAAACAGCTAGTTACACATTTCTTCACTTCCAGACCCTTGGGCTGGGATCTAAGAGTAGTATCTGTTCTAATCTCTAATGGTAATGGTAGCTTTTCCCTTAAAGAAATATTCAACATTCATTGACTGAACAGCCAATGCTACTTTCAGTATTAAGATTATTTTTTTTAACTGCTAGCAATGATGAGCTACAAATGTTTATATATTTGTAAATCTAATCAACAATTTTTTCTTCACAATCTTAAGAGCAGCCATATAAATTTAGAGTATACAATTGAAAAGAAATCAATGAGTGGTTTAATATAAACTGTACATTAAGTATATCTATCACAGAATTATTTTATTTTTGACCATTTCACCTCAGGCAAGGTAATAAAGCCACTAAAACACCAAGAGTTAGTGAGAGTGAAAGAATACAAGAAAAAGAAAAACATTAAAGAAAGAGAAGAAAAGAACAAGAATTAAGAAGACAATGATTGACATTGCATTTAAATCTTTGAAGATCAAAGTTAACTGAAAAGTAAGAAGCCAGAAGAAGCAAGAAGTGCCAGAGACATAACTGTTAGCATAGAACATATGGTTACATCTAGCCATTTCAACTGTAAAATGTTAAGACTTTGCTGCCAATCTAGTATTGTGCTTAAATTTGTAATGTTTAGGTACCAAAGAGGAAAGCTCATCAGAACAATTACCATGAAAATATTTATAGAAGAGGTACAGGGAAACTATGTTACAACAGAGGGAAAGTGACTGAAGCTGAAATGCTACATCAGGATGAATAACATTGCAGATTCTTCTTTAGATTTTATGAAAAATCTCTAAATACATAGCAGAAACACCAGACCAGTGACACGAATATTTAAAGCATACATGAATAGTAGACTTATAAATTAAATAGATTCTGTCAACAAAGATTTCTAGTACAACATAGTGAATGGGTTGTCCAACATTAATGATTCCTGTAAGACTTCTAATTCTCTCAGGATTGCTTCAAGTCTCTTCTTCATCTCTGAAGAGATTGTCCCACATTCACTGCTATATAAGAAGACTGATATCTGTCTATATTTCTGAGATGACGAATTATGTACACTATTTACATTATTTGGACTATCGTCCTCATCTTTGTCGCCAAAATTTATCACAACATCTTGGCTGTTGTACACTCCGGCCTTCTTCAGGCAGTAGAGAACTTTCAGAGGGGAATTAAAAGGAGATAACTGACATCCATTAGACATGGCACATGGAATTAGAACAGCCTACCCCAGTGAGTGAAATAAAGGGTTTAGTTCGACATTTCAACCACCCAAAGAAAGCCATACCATACAATGGTCAAAACGTTGTGATAAACATGGCGACAAAGATGAGGACAATAGTCCGAATAATGTAAGAAGACCGATATTACGTAACAGCTGAGAACTCTTCTTTGTTTCTAATGAAATTTTCCTGTTTCTTAATACTTTGCTTAGCTTTTCAAAGGCCCTTTTGCTATTCTAATGCACCTTTGGATTTCAGTGATGAATTTTCCATCTGTTAAATTACTTCTTAGATATATAAATTTTTGTACTTGTTTGATTTCGATGTCACCAATTTGTAGTTCACATCTTGAGCTTTAGCTTACCTTTAAAAAAAATGCCATATCCACAACATTTGTTGGAATCAAAATATATAAATTTGTTATTATTTTAGAAGCAGAAATCATGTTCATAATATAGTTTCAAATCAATCAATGACTTTTTAAACAGTTATCTGTACTTTGTTTTTATTTTAGAATGTTAAGTCTGAAACTGTGCTTATGTCCTTGATAACTGTGTACAACTGATGTCCTCCCACCCCAATTCATAATAGTTTGCAGTTATCAATGATGTAAGCTCAATTTCAAACTTGTCATTTGTAAATGAAAACAAAGTAGAGATAACACTTTAAAAAGTTAGAGACTAATTTCACACTTTTTATATTATGAACTGTACTAACCCACTTCTAAAAAATATTTTTAAATTCTGATAAATGTAGGTTTAATGCATGCTAATCTAAAAAAAATGTTTTTATGAATGGACCACTTAATTTAAGTAGTGCTATAATCTGAGTTATTCTTTTACATGATTATGTATTAATGAGTTTCACCAACTTAGCATGTGGAACAAAAACTGAATGTAGAATCTTCAGTGTGCTCTCGACCACCAAATGGATTGAAGGATTTGTTTTTGGTTTTTTTACTGTTTATCAACTTTTTGCAGGTTATTTAAAGCCACAAAATATTTTTAAATTATAAGAATTTTACTTTTGGAGATAATGATTTTGTGACACAAATGCAAGTTGTACTAATGAACCCATAGCTGGGAGGAGAACAGATGGATTCATACCTTACCCAAAAGTATTTGTATATAAGTGAATATAATGAATCCAATGGGAATTGGAACTTGGCTCTCCAATAAACAATTCCAAACCATTATCCATTACACCACCTACACATCAAAACTTAGTACCTAGTATTCCCAAGCAGTCACCCATATAGGTACTGACCAGGTTCAACATTGCTTAACTTTGGTGATCGTACAGGAAGTGATATTTCAATGTGAAGTGGTTGTAAACCTTTCAAATCAACAGAGTCAGACTTGTTAGCTCACCAGCCACATGATCTCAACAGTCAAGAACTATTTACAGTTTCTCTCAATCTATGATATATATTTGTCTGACCTAGCTGACCAGCTTTCTCAACAGCTGTAGAGATCTATCATAGTATGTGACACCTTCCAGACTTGACAAGCAACGAATCATCACTTGCTTATCAAATACACAAATCACTCACCCATATGATCAGATTAAATAGTGTTATGCAATGAAAAATAAGGTTTCATTAATGATTTTCTAGCACTTTCTATGCTTTATCTTCTCTGTGAATTTGTCCAACAAAGCTCACCATTTATTCCAGTCTTGTTTAGCAATTATATTTAATGTTTATCTGCATAAATATTTGTTTGGTGATAGGATACAAAATTACAACAGAGACTTTTAAAAAGAACTTGAATGAAGCATTTTTTTATCCACAACATTCAAAATGTTAACATTTGATATTTCTTTTAAAAAGTAGTTTCTATGTACTGTTTTACTCAAGGACATAGGGGATCATGGCTCTCTACAATTTCCTGTCTTTTGTAGCTCTTAGTAAATTTTGTCCTTTTGCTATCTCTCCTAATCCCTGTTCTACCAACCATTTACACAAGGTTGTTAGGTATGTTATGCATTGCTTTCCTTGCTTTCAATGTCCTGTGAGTATCAAATTTTCCAAGCCCTCTTTCCTCATTATGCACTCTAGAAATTTTAACTCTTTCTGATGCTATGTATAAGTGTCCTTTTTGTTTCCATTGTCTTTAAACATGTTCAGTCCATAGTATCCTCAGCATCCTTCTGTAGAATCACATTTCTGCTGCTTCAAGTATCTTCTTCACCTATGAGGAGATCGTCCAGCATTTACTGCCATATGGTAGTACTAATATTACATAACAGTTCAGTACTATTTACCTTGTCTCTAACAAGATTTTCCTGTTTCTTAATACATTGCACTGCTTTTAAAAGGCATCTTTTGCCATCTCAATGTACCTTCAGATTTTGGTGCCACATTTTCCATCCTCTGTTAATATTCTATATTCTGACAGTTAATGTTTAGTCCTTTCTTCTCACTTTACTTTACAACCTTCTGTAAGAGTTCTTGTAGTTTCCTTTCTATGTCTGCTATCAGCACACTGTTGTCTGCATATCTAATGTTAAGACTGTGGCCACCAATAATGAATCCTGGTAGGACTTCTAATTCTCTCACGTTCGCTTCACTGTACAGGTTGAATAAATCTGGTGAGAAGACACACCCTTGTCTTATGCCCGTTTCTATTTTTGTATATTTACTGTATTCATTTTCTATCCACATGCAGGTTTATTCCCAGGATAACCTCTGTTATTCTAGTATGTTTCCCCAAATAAATCAAGCTTACCTAACTGTTCTCAGTTCTTTGTGCCATACCTTGTCAAATGCTTTTGCATAATTTATAAAACAGAGTTATACATCCCTTTGCATATAACATTAAGAAATATCAGAATTTTGGAAGAGAAGTGCAAAAATATTTTCTTTTAAGATAAGCCAAAAACTTAACAGTGTTGCTAAAAAAGAAACTAATTACTTTATAAATAGTTTTTTTTTTTTAAATTTAAACAAATATATTAGTATTTAAAAATACAGAAATTTAAAACAAAATAATTTAAATCTAATCATGGCAGCAAACATTTCTGTGACTTGCAGTATAGTGATAGATCTGTAATAATTAAAATTGCTGTTATTCACAGTTAATGGCTTTAGCATGAGCAACTATTAAAAATCCCAAAGTTATTGTCCTGACACGAGTTTAAACTGACACCTTGTTTTCATATATTTTGACCATTTTGCTAAAAGTTTGTATTTTCTTGATTTTTAGATGAAAACTTTCAAATTTTCTAACATATTTCAGTGAAATTTTCACTTTCCACAACTTATAGTTCATGACCAGGGGATCTGGGTTTAGCAAATATATCATTGGGCCTATGATCTTTCATTCTTTATCTAAAAAAATTCAGACAACTTAATCCACATCCTCCGAGCATTAGTTTAAAATTACACCTTATTTTTTCCACATATTATGACTATTTTGCTTAATTTTATTTTTCTTTATTTCAAATGAAAATTTAGAAATTTTCCAGCATATGTCAGTAAAATATTCACATGCCAAAATTATACTTTATAATTATTGTTTAGCAATGTGCTGTAAAAATAAAAATGAAATGCCAGTCCATGAATGAAGGTTTGTCATTATTCATTTTGACTTATTTCTTTCATCATAATTCTCTAAGGTTTAGGACAAAAAGCTAAGTTGAAATATTAATAAAAATTTAACAATGATAAATCTGCATATTGTAATATTTAACTGAAGTTTTAATCAGAATAAACTGTGAAAACTTTTGTTTCCTATTTTAATTCTTATTTGGGTCTATTTACTTTCTATCACTAGAAGATTTTGCAGCAAAGCAACCACTTATTAATGTTAGACTTTATGTAGTAATAAAAATCTTCACAGAGATTGGAATAGCTTGTGAAAAATATAAAACCGGTACAACAACTAAACTTGGTCAACTGTACAGATCTTAACTAATAAGTGAAAAATAATTGAAATAGACATAAAACTAGTGTACTGAAATGCTATATGCACACATGTTTTATGTCATGTCATTCTATGTGTGTTACTGGTACCATGTAACCCAGTATTACTTGCTGCATGACCAAGTCATCAGTGACTAAACTGGTTCCCCTCACCACCAGCATCACTGGACAGAGGGCTTCCAGAGCTGAAGTCAATGGCCAGGATAAAGGGTTCCCCCAATGGAATCAATGGCCACATATCTATGACCAATGAGAGTCATTAATATATGTACACAGTAAATTTTATGCCAGATTACTACTGGTACCATGTAACCGAGTACTACATGCTGCATGGCTGACTAAACTGGTGCCACCACCAGGTTTTTCTGGTAAGGATGGGGACTAGATGAAAAACAAGACCTATCAAAGGATGGATGAACCTTCTTGTAGGATCAAACACAATGGAATAGACTGGGCTCCATAGCAATGTATGTATTTAGTGCATTGAAAAGACAGCATTGCTGGGCAGAGGGCTTCCATGGTGGAAGTCAATGGCCAGGACAGAGGTTTCCCCCAATGGAATCAATGACTGCATGTATGTGACCAAGGAAAGCCTTCAATATATGCACACAGTAAACCACAAAGTTTTATGCCAGATTACTACTGGTACCATGTAACCCAGTACTATCTGCCACATGGTCGAGTTATCAGCAACTAAACTGGTCCCACCACCAGGCTTTTCTGGTGAGGAGGGTGGTTAGAGGCCCAGCAAGATTAAAAATAAGACCTGTCAAAGGGCAGATAAACCGTCTTGTAGGGGCCAATGGCCATCTCGAACAATGGAGTAGACTGGGCTCCATAGGTATGTATGCAGCCAGTGTGATGATGAGACGGCATCGCTGGGCAGAGAGCTTCCATGATTGAAGTCAACAGCCAGGACAGATGGTTCCTCCAAAGGAATTAAGGCATACATGTCTATGACTATGGTAAGCCTTCAAGTTGTAGGACATCAGTTGTGGTTTGACCTGGAGAGGGATGGGCTCTGTCTGGTCTACTTGCCAAGGACATGCTATGCATGAATTAATACATCTTTCTTTCAACACAGATATGTGTAGGAAACTGGTCAGCTGCTTAGTGACCCTACAACCATACCTAGTCAAGAGATTGATGATGATGATATGAAATTAAAGAAAATTATTGATAATGAGGCAATATTTTAAAGCTTATAACCAGAAGAGATAATCATTGGATTACTGTTCTTTGAATGATCTGTATCATTTTTTTTTTAAATACTGCTGTGATTATTTTTGCAATAAAAAAAGAGAAGAAAACTTGCCTGATTAAGCTGTCAGGCTTTTTTAATATGCAGAGAACAGATAAAAATCAATATAACCAGAAACATTGATTTATGGAGACAGATTATAGATTAAGGACATTTCAATAAGGTTCACAGGTAGAACAAGAAAAAAAATCAGATATTTATAAATAATGCTTACAAATATAAAAATAGAAGTTAAAATGAGATCTTGTCTCTTTTTTTTATCATACTGTAATAAGTCACACGTACAGGTAGC
Organism: Acanthosepion pharaonis; assembly: GCA_903632075.3. Taxonomy (NCBI): domain Eukaryota; kingdom Metazoa; phylum Mollusca; class Cephalopoda; order Sepiida; family Sepiidae; genus Acanthosepion; species Acanthosepion pharaonis. Next base: position 469,118 of record CAHIKZ030000201.1, read on the forward strand.
ATAACAGTTATCAATGCAGAAAGTGGAAGCAGCAAGCTTAGTTCAAACCTTTCCCTAGTCTATAGCATCCACATTCACAAGCTCTTGGGAAAAGCTTGACGCCATCTTGTTTCCCACCTCCATCAGCTATGGGTTAGATAGCAGGCTAGATTAGGCTCTGCAGTCTAAGAGAAGAAAAACTGAATTCAAAACTAATGGGAAACCAGTCCAGTATAAATACAGGTAAAGTAGCCGAAAATTAAAACAAAGAGAAGGTGAAATCATGTTAAGTGTTAAAAATCTCTTGATCCCATACTTTGTCTGATCCTCTCATTAAATGAATATTCTTAGATGTACATGTTGTTGTTTACTTACAACCATGACTTCCATTTGGTATGCCTGACCATCTGGCTATGAGTGTTCTATATCTGGCAGTGTTTCTCAGCTTGTTTTGTAACAATTTCCACTCCAGCTCCTGGCAGCACAAGCATTCCCACACGTGCTTCAAGCTCAGTGCTTGGACAGTCTCAGTACAAAATACTTTCCCCAAGTCAGTTTGTGTCTTTGAAACTTTTCTTCATAAAATAGCCCAAGATGTCTATCAAGAGGAAATTGTCTTTGTCTACTGAACCTGCCAAGAAGGGAAGAAAGGCTATTGATCTTGACACAAAACTGATGGTGATTAAATAGTACAAAGGTGAAAAGAAAGTGAATGTGATCGCACATGATCTGAAGTTATCACACTCTACTGTGTCAGTGATTTTGAAGGACAGAGAAAGAATTTGTAAAGCTGTGAAAGGTTCTGCACTGATGTGATCGACAGTTGGAGAATGAAGCAATGGAGCAGGCACATCCAAAAAATGAAGAAATTTCTGTATATGTGGATGGAAAATCAGATGCAAAAAAAGTTCCATTGTGCCTTTTTATTGTGTAGACAAAGAAACCATAAAAAATTATAAAAAATACTAAAGAAAGATAAAAATTAATTACAGGTCGACTTACAACCTGTTGATCATAACCAATTGTGGTCATAAGTTAACAACAATTTGTATTATATACATTACTGTTCGAAAGTTTCAGGCCACCCCTTGTAATAATAATAACTAATAATAATTAATAAGTTAATTAATAATTATAATAACTATAAGTTAACAATGACCTGTATTATGTACACTACAGTTAAAAAAGTTTGATGCAACCTCTGGTAATTTTTTAAATTGGCCCAAAAAGTAGTTGTTTTGTACTTTAAATAAGAGAAAACTATTATACATGGTTAAAAAAAAAAAAAGAAAAAAAAAAAGTGAAACATGATTTTGTATTAGAAATTTTATTATGAAAAAAAAATGCATTTTATGATTAAATTTTATTCCCATTAAAATATCCACCTTTAGCCTTGATTACTGCAGCACAAATTTTTGGCTTTCATTGCAAAAGATTCTCAAGGTATGAGTTTTTTTTAATGACGCTAAAAGTTCTTTTTCAATTTTTAGATGGAAAGGTTTTACTCTTCTGTCAAGTTCATCCCATGCTATTCCAGGGGGTGGCTTCAAACTTTTCAACTGTAGTGTACAGTGATTTTTTTTTTGGTAGTGGTGGGGTTAAATACACATTTGTTTTTGCTTTTCACATAGGTATTTTCTGCAAATAAGACAAATATACTTTTTCTTCAAATAAGACATATATAAATATTTTAGACACTAATGTTAAAAAATAAGAAAGAAAGAAAGAAAAGGAAGTTTTATGATTTACTCTGAAAACTAATAGCAGTAATGACTTTAGATAAATAATACAGCTTAGGCATAAATTGAAGCCAAGTAAACAAATACAGTCATTAGTTTAGTTCTCAGTACTAGCAAAAAGTGAGGGGAATGGAGCAAGCAGATTTTAATACATTGCTTTTATGCTTGCATTTAATTATAGGAAAGAAAGACATTTCAATATGAGTAAACTAGTAGAATTGGTAGAATTCTTGGATACAGCATAAGATAATGTACCTAATAACTCCTTTTGTTTAATGTATTTTTTTTTCTCTTTGGTTTCATGCAGGTGGCAATCGTGAGGCATGGTGTATTGAAAACTGACTATCATAAAATTTAAATACAGTCATTGTTCAATACATGCTTGACAATTGCCATGCACAGGAAACTCAGTGTTGTAACAAATAGTGAGGAACAAAATGTATATGTATTGTTTGTATGAAATTAGGCCTATTATTTTACACTGTGCACTGTTTTATGAGTGTTAACGTGTAATGAATAACAGCTTGTAATGAGAAATTGAAAAGCCAAGTTCCAATTCCACTTAGGTTTGTTATATTCACTTGCACCAATACTCTTGGGAAAGGTATGATTCATCTCTTCTCCCCCCAGTTCTGAGTTGAATAGCAGGACAGACTGGGTCCTATAGCATTGGGTGGAAACCAGTCTACAGCAGAAAGAAATGGTAACCTAGAGCAAAATAACCAGTCATGTATCAAAAGAATCATGATCACCCAAGTGTGTATCATGTATTTAAATGACTGTTTTAATGCTACCAACAGTCAATGTACTCGCTAATATAGATATCATATTTATTTTAAAAAATATTTTACATCACAACATGGAAATTTCTGTTTTGGAACTTTAAATTTGTTCCATAACCAAGCAACCTAACATCACTTGATAATGGAATAAATTTAAAGTCCCGAAACACAGAAATTTCTGTGTCACGATGTAAAAATTTTAAATATAAATATTAAGATATTGTGCTCTACATTGTATCAAGAACTTTTTAAAAAAAAATAAATGCTGAAGAACTCTGGATTCTTAATTTGACTGTTCTTTTTCTTTGTTTGGAAATATATATATTCTTACATTGAGATCTTTGGATTTATATCCTTTTTGGAATTATCCCTACTAATTATCAAATAATATTATATATTTATTCTGTTTCTGTTATTTTTATAGATATAATATATTTAAGTAAATGCTCTGTTTTTAATTAAACAGTATTAATTACATTTACTGGCCTGAATGTTCAAGAAAGTTCATAGAACATACAGGAATTGAACCTGTAACCCTTATGGAGAGCACATATATTCTACAAAATTTCTGGAACATTCAGGCTGGTAAATGTAATTAATGCTGTTTAATTAAAAACAGAGCATTTATTTAAATAAATTATATCTATAAAAAAATCATATAAACAGAAAATATATTAAATAATTAATGGACTTAATCCATTTCATTATATATATATATATATATATATATATATATATATATATATATATATATATATATATATATATATAGATAGATAGATAGATAGATAGATAGATAGATAGATAGATAGATAGATAGATATGTATGTATAGGTATGTGTGCGTGTGTATTTAGGCAGCAAATTCTCTATTAGGCATGCCTAATTGATATAAATTACAGACATTATGTCTGCTAATTTTTAATAAAATCCGTTCATACTCATGAATAACCTTCCGTGTATTGAAGTTAACATCAATATACAGAAGGTTATTCGGGAGTATGAACAGATTTTATTAAAAATTAGCAGACATAATGTTTGTAATTTATTCAATCAGACACATAAGAGAAGAGAGAGAGATAAATACATGGTGTGGCATAAATACTGTTACAAAAGAAAAAGCTCATAACTCTTGAAAAAATTATTATATTAACATACATTGTTAACATTAAGTATTAATCTGCTAAATGATACAAGAAAATCTCATTCATTATGGTTCCCTTCACCACACATTGAAGTCTTTCAGGAAAGCCATTGATGGTGCTACAGTTTCCATGGTTATTTTGTCAAAAATTCTCTTCTATTTTACCTTCAGGGTTTCAATATTGTGGTGAAGAGTAGAACAGGCCTCACTCTCAAGAACTGCCCACAAACAATAGTCAAGAGTGTTGATATCTGGTGATGTGGGATGCCATTCATCCTTGGTAATGAAGCCAACACAATTATCTCTGCTCCACTGCTGTGTTACATGCATAGTATGTCTCATCGCTTTAAGTGTCCAATGTTCATCACCATGAGTAGCATTGTACCACAGCTTGAGTACACCTTCCAATATGTCCTCTATGTACACTTCCTTGTTGATCTTTACCCCTGGAGGCAGGAAAACAAGAGGAGACTTTCCTCTTTCTGAAATAGCTGCCTAAACCATAACTGATGTCAGATTCTAGATTCTGAGGCATTTTCCTGAAGCCTCAGGGACTGACTGATGACTTGTTGAAAGCACACGATCATTTTGCTGATTAAAAGTCTGTTCAACAGTGAACAGTTTCTCATCAGTAAAGATGATGTTTTATAGCGTGCCATCACAAATCTATGTCAGCAACTGCTTATTTCTTTGATGCATCCTTTTCATTTTGGTTGCTGAAAGAAGCTGTCTCTTAGTTATCTTGTAGGACAACATCCCTAGATCATTTAGATATAGATACTGCATAGTTCTTTCTGATGTTCCAACTTCCTTAGCTAATTTTGTCATTGACCTTCTTGGATTAAACCCAATTTTTCATGTACCTGCTTAATGAGTTTTTGGAATTCTGGATGTGCAAAGACATCCTGGTCACTCGGCCTATCTCTGATGAAGGAAGTCTTGTTGTATTGATAAACATTTTATTGATTCCAAGTTGTTTTCCAGTCTTAAAAATCTCTCATGTGGTGTCAGTCTGTTTTCATGTTGCTCAATTATAGAATTTCTTTTAATTTCTATAGATATTGTTATCATTAAATACTGAAACAATTTGAAAAAACAAAGTAGAATTCATTTGAAATTTTGTAACGGCATTTGTGTCACACCATGTATAAACAGGCCAGGTTAGAGAGCGAGAGAAAGACAAACAGGCCGAGGTAGATAGATAGATAGAGAGAGAGAGAGAGAGAGAAACGGGCTCGGAGAGATAGACAGAGAGAGAAACGGGCTCGGAGAGATAGACAGAGAGAGAAACGGGCTTGGAGAGATAGACAGAGAGAGAAACGGGCTCGGAGAGATATATAGATAGCTAGAAATGAACTGACAAATATTTTAGTAATCTGCTCACCTTACATGTTTGCCATAGAGAACAATTTTGAAATGTTCAGCACTAAAAATATAGTTGAAGAGCTATCATGCCTGTCTTGATACAACTTATCAGATTAATACAAATGAAGAAATGAAATGAATTAATTTCCTCTTTACAAAACTTGATGAAACAAGTTCAGTTTCCACTGTAGTCTTGTGTACCAAATACAAGTGCCAGCACGATTATTTCCTTCGATCTCCACCCGTCACGGTGTGTATTTTGTATGGCACACTGATTTCTCAAATAATTTTCACCGCAGTACAATTATTTTGTTCCAGCTTATTAAACTTATACTTATATTATAAAAGTTAAACAATTCCCTTACCAGCATGTCTATCCCAGATGACACTTGTATTTGGTAGCAAATAGTAACTAAACTATGACGACCGTTTTTGCCAATTGTTAATAATAAAGTTATATAAAAATGCCATTATTTTTGACAGCATGAGTAAACAAATATGAATATAAATATAACATGATTTTTGTAACAAAACAGGCTCGGATAGATAAAAAGAAATTTTAATATTTATATTTAAAATTTTTACATCGTGACACAGAAATTTCTGTGTTTCGGGACTTTAAATTTATTATTATGCTAGAATGAAATATTTTAATTATTGTAATTACACTCTTGTGTACCAAGTGCTGCCATGATTAAATAATTTCCTTCAATTTTACATCCAATTTTTTAAGGAATTTATTTCATATGGCACATTTATTATTTTTCAAATAATCTTCTCCATGGCACAATTACTATTTTTTTTTTACTAATTGCACCCTCCAATACAACGCGCAAGAGCCACTCAAAGTAGAGTGTTACTGAGTGAAGTTGTTGTATGAACGTAAGAAGTAAGTGCAGATTATGAGGATATGTAGGATAATCATTGACCTGAGACTTGAAAAGGTGAAGATTGTAATGATCAGGGAAGCATTCTTTTTAAACTTACACACCTATTATAGAAGTTGAAAAATTCCCACCAGCATGACTATTTAAGATTGGCACTTGTATTTAGTACAAAAGAGTAACTATAATATAAGTACTGTTTTTTGCCAATTATTAATAATAAAATTACTTAAAACTTCCATTAATTTTGACAGCATGAATAAGTAAGTATGAATATAAAAGAGCACCTTCATATTTCAGTGTTTCCAACAGTGCCACACACTGGGATCACCTCCCCAGGATGATAACATCAAGAAGTTACCTCCCTGGTATTTGATTGATTTGACACTGTATTTATAGTATGAACAGGACCCCTGCCTTTGAAAATGGTAAAATGTCAATATTTTTTTTTTTATTCTGATAAATGCCATGATTTCGGATCTAATGATTGCTAATCTACAAATATTGTTAAAAAAAAAAAAAAAATCTTCTCTATTTTTCAAAAGGGACCTGTATATTTAAGTAGTCCCTAAGCCCAATATATGCATACAAACTGAACAAACCAAAGGAAAACAGTTTCATTAAAATATTGTTCCTCCTTTTATATTAAGTTGGTTAACAGGATTCATTATTATTAGTGGCCACAATCTTAACAACATAAGATATAAAGATGATACAAAGAAAACTACAAGAATTCCTACAGAATGTAGTGAAGGAAAGTCAGAAGAAAGGACTAACCATCAATTTCAAGCAGAGAGACTATATGTTTGTTAGCAATAGAAACAGACCCATATGCAAATTATAAATTGGAGGTACCAAAATCAAAAAAGCACAATTTAAATGTCTAGGAAGTGTTAACAGAAACTGCAACACTGAAATATGAAGGTGCATTGGGATGGTGAAAGTTGTCTTCCAAAAGATAAGCAAAGTATTAAGAAACAGGAAAATTTCATTAGGAACAAAGAAAAGAGTACTGAATTGCAATATAATATCAGTTTTCTATATGGTGATGAAAGCTGGACAATCTACTCATAGCCATAGATGAAGAGAGTTGAAGCAACAGAAATGTGGTTGTACAGAAAGTTGCTGAGAATAACATGGACTGAACATGTGAGCAATGAAGAAGTTGTAGAGAAAATGGAAAGAAAAAGAACACTTATACTTAACATCAGCAAGAGATAATTGAAATTTCAAAAGTACATAATGAGGAAAGAGGGCTTGTAAAATTTGATACCCACAGGTCAGATTGAAGGCAAGAGTGATAGAGGAAAACAATGAATAACCTACCTAGCAAGCTTGAGTAAATGGATGGTGGAACAGGTATTAGGAGAGATAACAAAAAGACAAAATTTATTAAGAAATTGTGGAGAGCCATAATTGCTAATGTCCAGAAACAACAGGTCACATGGAAGAAGAAATAGATGGAAAAAAAAAACTGTAATGAGATAGAGAGAGCGAGAGAGAAAAAAAATTGAGCTTGTCTTTTTTTATCAGAACCAATAGTTGTAGTTACAAAGACCAAACAAAATTGTTATGTTGCATCTATATAATGATTGGTGAATCAATCATCAAATCGATATTCTTAATAGTAGCCAGACATTAGTCACATGAAGAATTAACTTCTTTAGAAATAATTCATTTTCGATTAATCCAATTCACTTATTGCTTGAGCTCAATGCTGCAGTACTTGCCTCCATGGAATTAAGATTCATAATCTGGACAAAATTCATGATGCTGTGTATATAAGGAGGAGTAAGAATGAATAAACAAGAAGAAAAAAAAATTATTTGGATAATCAAAAAAGTTTTAGACTGATAGGCCAGACAAGTAAAAGCAAACAAAATTTTTTGAAATTTTGGCAAAAGCATAAAAGAAAAAAATATCAGGGAAACATTTTTTCTAGGTTATATATTCAAACTAAGTATATTTTTTATTCTATGGTTATGAAAGAGTTTAGAATAGAAAATTAATCTGTAGAGTAATTGTGAGTTCAAAACCTGGGTCAGGCAGTGTGTATTTGGATACAGTGGAAATAGGACAAGCAATAACTGAGCAATAACATGTTATTCTTACCATCCTAATTCAATTTCTGTTGCTTTATGTCTCTTCTTCATTTATGAGAAGATTGTCCACCTTTCACTGCCATATAGGAAGACTGATATTACATAACCGTTCAGTACTCTTTTCTTTGTTTCTAATGAAATTTTCCTGTTTCTTCTTAATACTTTGCTTAGCATTTGGAAGGCATCTTTTGCTATGCCAATGCTTCTTCAGATTTCAGTGTCGCAGTTTCCATCGTCTGTCAACACTTCCTAAATATTTAAATAGTTGTTCTGGTTTCATTTTGGTATCTTCAATTTATAATTAGCCCATTGGGCGGTTCTTTTTCTCACAACCATACATTCTATCTTCTTGCAGTTGTTCTTGTAGTTTCCTTTCTGTATCTGCTATCAGCAGTGAGTTATCTGCATATCTTATTTGTTAAGATTGTGGCCACTGATAATGAATCCTGGTAACTAACTTAATATAAGAGGAGGAAGAATGTTTTAATGAAATTTCCTTTGGTTTGTGTTTGTAAAAAAAAAAAAAAACAAGAACTAGATATTCCTAGACATGGGCAGTGGAACAAGAACAGTTTACCTCTGTAGATTAAATAAAATGTTTAGTTTAAACTTCCCTACAGGTTACACCTAATGAGGACAAAAGGGCACAATGGCCAAAACATTGTAATAACAACAAGTAAGATCTGACCTAGCTCTAACATCACGGGGGGGGGCTGGTTACATTCAATGCCCCAAAAACCAAACTAGTTACATTACATCATCACAGATCAGACCCTGTACTATCTCCAATCATGATGAACATCTGTTCCATCAGAGAAGCCCATGACTCCAGTATCTGTTGGGACTTAACCTCAACCCAGACCTCAAGTGGAACTTGTACATACAATCCATCACTAAAAATACTGGAAAAAAATGTCAGCTCCCTGTACCACTCCAATAAGTACTTGACTCCTCATGCTACCCTCTACCTTTACAAGTGACAGATCAGGTCAAAAATGAAGCACTGTTGCCATATATGAGCAGGAGCTGCCCAGTCTTCACTTTCCTGTCTTGAAAAGTGTTTTTGCATCTTTGTGAGTGATAAATTCCTCCCTACAACCTGTTTCTCACAGACAAAATATTGCAAGTCTCTTGTTGATCTATTGCTATTTCTATGAAAAATGTTCAAACAGATTACATTCATTAGTTCCACCAGTTTTAACCATCATGATTAAGACCCACCATGCTATGCACATTGTAGTGAACCACTCTTTATATTTCATTTATGAAATGGATGTTCCACGTGAGCAGTTTGTTCTCATGACCTGCTGCTTTGGGAACCAACTCATAAGAATCTTAACCTGTTCGAGTGTAGGATTAAACATTATCTTCTCCACATATCTGCATAAACTGTGCCTCTTATTCTGTAATCCTCTACTTTGAGTGGCTCTCAGGTCATACACAGAGTGAATATCATTGTTATATATATATATATATATATATAATCATCCACAGACTGTTTCACAGCTCCTCAGTGTGGCTAGACATCTGATTGCTTCAAGTTGGGATTGAAATCTGTCTGTTTGACATCATATATATATATATATATATATATATATATATATATATATGTTATTTTTATTCATTATAGTTATTTCTTGTCTTATAAGTTTATGTGTATGAGCCAAATAGATGAAGGTATCAATTTCCCAAATAAGAGAAATCCAAGATTTCTAATTTGTTTTGTGCCTTCTCAAAGAATTCTAAAGTAAGCCTCAATCCTTAAATAAAAACAAAGGAAAAACTATTGAAAGCTTGTTGTTTAATCTTTACAATCCAGAATAATTTCACTGCTAATATTTCATCTTTACTTTTTCAATCACAAAGCAGTTATTGTGCACTGATGTTGTTTGCCAGTGACCCAATGCATCTGACTAAAGTAAAGAATGAACTCAAAACTCAAAACTTCAACAATTACAGATGAATTATTGTACTATTATAAAAATCAAACACTGATTTATTTTTTTTTTTTTGATAGTTGAGCTAGTGGTTTATTTTTTTCATTAGGGTGGTAAAAGCTAAGAATTAAAATGCCAATTTTCATGGTAAGCAAGGCTCTCCTACTTGGAGGATCAGTTCAACTGAATCTTCACACAGTACATTTCTCTTTGTGTGAGTCTAAACAAGACATACCTATACAATTTTAAACAAATTTAACTAACTTAAATGCTAGTTTTTCATCACTGGTGAATTTGATCTCCACTGTTTTTTGAATTTGGCACCATTCCAGAATCATCTTGGCCCCAATCTTTTTAAAATGTGTGGGTGCGTGTAAGCATAAGTATGTAGTTTATGATAAGGAAACTAAAAGGATTTCAAAAGAGTTTAAAAAGGTCAAAAAGGATGCCAGAGCAAAGGAATAGCATACTTGAACAACAGAAACCAATTTAGTATAGAAGAAAACTCATTAGTCATTCCTATTTCCTTATGTTACAGTTATTCAGTGCAAACAGACAAGCAACCTAATTAGTTTAGTAGTCAATAGCAATAGTGACTTATCTACTAGCTTTGTACCAGCATCAGTTTATTAGTCAAAATACTGAGGGCTAGACCAGCTTCAGGTCAAAAATACTGGGGGCTCAGCCAGCTTTTTCAAATAAAAAAACTACTAAGGGATCAATTGGCTTTTTAGGTAAAAAAAATGGGATCAATCAGATGTTCAGGTAAAAAAAATACTAAGGGATCAATTGGTTTTTCAGGTAAAAAAAAAAAAAAAAAAAAAAAAACTAAAGAATCACTCAGCTTTTCAGATAAAAAATACTGAGGGCTAAACCAAGTTTTCAGGCCAAAAATACAGATCGCTCAACTGGTTACAAGTCAAAAATACTAAGAATTACTCATCAAAATAATAAACTAAACACAGCCAAAATAAATATCTAATAAGATAGATTTTCATTTATTCAGTCATTTTAAACTGTTCTTTCATTTATGAATTCTGAAAACATTTTAATGGTAAGAAACTGATATAGATAACATCTATATTATAAATGAGCTGATTTTATGTCCATCACACTTTCTGTATGTGACCTTGTATGCATGTATGTAATGTATACACATATCTATGCTGTGCATGAGTAACTTACATATGTTTGTACGATTTAATGTACACATAAGCACACATACACACAATTTGAGTTTTAAATAAGACATTGTAATAATATATTCTCCTCCCACTCATTCTGAACAAGCATTAACCCAAGGCTGAATGATAAAATCATAAAATTGGAGACAAGGAAAAAAAAAAAAAAGAAAGAATTTCTTAAACCTTTTAAATCAGATAATTATAGGGTTTTATTGAACTTTTCGGAAATTATCCGTAATAAATAGAACTAAAACTTTTTTATTTTTAATCTTGAAGAAATATTTTTTTGGTCCATCATTGAATTGAAATATACAAGTGCACACACAATATAAATACACACATAATTTGAATTAAACTGAAATAGAAATTTGTGTCAGGAGGGCTAATTTCCCTGTCTGGCAACAAACCCTGGCTAAAAGCTTATAAGCCAGTCATTTGAAGTCATTTTTATGATTCTTTCAGAATTTAAACTGAATATTTTCTAATAAATGTGGTATTTTAATGAACAAACAATTTAGATTCGAAATTTGTTCATCTTACTTTTAGTGAAGTGACAGGTACCAAACTAGTACTGATAAATAAAACGGCGCTAATTCATTAAACAATGCTAGGTGTGAGAGAGGAAGAAATAAAAATCACATTTCTATAACTAAAATCATATAAAAAATATAATAAATGCTTTGTGAAGACTTTAATAATGCATATTGCAAATATAGAAAATTATTTAAACACTTTTTTTCATAATTATAAATTATTATGTATCTAAAAACAAAACTAATATTTTTTTTAATCAATTCATCCCAAGCAAGGTGATAATGCAAGGAGCTACTGGGAGTGAAAGATAATGAAAAGACATTGGAAGGAACTGGAAACCCAATTCTAAACAAGAAACAAGGGATGAAACTTTACTCCTGTTCAAAAGGACTGGGTAGAGAGGTATGAACTGAACAATAGATAAACCCATCTCTTCCTAGTGAGCAAAAAAATAAAATAATAATAAATAAAATTATAGAGTTTAGGCGGAGACATTAGAAATATTCATGTATATTTTTCTTTTCTTTTATATCAATGTGAACAATGTAAAGTTAACAATATTTGTTAGGTTCACATTAATATAGCCAGATTAATATCAAATTGTTTATGAACAATAGAAATAATATTATGTGGGTATTATTCAAACCAACTTTGAGAATTCAAGTATAAGAATTTTTTTAAAATAATTTCATCCAAAGTAAGGTGATAAAGTCACAAACATGCAAGAGAGTGAAAGAAACTAAGAAAATATTGCTGAGTAAAAAGGACAATAAAAGAACAGAATACAAAAAGAGAGAAGATGGTGATTGACACTGCATTTAAACTTTTGAAGATTGTGATTGACAGGAAAGAAAAGAAGCCAGAAGGGAGTTGCACAAGAAAAAGAAGTGCAAAGAAGAAACCTATAAAAATTTTGGCTTAATGAAACGAAAACCTTTACCAAAATTGATATGAAAAAAAAAAAAAAAAAAAAAAAATGAACAATTTTTTCAAATGAAAAGAGAAGACTGTTTTTATTCAAATCTTAAAAAAAAAAAAAAAACTTACAATAACTACTCTAAGTGTATTATTATTATTATTATATGTGCCATTTCCATTCAGGAAAAGTGCGATCATGGCTCTCCACATTTTCCTGTCATTTGCAAAGTTTGTTTTCTTGCTATATCTCCAAATCCCTGTTCTGCCATCCATTTGCACATGCTTGTTAGGAAGGTTATACACTACTTTCCTCTGTCCATCTTGCCTGCAATATGTCCTGTGAGTGTCAAATTTTCCAAGCCCTCTTCATTATGTGCCCCCTATCTCTTTCTGATTCTAAGTATGTGTCCTTTTTGTTTCTATTCTTTCTGATACTTTGTCTTTGCTCACATGTCCAGTCCATGGTATTCTCAGCATCCTTCTGTAAATTTGAATTCAAATATTCCCTAGAAAATGAGGCAATAATGTTGATATCTCACAAAAATTATCTTAAAAAGAAGCATGAACAATTTATTTTCAGACTTAAATATTTCACAAAACTGTATGACAAACTTTCAGCAAGCAATTCTATACCTATTCCATTTGAAGTTTTAATTTTTGAAAATTAGATAAAGTACTTTCGCATTTAGCTCCAGAAACAAAAAGAAAAGAAGCATCTGAATTATAGCTATTAAAACATACCTTTCCACAATTTAATATAGAAAATGACAGATTTTAAGAGAAACTTAAAAATGATTAAGTTGGATATTTATATATACAAACATCTGGTCTGGAGAGAGTAAGTTAATAATGTAATAAAGATCATCCAGGTTTTTGCTAATAAAAATCAAACTATAGCTAAATACCAATTGGTAAAACTGAGAAGTTGTATTTCAGTACTGGACTATAGTTTATAAAATTCACTATCTAGTTCTCATAATTTCAGTATTGAAATTGCTAGATGTAGACATAGGTTCTATGTTAATAGTTTCTTCTTCTGGACTTCTCTCTTGTGGAAGATGTGTGAGTGATGTAAAGGATAGCAGTTCAAAATGAGAAATCAGAGTCCGAATTTACCACTGGATTTTTTAAATCCCTTGGGAAAGGTATGAATCCATCTCCTCCCCCAGCTATGTGTTAATTAGTAAGACTTGTATCTGGAAAAATTATAGTTGTTCTCTAAAAATTATTACTAGAATGGTCACTTACAGAAAAAAAAATTCTTACACTCTGTTTTGGCTTTAAATAATCTACTAGGAGTGATAAGCCATAAAAAACAAATAAAAAAAAAAATTAATCAATCTCAATTGTGGATCTCTTCAGTCTTCCTGCTTTCCTGTCAAATAAGATATTTGAAAGTTTAAATGCAATGTCAATCGTTATTTTATGCCTCCTTCTATCCTGTTCTTTCACTATGTTTCTTTCATTCTCAACAACCCTTTGCATCCTAGTGACTTAGGGTGAAATGATTAACAAAAAAAAAAATCTCTCACACGTAATTACTAATATGAGGAACAGAGGAATGATTCAGAGAACAAGATGCTCCCAAGATATGAAGGCACTAGATCTTTAGTGTCAAAACTATGACTGCGTAAAGAAAAAGAGAAGCACTTTTTGTAGTCAATAATAAGAGCTAAAGCAGTTGAAAAGAGTAGTAGAGTGGAAAGAAATAAAAGAAGTTAAAGTAAATTACAACTGACATGGTTGTTTCCTTGATGGTAGTAGTTGGGGAGAGATAGAAATCACAGCCAATGGCCAAGAAAAACAATATATTAAAAGTTATCCCACAACCATCTGATAGTTAAAAAGCTGCTTGGAGTCAACTGATTTCTGTGTGTATTTCTAAAAGTTATAAAAAAAGGAAATAGTACTTATAACTCGACTAATATAAGACTTAGGTATATCAGTAAGTCTTTCACCTAGTGACAAAAAAGTTTTTATTTTATACAAAAAATATTTTTCATCAATCTTCTTCCTTGTGAATATAGCGAAAACTTCAGTTAGTAACTGCCAGGCATAATTGATCCATTTTTATATGATTTGTTATATATTTGTCATTAGTTTTTTTTTTTTCCTTCATGGATAATCTTGTCTTGAAGAGTAAAGTTTAAACTAAGTTAAGTTTTCTACAGTTTCTTCCACCAAGCAAAAGTAAATAGTAAAAAACAAAAAAAGAATTATTCTTATGATAAACCATAAAAAAAATCCAAGCAATCAGCATTCATTAACCAAACAATTAATGTTACAGTAAAAAACAAATCAATCATTCAGCCATTACCTCTCTCTTTCTCTCACTAAAACCAAATGGCATCTTTGAGGATCTTTCTGTCTTTCCTCACATTCCAAATTGAATAATCCTTTATTTATGAGATATTGGCAGAGTGTCACATATGTTCTATGGAACAAGCAGAATCATGATATTTTTTTTTTTTTCATATTTATAAGTAGAGGCAAAAGACCTCCTCTATCTACTCATTCATTCATTCTTTCTTTTTCTTACTGAAACCAAACAGCATCTCTGATATATCTTTTGTCTTTCTTCACAATCAAAATAGAATAGTCCATTATTTATGAGGTATTGGCAGGGTGCAACATATGTGGCTAAGAAACAAGCAGAATTATAATATGATGTTGAATTTCTTTTAAAAATCCATTTATAAGTTTAAATACAATAGAATCAGCAATGCTTGAATATACAGGTTCAAATCTAACAGGTGGGCTTCTACAATTAATTTTATTTTTATTGCAGGAAGATGGAAGCGTTTAAATTTTTGAAGATTGTAGTTGGCAGGGAAAGAAGAAATCAGAGAGTTCTATGGGCAAGAAAAGAAAGGTTGTATCTAGCTAAAAAAAATCAGATGCAGGCAAATCTATATTGCATTTGTTTATAGATAAACTTCTATATGATCTCATTTTCAATGTGCTAATAAAATATTGAAAAATGTTGAGAAAAACAAATCAGAAAATATTTTCAATAGTCTGATCAGGTCAGGCTTGCTACCACATGTAACCAGTACAACCTGCTGCAAAGACATATGGCTGGTGTCTAACTCCTCCACTAGCTTTTCTGCTGGTAAGGAGGTTGGCATGTCACCCACAGGACAAAAAACAAGATCTGTCAAAGGGTGGATGAGCTTCTTATAGGAGCTTATATATATGTTTGTGTGTGTGTGTATTTAGGCAGCAAATTCTTTTTTAGGCATGTCTGATTAAGTAATTTACAAACATTATGTCTGCTTAATTTGATCATAATCCATTCATATTCACAAATATTTTTCCATATGTTACAATTAAATGAAGCAAGAAATGCACTGTAACAGTGAGAATCACTTTTATTTCCCAAGTACTTTCCATCTCTTTCATCATTATGTATATATATGTATATATAAGTTTTTACAACCAGAGATTTTAAGAATATTTATATAAATAGTTAAATATTCTTAAAGACACAAGTTGCATTTTAAACTTCTTTTTCTTTATAAAAGACTAGGCTGAAGTCTCAAGCCTTGAATGGCAACCTTTCTGGAGATGGTGTATCAATAAAGACATTTTGTATACTTGGACTTCCATAAGTGTATCAGTATCCAGCTTTCTAAAACATTATCTCAAATCTTTGACAAAGCTTTTCTCATGCAGGACTCATCTTGCTTTGTGCAAGATTAATCACAGTCCTGCCTCAAAAAAAGAAAAAAAAAAAAGAAGAAAAAAGAAGAGGAAAAAAAAACACAGCTATATATGTGTTGTATATTTAACATGATGTTATTTATAAACCAAAAATTAATAAAGAGAAAAGGAATGCTGTAATATAACTACAAAACTGTCTTTTTCTCCAATTTGTCAGGAAGCATTAGACAGGAGAGCAAATTTACCCTGGATGTAAGAGTGACATTGAGTATTCACTTAGAGTGAAGTGTACTTTGAAGATTTTAAGAAAGAAATAAAGAGGAAGGTAAAGCAAAATATATATAGAAATCAATGAACAATCAGAAAGATGTGTGAGAAAGGTGGAGAGTAGCTAAGAAAAAAAGATGAAAGTGGCTATGAGTACATAAAGAAACATAGTGAAAAAGAAAATCATTTAATATGCTTGATGGTTGGTTGATTTTATGTCATGTCAACCCTTGTTAGATTATTCTGGATTGAATGGGGGCAACCAGTGAGGAGCAAACTCAATACTAATCATCAACAAGACTAGTCTCAATAGACATTACTCAAGGTCCAGGCATTAAGTGAGTCAGAATGAAATGAATCAGAAAATAAGACAAAATAAAGACAAGAAAGAAAACAGAATGTGAGAAAGAGAGTGAGAAGGAGAAAATGACTAAGGAACAGGGAAAGAGAATGTGGGAGAAAAAGAGAGTGGAAGAGAATGTGGGAGAAAAAGAGAGTGGGAGAGAATGTGGGAGAAAAAGAGAGTGGGAGAGAATGTGGGAGAAAAAGAGAGTGGGAGAGAATGTGGGAGAAAAAGAGAGGGGGAGAGAATGTGGGAGAAAAAGAGAGTGGAAGAGAATGTCGGAGAAGGGAAAGAGAACGAAAACGCGAGAGGGGGGGAAGAGCGTGAGAAAAGAGAATAAGAACACGAGAGAGAGAAGGGGAAGGGAAAGAACACGAGAGAGAGAAGGGGAAGGGAAAGAACACGAGAGAGAGAAGGGAAGGAAAGAACACGAGAGAGAGAAGGGAAGGAAAGAACAGAGAGAGAGAAGGGGGGAAAGAACGAGAGAGAGAGAGAAGGGAAGGGGGAAAGAACACGAGAGAGAGAAGGGAAGGGAAAGAACACGAGAGAGAGAAGGGAAGGGAGAAAAGGGAAGGAAAAGAACATGAGAGAGAGAAGGGAAGGGAAAGAACACGAGAGAGAAGGGGGGGAAAGAACACGAGAGAGAGAAGGGGAGGGGAAAAAGAAGGGGAGAGAGAGAAGAAGAAGGGAAAGAACACGAGAGAGAGGGAAAGAGAAGGAGAAGGGAAAGAACACGAGAGAGAAGGGAAGGAAAGAACACGAGAGAGAGAAGGGGAAGGAAAGAACTGGAGAGAGAGGGAAGGGAAAAGAAACAAAGAGAGAACAAAAGAACACGAGAGAGAGAAGGGGAAGGAAAGAAACACGAGAGAGAGAAGGAAAGAACAAGAGAGAGAGAAAGGGAAAGAACGAGAGAGAGAAGGAAGGGAAAGAACACGAGAGAGAGAAGGGGAAGGGAAAGAACACGAGAGAGAGAAGGGGAAGGGAAAGAACACGAGAGAGAGAAGGGGAAGGGAAAGAACACGAGAGAGAGAAGGGGAAGGGAAAGAACACGAGAGAGAGAAGGGGAAGGGAAAGGAAAGAGAGAAGGGGAAGGAAAGAAGAGAAGGGGAGGGGAAGGGAAAGAACACGAGAGAGAGAGAAGGGGAAGGGAAAGAACACGAGAGAGAAGGGGAAGGGAAAGAACACGAGAGAGAAGGGGAAGGGAAAGAACACGAGAGAGAAGGGGAAGGGAAAGAACACGAGAGAGAAGGGGAAGGGAAAGAACAGAGAAGGGGAGAGAAGGGGAGAAGGAAAGAACACAGAGAGAGAGAGGAAAGAACACAAGAAGATAGAGAAGGTGGAAAGTGAGAGAGAAGGAATATAAGTGAGAGAGTGAAAGAAAATATGAGGGAGAGTGTGTGCGTGCGTGCATGCACGTAAAAGAGAAGTGTGCATGTAAGAGAAAGAGAGGGGGCAGTAAAGAGCGAGAAAACAGTAAGTAAAAGAATGAGAGCGTGTGATAGTATGTGCATAGAAGTGTGTATATGTGTATGTATACACTGCAGAGTTTTCCTTTATTTTATCAATATGATTGGCAACAAACTGAATGTAATGACTTCTTTTTACAAATTATTACTTCCTTTGAAAAGCAAAAGTTCAGTCAACTGGTCCAATATAAACAGGCTGCTGCAAACTTTGTCTTGTGCCCTTAACCTTTATGAATAGGAAATTAGCTTGTCTAATTCCATTTTGACAAATGGGAGATTCAAAGCTATTAAAAAAATGTCTCCCGTGTGAATGATGCAGTTGTGGTATTATTTATATAAGCAACTTGTTTGAGTAGAGACTACTGGCTGAAAAACAGCCAGTCATTAGAAGAGTTAAGAAAATATAATTTATGCTGTCAGTGCATAAACATGTGCCAAATTTTATGTATATAGATAATTCAGCTTTTCCACTAATGACATTTCTTTGGCAAACTTTTTGACCATACATTCATTACATGTAAATGTTTACTGAGGGCCTATAAACTTCATTACAGAAGGATTATAGAAAATACAGCAAAGCACTTTACTATAACTTTATGCATTATATAAATCAGGATTTCTTAAAGTAGTCCCTATCGAAATTTGAGAGTGTGAAGAAAATTTTACCAGGGATGAATAAAAGCTTAGGGTTGAAATTACCTGTTTGAATTTATTAATAGCTTTTAAATGAGAGAAAAAATTTGCTGCATCATTATGGTGACAAAGTCTTAGCTCAAAAAAGAATTTGTTTTCTGTGTTGTTTATGGGATAAGAAAATTAAGTCAAGATTAGATCTACTTTAGTTGGCCTGGAAATATGGCAATTTTTGCCCTTGCCTACCAGACTTGACAAGTCACAGCATTTCTTATCCCAATAAAAGAATGCTATTTTGAACGACTGGAAGCTTTTTCCTTGTGCGTGAATAAAGCAGTTGTATATTATGGGTTCTGAATACAAACTTATGACCCCTTTTGATTTACCCCCACCCCAGTTGTTTGGATTTGGATTTACAAAATTGATTTATGTCTTTTAGAATTACAACTCCCAGATTTCTGATTTGGAATCTGAACCACTCTCTCCATTGCTAGTCACCCACAATCATATTGACTAACAGCCACAAATCATAAACCTTACAGTATGCTTGAATGGTTCTGATGGCCACTAGCAATGTGTCATTCATGAATCACTCATTCAAAACAAACAGGTCATTTAAAACCCCATCCTTCCCATTAAAAACATAATTCAAGCATTAATGGTTCATTTGTATTTATAGATGATGTACAGGTGGTGAAATTGTTTAATGGTTCAAAACAAGAAACTGGCAAGTCAAGTTCAAATTCCAACCAAGTTAGTTACATTCACTTTTGCACAAATACTCTTTGGAAAGAAAAATTCATATTTATCTCTCCTCCCCACCAGTTCTGGGTTAAATAGCATAGCAGACTGGGTTCTCTAGCCACGGTTGGTAACTAGTCTAGGAAAAGTACAACTCTGAATTCAAAACTAAACAGCCATCAACAAGATCATGGACTTCACAATGACAATATATATATTTATGGTTTATTAACCATTTTTAGGTTATTTAAGGCCCAAAAATATTTTTAGATTGTAAGAGGTTTTTTGGTTGATAACAATTAGTGATGGGACGATTAATCGGAATTGAGAATCCAAAATATTGGAACTTCTTAGGGTATTGGAATCAGAGAATTTTTAACTTAATTTCCAATTCCCAAAATGATTCTTTGATTTTTTTTGTTTAAAACTTAATTTTCCATTCTTGGTACTGATGATAAAAAGATATAAATATTTGTTGATTTTAAACTATCAGTAAAACTAAAATCTATAGATCATAATAACACCTAATTATAATTTAAATTTATTTTACTTGTATAACAAAAGAAAAAAAATGAAATGTGCAAGTTTCTACTCAGTTCTCAAACTTTCCATAAAGTTTGCTAGTTTAAAGTCTGTTCCAGTTCAAAATAAAAATTTTTAACTTTCTTTTTAAACATTGTTAATTCCTCCATTTAATATTATAAATTGTTAATTTAATAATTATAATCAAAATTATGTAATATAAACACAAAATGAATTCATGTTCTTGTCCTTTTAAGGCAATTTTTATCATCTTTTTAATTTATAAAAAAGAAAAAAAATCATTGTCTGCATATAAAAACCTAGAAAAAAATTAGAATCTTATATAAAATTTTATTTTAAATATCAAATTTTCAATTATTCTTAAGTAGAAATTAAAAATAAAAATTCCATATAAGGAGTTTCAATCAGTACTTAATCCAAAGAATTATATAAAGGTGGTGGTAGGCATCTAACTTTCCTTTGGTGGAAATTCCATAAATTCAAATGAATATATGAAATGCTAGATTTAGTAGCTATTTGGAAGTCAAAAACCTTATTCTACCAACATATCTTGATCCCAGGTTCAAGACTGGTTTCCTTGAAAATAACTACAGTGACCTACAAGGCTATTGCAGAATGGTTCCCTCAAAATATCTAGTCTATAACCGAAGGAAAAACCAACACCTCATCCAAAGTATCACAAAGCATGGAGAATGACTCGTCTGACATCTGAAGAGAAAATAATAATGACAGACTTTAATTTCAATTTTATGAAGTGACCCACTGAATTAAAGAAAAAAGTGATAAAGGAAAAGGGGAGCCAATGTGTACGAGAATACAGGATAAAGCAGTCAGTGAAACAAGCAAAGAAATATACTTATTAAAACTTGAAATGGCAAAATATATTGCATTAAAAAATATAAAAAGAGATGATGTTTTTTAGTGGTGGAATTCAAAATAATAAAGAATTTCCCATCACGGTGCTTTTAGCCAGGAAATCTATCAGCACCTCCCTCTTCTGTTGAAAGTGAACAGTTATTTAGTATTGGAGGTAACATTTAACATTTACCTACCAAAAAGAAATCATCTGAAAGGCGAAACAGGATAAATGATAATGTTCCTACATTATAATTCAAGAATTTTAGGACTTAAATATGAGTAGCTAGGTACTTAAGGAAATTGTTTTCTTTATTGTTTAAACTCTTATACATTTTTTTTAATTAAAAAGGATATCTAACTTTATTCCATAAGCTTTTGTATTTATTTTTTACTAAATATTTTATTAATAAATGTACTTTGTTTAATAAGTTTCCCAAACCTACTGTAGGGGCCTGAAAATAATGAATTTTAGTCATTGTAAATTTAGAACAGTATTGGGGACTGTATTGGAATCGGTAAAAATATTGGTATCATCCCATCACTAATAATAATGATTTACAGATACAGGTCCTACTATTTAACCTATAGTTGGAAGAAGAGGTGGATTCATACCTTTCCCAATGGTATTTGTACATAAGTGAATATAATGAATCTGACTAGAGTTGGAACTCAGTTAACTTTCAATTCTAAGTCATTATCCATTATACCACCCACACATCCAAGCTTACACCACCTGGTATTCTTAAGCAATCACCAATCTAGGTACTGACCAGGCTTGACTTTGGTGATCATACGAGAACAGATGTTCAATGAACCTATTACCTCAGCTATGTTAACCTATTATTATTGCATTAATAGTTTACTGACTCTTTTCACATGCAAACACTTTTTTTAATCATTTCACCCCAGGCAAGGCAATAATGCAATTAAGACACAAATGGTTACTAGGAGTGAAAGAGAGTGAGTTTTTAAGAGAAGGAAACAGAAACCCAATCCTAAACAGGAAACAAAGGATAAATCTTTACTCTTGTTCAAAAGACCAGGGAAGAGTGTGAACCAAACAACAGGTGAAATTATCTATTCCTATTAATTTGTAAATTATTACTTAATTTACTTGTAAATTAGTTAGGTTCTGTAATTTTATATTTGATTAATTTGTTTAGGGGTGAATGAAAATTAGATTTTGTTACAAGGGGTATGTCTAGTAAAAAGTTTGAGAAGCTCTGGTAATTTGATAAATATCAGTTCAGTACAGAAAGATGCTGTGATGTTGAGGATACCATGGACCAAACATGTGAGCAACAACAAGGTTTTGTAGAAAATGAAAACAAAAAGGAAACTTATACTTAACATCAAGAAGAGGCAGTTGAAATTTCTGGGGCACATAGTGAAGAAGGAGAGTTTGGAAAATATGACACTCACATGACAGACTGAAGGAAAGAGGGACAGTAAAGCAGCACAAAACATACTTGATGAGCTTGAGTAAATGGATGATAGAACAGGGTTTGGGGTAAATAACAAAAAGACCAAATTAAAAGCTACAAGGGATAGGAAGATGTGGAGGGCCATGATCACCTATGTTCTGAAAGGACATGGCACATAAAAGAAGAAGTGGCTGAATAGACTTTAGCCTACAATGAAAACTTCCAAGAAGAGAAACTATTAGTCGTAACATTTAACTGTAACTCAACGGATATTTTGTACTGTGCATAAAGAAGGAAATAAACTTTTTTAACCAATAATATTTCTATATTGGATATGCAGTTAGGGCAATGAATTCTCCCTTTCCAGCCTAAATAGAGTTCAAAGTTGTTTATAAGACTTTATAAGGGGAAGACATATTTTCCACATTTCCACCTTGCTGCATCTTTCTCAAAAGGCAACATCACAAGCCTATTGCTTTTTCCATGGCAAATGTTTGAACAAGCTCCATTCTTCAGTTCCTCCAATTCAGACCTTTACAGTTAAAACCTGCTATGCAGCATCCACAGACTTGAACCATCCTTACTGTATTCCACTTGTAAGGAGAAAGTTCCCCTCAGACACCTTTTTCCCAAAGAATTGCTACTTTGTAGAAGAGACTACTGGATGGAAACTTCCCGTTACATTATAATTTTCAAGCCAAGAGTCAGTCATCACCTATCCTAAATATCTGCATAATCCTCACTTCCTTCTTTTACATTTATATCACACATCTCATTCAGAATTCTTTACCTTGAGAGCCTTGTATTGGGTGAACACTATTTAAGAAAAAATAAATAAATAAAAAAAATGGTTTGAATTCAGAATTTTCTTTCTCCCAGACTGGTTGCCACTTGATCCTAGAATGGCAACTAGTCTTGGAGAAGGACAACTCTGAATTTAAAACCAATTGAACTCTTACTCATAAAAAACTTGCTAAAAGAAATCACAATGTTTAGTATGTTGAGGTTGTGACCCAATTCTCTGTTGGGGAGTCTACAGGACATGTGTATATATATATATATATATATATATATATATATATATATATATATATATATATAGATAATATTAGTGGTAAATATACATACATATGCAAAATATATAAATACCCACACATGTATATTTTTTGAATAAAAAATTCAAGAGGAAGAATCCAGGTAGAACTCAATGTCCAGGACAGAGTAAGGATATAATAAAAAGGCTTAAACACTAATATTCCATGGTCATAATTTATTCCATTGGAATCGTAAATATGATCCGTGTGTGTGTGTGTATATATATATATATATATATATATATAGATATATGCATGTGTATGTATGTATATGTATGTGAAAAGTGTGTGTATATGGATATAGATGAATATGTGTGGATATCTGAATATATTTTTATATGTGTATACATGGGTATATGTATGTGGGTACACGCCTATGTGTATGTATATACGTGTATATGTTATTGTGTATGTGTGTATTCGCATGTGTTTTTGAACATAGAAATATAGGTCCTTGCTGGATTAGATAATCGTTATATTTATTTTTTATATGTTTATATTTGATTTGTAACCTGTAGTTAATATTAAATTTGTCAAATTTTTCTCAATTACAAAGCTGCCCTTTAAGTAAAACGTAATTTTACTTTCCTTCGTCCCATCTCTCTCCCCACCCCGTCTTTCCCTCCCTCTTATTCTAACATTAGATTGTCTATGGTGTGTGTATGTCACCACGAAATGTATCTTTATGCATTAGACATCCAACAACATTCATTTTCTCTTACTTAAACCCCTTCCACCCACCTCCCTAATATTCTCTCTGTTAAGGTTTGATCTCCCTCCTCCTCATACTTACCTCTCTCTAAATTCTGTTTTATTTCCGGAGTGTTTTTTTCTGTTTTCTTTTTGAATTTGTAGGTCTGATGAATTGGATCATATTTATGATTCCAATGGAATAAATTATGACCATGGAATATTAGTGTTTAAGCCTTTTTATTATATATATATATATATATATATATATATTAAAGCATTTTTTTTTTCATCTAACATTATTTCTTTACTATAAACATTATTTTTAGTGGGTACACATGTTTGAGTTGCTATCTTTGTTTTTTATTTCATTAAAAAGGTGAAATTAATAGAAAACGGCTTAAACTGAGAAGTGCTACTGAAGAAAAATTGTACCTCAAACAGGAATTGAACTTGCATCGCTTTTTCCATCAGGGAAAGCACTTTTTGAGCTGAAGTGTTCCTCTACCAGTTCAGCCATGGAGCCAGCTTGACAGGGAATGGTTAGATAGAAAAAGAGATGAAAATTTGATTTCTGTCGGAGGCACAACTTTTCTGTAGTAGGACTTCTTAATATGTTGGTCAATATAAATATTCAAGCCAACATATATAACTTATCTTCAGATAAGTTATATATATATATATATATATATATATATATTTGTTGTTAGATTAGAAAGATGGTGCTGGTTTTTTTGTCCCTGTCTATTTTCTCTATTTTACTTCAAAAGTATATTTAGGCAGTCTGACACCACTCCTATATATTTTTTCATCATTTGTCACACCTGGGAAAAGATTAACATCTTGTTATGAGCCTAATGTTTATGAACAGGAATGTCTCTTCGTTGCCATTCACCATTGTTAAACAAGGAAAGAGCCTCTTGGGATTGTGAATGATATATGACTAAACGCCAAAAAATCGACTATATATATATATATATATATATATATATATATATATATATATGTCAATTTTATACAAGTTTCATTAAAGAAAGCTGACAAGGTACTGCAATTAAGATTTTTATTCAATTTTTCTTGTATTTGTATATGTTGTATATTGTATTTTCTGGACATAAAGTGTGTAAAAACTGTTCAAATGTTCTATATATCCAAGTGTTTTGGCTATTCTATCAGCCATTATCAAGGATTTTTTTTTAATTGAATATATAGATTTTTATTTATTTGTATATATAGCGATGGGAATTTATTTTTTATTTTCCAAACGCAGTCAGCACACATATATGTGCAAAACAAACTAAACATAAAATAAGTACAAATAAAACTTCAAGAAAATAAATCATATTTAAAACAGAATCAAAATTAGAATAGTCATCGTTTTATGAGGATGTATCAATAAGTCTACAGACTGACAGTTATTAACTGACTGATCTGAAACTTTCAGTAGATAATGTTTAATTAATGTGGTTAATGGAAAATTAATTAATTATAACTAATTAAATAATAATAATAATTATATTGGTATATAATAATTAATGTGGGTAATGGAGAATTAATTAATTATAAGTAATTAGATAATAATAATATTGGTATATAATAATTAATGTGGGTAATGGAGAATTAATTATAAGTAATTAAATAATAATAAAATAATAATAAGTAATGTGGTTAATGGAGAAGCAATGGGTTTAGTGCCTTAACAAGAAAGGAGATTATGTTGAAAAATAATGTAAAATAGGCTATAGACTTATAAATGTACTTCAGTACTACAGCTTACAAAGATATCAAAATGCAAGTTATATTTCTATAAACATAAGTTACCATTTCTATCACTTCAATGATATTGTTAAACCTAATTATTCTTGTTTTAAATTTAGTTTCATGTGATTATTTTTTCCTCCAAAAAATGCTGAAAAATTGACATTAATAATTAGCATCTAAAAATAGTAGAATAAATGCAATGGTTTTCATTAGATTATGAAAAAAAAATGTAAATTTGAAAAAATGCCATGATCAGTTCATTCAGACATCTGAAAATTCAGTATTTCCAAGCATTCCAAAATTAATCCATTAATGTCCACCTTCTCCACATGACCCTGATACTGTAACAACACAACCTCAAGTGGCTCCCAGGCCTTGTAGAGAGTGAACCTCACTAATAAAAAAAAAAAAAAAATTCCCAAAAACAGGATGAGGAAGGGGCATTAATAGATAGAACCTATAATACTGGATTTTTTATATTTAAAAAATATATATATATATATATATATATATATATATCACATTAAAAGCTTTGATAAACCAATGACATCCTCACTTTTGTATATAAAACAACAACAAAATAAATCCTACATTGCCTTGATAAAGTCTCTCAGAGGATGAAACTCATTGGCTAAGAATAGTTTTTCTTCTTTTTTATATATATATATATATATATATATATATATATATATATATATATATATATATAATTAATATGACTTTTTTTATATAAACCTATAAATAAATACTAGATTTTCTTTTTTGTTTTTAGAAAACTATATTTAATACTTGATTTTTTTTAATAAAACTATAATACTGGATTTTTATTTTTATTTTTAAAAAAGAAAAATAATTATGAGAAAGTTTCTGCTGTTGGACCCAGGTGTCTTTAGAACCAGGTAACTTTCAGAGAAATGAACCCTTTAGAAGTCAATCATTCTTGTTATGCTATCCATGTCTAGGAACATCTCTTCTTATCCTTATCTCATACTGATTAGCTATTGCTCATACTGGACAGACCCTTTCATTATTCTAATGCACCTTTGGATTTGAAAAATTGAGTTGAACTGGGAGAGAATAAAAGGTAAAATTAAAAGGGAGAATATCTAAAAAGATGGGAAACAGAAAAGATTATATTAGGCTTAGTGTAAAATAGAAACACTGTAGTTTAACAAGTTAGAGATACTGATTTGGGTGAGGGAACAAACTCCATCCTAATCAAGGGATAAAATTTTGTAAAAACAAGGTTAGGAGGGAAATCTGCTATATTCATAAAAAGTTAATTAGTTGTTATACTCCAAACTCCTATCAAGAGTTCCACATATAGATTTCAACAAGATTTTGTATGAATAAAAGGAAAACTGCTTCATTATGTGCTGTGTACTTTTCGAACATGGACAGTCATGGTTCCTATCCTCCTTTGTCACTGAAAGCAATCTTTGTCTTATTACTATTCCCACCAAGTCACTATTGTGCCATTCACTTACAAAATCTCATTAGCTAGGTTACTTGCTGTTTCTCTTCTGTCCTTCTCACCTTCAATAAACCCTGTGAGTGTCAAATTCTTCAAGCTCCCTTTTCTTATGTGTCCAGGAAATTTCAATTTGTCTCTTTCTGATTCTAAGTACAAGTGTCCTTTTCATTCCTATTTTCCTTAAAATTTCCTTGTTGCTGACATGTTCTGCCTATGGTATTCTCAGAAATCTTCTGTAGAAAAATATCTGTTGTCTTGAAGTCTCCTATTTATCTATGAGAAAATTGTCTAACATTCACTGCCATATAAGAGAACTGACTACATGGCAGTTCAGCACATTTTGTTTTTAATTGTTTCACCTCAAGCAAGGCAATAATGCCACTAAGATGTTAGGGATTGCTGCAAGTGAAAGAAAATTAGAAGATATTAGTGAGGAGATAGACAATAAAAGAACACAATTCAGGAAGACGTGGTAATTGTTGTGGCCTTGTTAGGGCCAGAAATAAAGACACAAGAGAGGAAGTGAGTTAAACAAATATATTAACAGAAACAGTAATACAAACATATACAAACGAAAGTGTTACAGCAAGAATGTTCAGTACGACTGTCATAGCTGACTGTTGGAAACTTCTCTCTCCAAAAGGCAATACCTGCTCCTATTTATTGCTGGGAGAGTCCATGCGTGCATGGGTAAATTACCTTAACAGTAATTATGTTGCATTTAGATTGTAGGTGGCAGGAAATTTAAAAAAGCTGGAAGATAGTTTCTTTTCTCGCCTTTGGAACTATTAGAATAGAACTTTTACATTGAGCTAGTCCAACAGTAAAAAAAGATGAGACCAAGTTGCCATTCTAGGAGTACACTTAATTTAATGCAGTTGAGATACCAAGTAAAAAAGCTCATTAGAACAATTGCCATGAAAATATTTATAGAAAAGATACAAGGAAGTCACATCACGGTGGTGGGAAATGGACTGAAATCAAGATACCAGGTTAGGGCTAATAACATTGCAGATCCTTCTTTGGATTTTATTGAGAATCTTGAGATATATAGCCAGAACACCAGACCAGATATGACAGTGAATACTTTAGAAAGAAATTAGAAAATAAGTATGGTGATTTGTAAAAGAATCAAAATTATATACACTGTTTTTTTATGAGTTGGTAGAGATTAGTGAAAGTGTGTAGTATAATACCTACTTAAAGTAACTAATACTCAAAGAGAATGGTATGCTTCAGAAACAAGACAACTATTAATATATAAATTAATAACTAGTTGAGGTTATAGGCTTGATTTAGTTCTACAGAACTTGAGTTGAATATTTTTTTGTTCACTAAGCATCTGATTTGTTAACACAAATAGCCAAAAATTGTCAAAGATTTAGTAACAAAGAAGTAACCTAGATATACTAAAAAAACATGCTAAAGAGCTTCTCTCTGCCCATTAGGTGAGGACTTGCGACTTCATGTTAGCATAACCATCAACAGCTTCCAAACAGCTTGGTCTATGCTTGTATGATAAATAAAAGTGCTGGCATGACTATTTCTTTCAATTTTACCCCTGGCGCAATGCCTATTTGATACAGCATGCTTCCCCTCACCCCCATCACCAAACAATTTTCACCATGGTATGATTATTTTATTCCAGGAAACATGCATTCTCATTTAAATTGAACCTGGATGCTTATTTTATAAGTAAAAATTTCCCATTGGCATGATTATTGTTCACCCAATACAAGGCCCAAGAGCCATTCAAGAGAGAGGGTTACTGAATGAGATTGTTGTAAAAACACAAAGGAAGATTAAAAAGGTGCATATTATGAGGATATGTAGGATAGATATAGTGCAGAGTAATTGGCCATGGTTGAATGTAATTGCCAGAAATGTCCAAACAAAACTGATTTCCAATAAACAAAGAAAGAAAAGAACAAGGCAAAAATAATACAAAGCAAACATATATATATATATATATATATATATATATATATATATATATATATATATATGTGTGTGTGTGTGTGTAAGAAAAAAATGTAATGAGGCAATAAGTTCACTCACTAAGAATGGTGTTAACACACAAAAAGGATATAGAGAAGTGATCATGGTTGTGACTGCTTTAGTACAAAAAAAGTACTTAAGGTTTGAGTCAACCCATGTTATAGATTTCAAGAATTTCCATTGGTGTCATATGCTGGGATCATCTCCCAAGGTCAATATAATCAAGAAGTCACCTTCATTGATAATCAGCCAGGGTGAGATTTGAACACAAGTCAAATGGTCAGAATAATAGACGTTCAGACACCTACTCATCATCACACTTTCAAGTTACATGTCGATGCCAAGTGTATCTCCTTTACAACACTAAAGATATAAATCAGTCTCATCTCTAAAATTTAACAATGCACTTTCCTTCCTACTTGAATAATCTAAGCTGCAGAGGAGTGAGAAATAAAAGGTCAAATGTCACATTGACTAAAATATGGTTCTTGGATTGGGTTTCATCAAAACAAACACAATGAAAAAGGGAAGGAAGTAAATTCTCAAAATGAGATAAATATAGTTTGAGCTCAAGTTTGGGAAGCGATGAAAATTACTTTTACATACATACATACATATATATATATATATATATATATATATATATATATATATATATATATTATAAATAAAATCTGCTTTTTTATTCAAAATTATCAGATAAGTGACAAGTGTCTGAAGATATTTTATGCAGATAATTTCTGCATATCAAAACTTTTTCTTAATGATTCCTGTATGAATCTCAACTAAATTTTAAGCAAAGCATCGTTCAGGATTGTGGAGACGTTTTAAAAAGCATGGATTAAAATATGCCAAAACAATAGAGGGAATCAGCATGTGTTTAAAATAACGAACATATTTCAATTTAAAAATGATATTCACATTCTATAACCCATTAAATTTACAGGGATTACACACATACTGATGCTGCAACTGAAGTAGGCGAGTATAGGGAAAGATAGGCTGGCAGGGCCCTTCTCTCACCAGGCTCGTTTGGAATTCAAGTCCTTCTACAAGAATGGTTGCCTTACCAAGAGCCTAGTCTGTTCTGTTATTTACAAGGGTTTGAATTCAGAGTTTTCCTTCTAGAGTGGCTGCTCCACAAAGGCAAGAAAGCCCAATCTGCTTTGCTGTTTATTTTATAATTGGGGAAGATGGATTCATGCCTTTCCCAAGTGAACAAAACAGAATTAACTGGAATTTGAACTCAGATCAGCAATTTTACTACATTCTAATTGTTGTACCACTTGCATATCTCTACCTTAAAATAAATGAACCGAATTGCTAATAATAATAACTAATAGTTTGCATAACTCTTATGCCCTGCTAACACTCCATAAATAATGGACTATCATGTTTTGACTGTGTGAAAAGATGGAAATGATATCAGTGATGTTACTTGGTTTCAGTGAGAAAATGAAAGGAAGAAAGGAAAGTTAGAAGAATTTGATGTCCCCTGCCAATATCTCATAATGGATTATCCCATCTTAATTGTGTGAAAAGACATCAAAATGTGACTTAGTTTCAGAAAGAAAGAAAAAAGGGAAGATAGAAGTATTTAAAATCCATTTCAGTGAAATGGAAAAAGTTGTCAATTTCAAATCTTTTCATGATTGTTATTGAAATATTTTATTAAAGTTGTTAAGCTCAAATTATTAACAATGCAACAGGGGAGTTTCTGCGGATATTTTATTATCGTGGAACTCACCATGAGTTTATTCAATCATAAACTTAAGAATTAAGATTCATTAGAAAATTCAAATAGGAAAACCATGCCCTTCCTTTATTAGCTAGTTCCTTAGTTCAGATGACTGTTATGCATTGCTATTACTATTGAATTATTGATCATGTAGTCAAAAAATCAAGGAGATATAACAACGAAAGAATATATTTGTAATTATGCCATAAAGCACTTATTTAAAATTTTTACATTCCATAGAGTTAGAGGACCTCAAAACTATTAATTTCAATTAAAAACAGTAAAACCATAGAATTTCTATGCTAGAAATACTAGTAATAATAATGATAAAATATTAAGTGAATATTTGTGAAATACCACTTGTATTATTGTTATATGTAAACTATTAGTAAATTAGTTTTTTTTTTTATTTCCCAAAAATTATTAGTCATTAATGCTGTTCCAAAGGCATTAGTGTGAAAGTGAATGCGATAGTCTAAGATGGAATTTAAACTTGACTGAGTCCACTGTCCATGCTGATAACCATTGTGCTACCTGCACATCCAAATAACTGTTACATGACATTGATGTTTAAAAGTTTGATATCAAATTTTTTTGTACATATGAATTTCTGTAACAGAGTAATTGGTTGCTTCTGTGTTTCACTAAGATAAGCAGGATTTGTTCTTTTTTTTAAAAAAGAGAAAAAAGAAGGGAAAAAAAGGAAGAGAAAATAAAAGGGAAAAAAAGGAAGAGAAAATAAAAGGGAAAAAAAGGAAGAGAAAATAAAAGGGAAAAAAAGGAAGAGAAAATAAAAGGGAAAAAAAGGAAGAGAAAATAAAAGGGAAAAAAAGGAAGAGAAAATAAAAGGGAAAAAAAGGAAAAGAGAAAATAAAAAGGAAAAAAAAGGAAAAGAAAATAAAAAAAAAAAAAGGAAGAGAAAATAAAAGGAAAAAAAGGAAAAGAAAATAAAAAGGAAAAAAAAAGGAAAGAAAATAAAAGGGAAAAAAGGAAAAGAAAATAAAAAAGGAAAAAAAAAAAAGGAAAAGAAAATAAAAGGGAAAAAAGGAAAGAAAATAAAAGGAAAAAAAAGGAAAAGAAAATAAAAAGGGAAAAAAGGAAAGAAAATAAAAGGAAAAAAAAAGAAAAAGAAAATAAAAAGGAAAAAAAAAAAAAGAAAAATAAAAAAGGGAAAAAAGGAAAAGAAAAAAAAAGGAAAAAAGGAAAAGAAAAATAAAAGGAAAAAAAGGAAAGAAAATAAAAAGGAAAAAAAGGAAAAGAAAATAAAAGGGAAAAAAAGGAAAAGAAAATAAAAGGGAAAAAAAGGAAAAGAAAATAAAAGGGAAAAAAAGGAAAAGAAAATAAAAGGGAAAAAAAGGAAAAGAAAATAAAAGGGAAAAAAAGGAAAAGAAAATAAAAGGGAAAAGGAAAAGAAAAAGAAAAAAAAGAAAAGAAAAAAGAAAATAAAAAAAAAAAAGGAAAAAAAAAAAAAGAAAAAAAAAGGAAAAGAAAAAAAAAAGAAAAAGGAAAAAAAAAAAAGGGAAAAAAGGAAAAAAAAAAAAAAAAAAAAAAAAAAAAGGAAAAGAAAATAAAAGGGAAAAAAAGGAAAAAAAATAAAGGAAAAAAAAAAAAAAAAAAAAAAAAAAAAAAAAAAAAAAAAAAAAAGAAAAAAAAAAAAAAAAAAGGTGAAAAAAAAAAAAAAAAAAAAAAAAAAAAAAAGAAAAGAAAAAAAGAGCTCTGCAATATTTTTATATTTCTTGAGGGATAAAAAAAACTTTGTGCTTGGCTTCTTGTTCTGGTTGAAAATAAATTTTCCTTCTTGAAAATAATTTGATGCCAAGTCTCACCTACCTGGCACTACATATTTCTAAATATGATTCTGATAATAGCATATGCATCCATTTATGTTAGATACTATTGTTTTATAACCTGAGGAGATTATAATTAATCAAACCTTTTGAAACAGTTAATAGGACACATTTTATGTTGCAAACAATCAAAAAGAAACAGCTGAAAATTTTGGAATGTAAATGTGAGAAGAATGCTAGGAAAATTTAACACTCACAGAACAAGTGAAGTACAGTAATACAGCAGGGAAACCTACTTAACAATTTCAAGCCAACAAATAGAGGAACAAGTGTAATAGAGAGAAAGAGGAGTCATAAATTTGTTTCTGAGAGCAACAAAAGACAGGATGATGATGTAAAACAAGATCACTGAAATGAAAGGACACAAAGAGCAGAACATTTCATTGACCATACTACTACTACGTGCTGTGTCCCTTCAGGACATGGGCAATCATGGCTCTCCACAATTTCCTGTCCTTTGTAACTTTTAATATATTTTGTCTTTTCACACTCTTTCCTAAACCTTGCTCAGTCAACCATTTACACAAGCACATTACATAGGTTATTTTCTGTTTGAATTTCTAAGATGAGGAGTTATCATTATTTACACAATTTATATTCAGACTGTTGTCCTCATCTTTGTTGTTGATAACAACAACAAAGACGAGGACAACTGTCTGAATATAAATAGTGTAAATACATAGGTTATGCATTATTTTCCTATACCACTCTTGCCTTCAATATATCCTGTGGGTATCTAATTTTCTAAGCCATCTTTCCTCATTATGTACCCTAGAAATTTCAATTACTTCTTTCTGATGCTAAGTATGAGTGCCTTTTTTGTTTCCATTTAAAACTTTGTCATTGCTCACATTTTCAGTCCATAATATTCTCAGCATCCTTTTGTAGAATAACAATTCTGTTTCCTGAAGTCTTTTCTTCATCTGTGAGGAAATTGTCCAGCATTCACTGCCATATAGGAGGACCATATATCATAAGAGTTAAATACTCTTTTCTTTGTTTCTCACAAGATTTTTCCATTTCTTGGCTTTTGGAAGACATCTTTCATTAATCCAATGTGGATTCAGATTTTGGTGCTGAACTTTCTATCCTCTGTTAAAACACTTCCTAGATATGTAAATTTCTGTACTTGCTTGATTTTGACATCTCCAATGTTGGGCTCTACTTTTTTTACTGGCAACCATACATTCTATCTTATTACAATTGATGTTTAGTCCTTTATTCTCTCTTTTCTTTACTACCTTCTGTAGGAGTTCCTGTAGTTTTCTTTCTGTATCTGCTATCAACTCTGTGTCATCTGTATATCTTATATTGTTGAGATTGTAGCCACTTATAATGAAGCCTAAAAATTTAGTTTTGATGATAAAACACAAATAATTCTCAATTGAAATAAGAACTCAAGTCTAATTAAAATACATCATTAAATACCATAATTATTCTAAACAGACAGTTTTATAATTTGCACAAGCAATAAGTAGAATTTATAATACAGATTACAATGAAATTCAGATAAGAATTTGTAAGATAAAAGAAGAGCTGATTTTTTATCCATCACGCACTATCTGCATGTGACTATGCATACACATATGCAATATATATATATATATATATATATATATATATTATATATATATATATACATACGTTTGTGTGCATGTGGGTTATATATCATTATGCCACTTACTGTATACATAACCAAACATACATAATTTCACTAAGTTTATAATAAGACATTAGAATAATGTTTTTCCTTCCCACTCAATCTGGACAACCTGTACCCTAGGGTAGACAAAAGTAATAAAATCAAAGTTTAAGAAAAAAAAAAAAAATCAGGTAATTTATAAGATTTTATTGAACTTGAGAAATTATTCAGTAATAAATATTTTTTTAAAAGTTTCTTTATAAAATTTTGTAGGCATATTTTTAAGTCTCTCATTGAATTAAAATATGCATGTGCACACACAAATATACACATTAAATTTGAATGAAACTAAAACAGACATCTGTATCTGGCAACAACACCTGGATAACAGGAAAAAGAGTATTAACCAAAATGTGCAGGCTATTGAAATTATTTTTACAACTTCTTTTGAAATTAAACTGAATATATCTTCTAATGATTGTCATATTTTAATTGGACAAATTACTTAGATTTGAAGTTTTTTTCATCTTGCTGTCAGCAAAGTGACAGGTACCAAACTAATAAATAAGACTGCAAACTCTTTAAACAATACCTCATGATGAGATTTAGAGTTCAAGTGGGGAAATAAAACCACAGAGAAAAATATTCATGTTAAACTTGTTTTTATATTTTAAGTAGTTTTACTTTCAAGACATTTATAAAACAAGTTTCTTTTCCATCTCAGTCAGTTATTGGCCCTGTGTGATACATGCTTAGGCAATCATGTAACTTTCAATATATGATTGACGAGGAAGGTTTTTTCCTGCAGTAGGTTGCCATTTCTTTCTGCAGTAGACTAGTTGCCATCAAAGGCTATAGAACCCAGTCTGTCCTGTTATTTACCCACAGCTGGGGTGAGAAGAAGAGGATTCATAACTTTCCCAACAGTATTAGCATGTAAGTGGATGTAATAGATTCGACTGGAATTTGAACTCAGCTCTCCAATTCCTCAATCCAAGTTGTTATCCATTACTCTACTGTGTCTCCGTCTAATGCTTATTGGTGTTTCAAAAAAATAAAATAACAAGAATTGATATTATAAAAGCTAAACAAGCAGTCCAATTGTTTATATTCTACTCAATTAAATTAAGTTTACTGGTTCCAAATCTAGGCTTAGAATTGTCATGGCATATCAGGTTTTTGAGATATACACATAGAATTAGGAGGCACAGTAAGTAATGGATATTGGCTAAGATTAAGGAATCAGTAAATAGCAGGACAAACTGGATCCTGGAAAAATCTGGATTCAAAACCCGAGGAGTGTTGTTTAGGATACAGACAATAGACAACCCACACCATATTCCATGGTCTTCAGCTGTTGGTCAAGAGCTTGGAGAGGAGATAAGTGCCACCAAACTATCTGAAAGCACACTGAAAGGATCAGGAGTAAGAAGAATCAAAGCAACACCATGCCAAATCAGCCTGGAGAAGGTTGAAGCAGTCAAGAGACTGATTATGATGACATGACCTAGATATGTTCAAGGTAAACATTATACTAATCATTTATTAGTACTGTATACTATAGAGGCATGGTGGAGTGATGGTCAGCAAGTTTGGATTGAGGAATCAGAGAGCTGAAATTGAATTCAAGTAGAGTTTATTACATGACATTACAAGGTATGAATCCATCTCTTCTCCCCCCAGTTATGGGTAAAATAGCAGGAAAAACGGGGTCCTATAGTCTTGTATGGTAACCAGACTAAGAGAAGGAATCTCTGAATTCAAATCGGATCACACTATTTTAAAACATGTATATATGCAGCTAGGACCACTTGTGAATCCAAATTCTCACTGAAACTCCTGCCATTAGAATATCCTCAGATGTGGTGTTAAAGAGTCCAATGTTCCATAGGGAATGAGAGAAACTAACTAACTAGTACTGTATACTATATATATTATACTTATGTTCAAAGTAAATGATATTACTAAGTTTTAAGTAAATGATATTACTAAGTTTTAAGTAAATGATATTACTAAGTAGTACATTTATGTTCAAGGAAATTTTCGATGATGTAAAATAACTGAATAAATATAAAATACATCTGGTATCTTCAGAAATGTCTGTGATATTTGATCTTGAAATTGTGTATTGAGCAAGAGATAGCTGAAATTTCTAGAGAACATAATGAGAAAAAAGGGCTTGGAAAATTCAACATTCACAGGACATATTGATGGCAAAAGTGACAGAGGAAAGCAGCACATAACATACCTTTGTGAAAATGGCTGACAGAACAGTGATTAGGAGACATAGCAGAAAGACAATCTTTACTAAGGACTATAAAAGAGAGCCATGATCACCCACATCCAGAAGAGTCATGGCACATAGAAGAATTAAGAACCAACATTATTAGTCACCCATCATGTCTGGATTAAACCAACCTTGATACCTCAAATTCTATCTACATTTACAGTACCAGGGTTGTAGGAAAAAATTTAAAGATGAGAATGCAAGAAATGCATTTCAGGAGACATCCACAGACATTGTTATTTTCTCAAAGACAAATATTTTCAGTCCTATACACCTTCAGATTTCTGTGTCACACTTTCCATTATTTGTTACCATACAAATCACATTGTTAAATTTTTGAACCTGCTGGATTTTGACATCCTCAACATGTAGCTCACAACTTGAGCTGTCTCTTTTGCTGACAACCAAGCATTTTGTCTTCTAATTAGTCCTTTACTCTTGCTTTCCTCTATTACCTTGTTTAATAGTTCTTTTGGCTTTCTTCCTGAGCTTATCAGCAACACAGTGTCATCTATACATCTCATGTTAATAATAAACTCTTGTATATCTTCTAGTTCTCTTAATAATAATGAACCTTAATTTCTTACCACAGTGATTTGTGCTTGATTAAAGAAAATTGTTAAAACTGCCTTGAAAATCTCGAGAAAGAAACCTGACAGCAACTCCCAGCCAAATGCAATAAAATATAGTTTCAATATTCAATATTTGATTTTGCTTCAAGTAAGGGTTGTCGAAATAAGCAGTTTTTATTGTAGTCATCAATCTTATTTCAAGAATTAAGTACAAGTTCTTGTGAAGATTATGTTCTAAGGAATTCAATTTTAAATATTTTTATTCTCTCTAGAAACAACTGACAGAGCTGCAACTGGTTTAACAGTTACCTTGAAAACATTTTGCAGATGCTTCAAGAGTATCACCTAAAACTTAGCTTATAACAGTCAAGTTTTTTTTGATGATGACAATGACTCCATGGGAAGTATGACCTTAGGTTAAGGACTTTTTCCTTTGAAAGTGAAAGAGGAAAACGGAATGTCTTCAAACTCTTTGAAAATGTCAAAACAAGTTTGGGGTTTCTTTTGTGAGTTCACTCCAACAATATTTAACAGAATCTAAAAAAAGATTTTGTTAAATATTGTTGGAAGAAAATAAACAAGTTTCAGAACATTATTAGAGATCAAACAAGGTTTGGCATGCTTGTACTCTTCACATTTTGAAGGGTTATGGTGTTTCTGGCTGATTTTTTTTTTTATTTGATTCAATCTTATCAAATTGCATAATGAATGTTATCTTGAATTGCCACTCTTCTAGATCTTTTCACATTAATGTGTTTGTTGCAGAGTTCTATTCTTGCTAAGTATCCCAGATTTCCACATTGCAGTAATTTAGTGTAATTATTCGTTCCTTCTTTAAATAATAACTGAAATTCTTACTGAATTATATATATATATATATATATACACACATCAATGGCTCACCAGCAAAATCAAAACTATATCAGACCCATAATATTTAAGAATTTAAATGCATTTCCAATAACAAAATTAATAAATAATGAAATAATGATGCTGACACACCACCACTTGGCTGTCAAGACAACTGACTCTACATTTCTCTGACCTGAACTCTATATGGATAAATTTAAACCAGCATGGAATTATCCAAATGCAGATACTTGTTGAGAACACAAATGTAATACGCACATCCAACTACAAAAGCATTTAACTATAATGAAAGGTCTAAAACCCTAACACCAATGTTCTTTTCAAGAATGTCAACTTTTCAGTAACTTTTAGACTGCCTATAATCACACTTAAACAACACTTATTATAATAGTATAGCTAATATCTTTTAAAATATATTAAGATATTAGCCAAAAGTGATCATAATTGAAAAACATTTAAACAGTATTTACATTCATTAAGTCCAGAAAAGAAAACACTTTTTGGAATACAAGAAAAATCCAATAAAAAAATGTAAAAAAATCCTTGTCAGTCTTGTTTAACAAAACATGTACTAAAGAGAGATTGCTGTCCATATATATATATATATATATATATACACACACACACACGTATATATTTGGTTTTTAATGAATTTTTTTCTCGTTCAAACATTACTGTTGTTTACCTTTCAGGTACAAAAGTGAAGGTAGCAGATATAGCTTCATAGAAGTCTCAAAAAGAAAAAAATGTGCTTTCCTTAAATAGGTAATTCAAACCTTGCTACAGCCTCTGCAGTCAAATAGATGAAGGTACGTCTTGACCATAGAAATGGTTCCTCTAAGGGGGTAGAGGTTTTATTCTTGTCGGACATACAATCTTTCTTTGGTAGGATGTCTCAATCTAAGCTGGTTGGTATTAATTTCCCGGTTTCAGAAAATAAATAAAATAAACGTGTCTAGCAACTAAAACAATGTTTATAATCATAAGGATATATATAATATATTGATCACTTTATCCCATAAATATAGCACACCTTAAAACTATAATTCTTCATCTTTATATATATATATATATATTTATATGGAATTAAAAGGATGTGAAAAGTTCTTTATACAACCAATAAAGGATTAAAATAATTTTCATGTTTATTTGGATGAGAATTTTTCAGCACCCCTTTGTATATATTTGGCTTGATTAGCAAAATTTATGTAAGGTTTCACAAAACTAAATAAATAGAATAAAAAAAAAAAGTTAATCGCAAATGCAAAATGTTAGGAAAGCTCTGAGGTTATTGAATTTTGTTATTTTTTTTCATTGACAACAGCAGCAACAGTAACAACATCCAAAATCACATGACTTGGAACAGGTGAAGAAAAGCCAAGCCAATTCAGCTGCTTTTTGTTAAATATTCCAGCGTAGTATCAAAAACAATATGCTGGCCAGTCAGTGAATAATATTTTTTTTTTTTTTTTACAAATAAAGATGATATAATAAAAAGTCAATCATTCTATGGAAAAATTTGCAGACTAAAAATGAAAGAAAAATAAAACTTTTGTCTGGAAAGAGGGGAAAGAAAAAAACAACCATCGTAGATCTTTTTTTAATCATTTCACCCAAGCAAGGCAATAAAACCACTAAGACACAAGGAAGTTACTGAGTATTAGTGAATACGAGAAAGAAAAAAAAGAACACTATTAAGGGGAGAGAACATTAAAAGAACAAGAATTAAAAAGATGGTAAATTATGATTGACATTGCATTTAAATTTTTGAAGATCAAAGTTGACTGGGAAGCAAGAAGCCAGAAGATAGTTCAACAAGCGAGAAGTACGATAAAAGAAACTGTTAGCATAGAACTTACGGTTATATCTAGCCATTTCAAGTGTAAAATGATGAAACCTTGTTGCCAATCTAGTAACCATAGAGGAAAGATAATCAGAACAAAATTACCATGAAAGTATTTATAGAAAATGCACAAGGAAGATATGTTACAGTGGTAGGAAAGTGACTGAAGGCAAGATGCCAGGTCAGGACCAATAGCATTGCAGATTCTTCTTTGAATTTTATCAAGAAACTCTAAATATATAGCAGGAGCAAAAAACCAGATGTGACAATATTCAAAGCATGGATGAATGGTAGATTTATAAATAGGCAAGATAGATTATAGTGAGAAAAATTGTCTAACATGACCCAGAGGACCAACTTTCTTAGCAGCAGACCTAGCAATTGATTCAATATAATCTTTCCACTTCATGTCAGCAGAAAATGTTAGTCTGAGAATATGCAATGTAATCACTCTCCTGGAGGTTAGCATGAGCCATGCTGATGGAAAATAAAAAGCTTCTCTCAGATAACTAAGAGAGCAATTTTGTTTTGGAGGTGTTAACATTTAACAACAGAAAGTAGATCATTTTTTTTAGACCAGCTGCCAAATTGACCTTATCAAGCTGCTCATACTTACTATTAAGACAGGAATAAATGGTTGTATCATCCATATAGATACCGAGTTGAGAAATGATGCCATCAGGAAGGACATTGATGAAAATTAGGAATAACATGGGTCCAAGCATAGAACCCTGGGGGACAACTGCATTAATGCAAAAAATCTAGAAGAGTGGCTGTTCAAAACCACTTTCTCAAAGACTGATTCTGAGAAACTTCACTATTAACATCTTTTTAACATCTTAATTTCAGTTGCTTTTTATTGACACTTTCAGACTGCCATTCTATGGCTGTAAGTAAGATATGAAGATTGGAAATAAAGAATAAGCCTCCAATCCATAATGCAAAGTGACTGTCAGTTTCATGCCTTAAACAATGACCACTTAAGCTGTGAAACAGTCTCCATGCAGTGCTGATTTTATGTGTATAAATGTTTTATCAGATATTAAAAACTCTTCTCCTATATATATGTATAATAAATTTTAAACTATATAACTTAATGATATACAAAATTCAAATCAACATGCATGAACAGATAACAATAAAACATTTAGCCAGTTTATAAGAAATACATTGTCCTTTATATGTTAATGACTGAAGTACATGATTAGCATGCATAAGCATTAAGAAGGTGGTTTAATGTCCAAAACCTGATAGGCACCAGTTAATGAGCTATATGATAAATATTCACTACTGAATATTGCTGCCATATATCCAGATACTTGACAAAATCCAAAGAATAATCTGCAATGATACTGGTCTTGACCTGGCATCTCAGCTTCAGTCATTTTCCCACCAATGTAACATAGCTTCCCTTTGCCCTTTCTATAAATATTTCCATGGTAATTGTTCTGATGAGCTTTCTTTGATACCATTGGGGTTTAATTTTTAAAAGTTGTTATTTTTATTCCTCCCCGCTACAAACAAATGTACATAGGGTAACTAGTTAAGACTTCATAGAGACATTGAGGTATTATGGTGACTGTAGTAAGAATGGTAAAAAAGAATGGGTTGTTTTGATGCAAGGAATACTGTGGTATGTTGGCTCAGTAATTGTAGCTAGATAAATTTAAAACAAGACAGATTGTATACCAGCCTTCCCCTATCCCCCTTTTTGGGCTTGTGCCATATTTTTGTATTATCAAAATAAAAATTGCTTTCTTTGTTACGTCAACTTTACAAACTGAAACTTGTACTAGATTGGCAGCTTGGTCACATCATTTTACTGTTGAAATTACTAGATGTAACTATATGTTCTATGTTAAGAGTTTGTTCTCTCACACTTCTAACTTGTGGAACTCTCTTTCCAATCAACTTTGATCTTCAAAAATTTAAATGCAATGTCAATCGTTTTCATCTCCCTCACCTTAAAACCTGTTCTTTATTGTCCTGTTTCTTTCACTTTCAATAACCCCTTGAATCTTAGTGGCTTTTGTCACCTTGCTCGGAGGAAAATGATTAAATGAAAAAGAAAAAAGTTTAACTAAAAACTGATTACTTCTGTATTGGTTCCATGATAAAAATAACGTCACACTGTCTTCCCCCACCTGACACATATATTATCATTACTCAATTTTATAGATTTAACTGATGACTGAATTAATTTCCTTAATTCCTGTTCTTTAATTATTCTCTCTCCTTAATGTTTTTTTTTGCAGATTCTTTCACACTTATTAAACTCTTTTAATGACTTTATAACCTTGATAAAAGAAAAACAGTGCACTGATACGGAAGAAAAATTATATTGAAAATAGATTCACAGAGCCACACATCCACTCTTTCAGCTAGTCAGCATTCTTCCCTTTATTTCACTGCCACTGACTTCATATGTGTTTGAAGGTAGGTACACTAATCTGTAGTCAGCACATCCAGGTTATTACTACATCAGTTTTCTGTTAAAAACAATGGAATGAGTGTGCCTCCGTTTTTTTGTTTTTTTTTATATAATGGAGGCAATATCATTGACAGACGCATATCCTCAGCCTTTTTGAAGGTAAGTGGATTTCTTCTGCACACTTATGTAATATAAATTTTTTCTTCATTAGTCTTAGGCTTTAGAATTTAAAATCTTATAAAAAAAAAAAAAATATAGGCTTAATGATATATGAAAATTTGTGTTGTTGGAAATTTTCTGGTTTTAATAATTACAAAATGTATTTTAAAATAAGGAAAGAGACTGAAATTAGATTTGAAACTTATCTTAGTGAGAAAAAAATATGAATTTATAACTCATAACCCTGTTAAATAAAAGGGGCAATCTTGATTGCTACCAGTCTAAATGACGGAGAACTCTAAAAATTCAAAACTATATGTAGACCTGGTGAAGCACATTCTATACAGTTAATGAAAGTATTGCAGAGTTTTCAATGATGATGATCCCACTGTGTCTATTTAATCAACTGATAACAAAATTATAATTTGAAACATTAACATTTGCAGAGATCATAACATCAAACATCATTTTTTGAATGCTGACATCTTACAAGAGTATTATTTTATCTTATTAAGCTAAATGATTATTTTTTTTTGCTATTGTTCATCCAATACTAGGCCCAAGTACCACTCAAGTTAGAGGGTTACTTAATGTTGTATGAAAGAGGAAGTGGTAACAAGTGCAAATTATGAGGATATATAGGAAAGATAATCTCTATCTATAAAAGGCAGGATGACAGATTTGCACCAAAATTTATATGCACATGCTCCAAGTTAGCAGGAAGGCCAAAACTGACTTTGCATTTCCCAACTCCCATCGATAGTGGAAATAATCGATTTTTTCATGCTTCTACGGCAGTTTTCATGTAGTTTGCGGCCATTTTCTACTGGCCAGTGTGAGAGCCTATAGCTGGCTGCCAGAAATAGGCAGGAAGATTCTATTGGCCAGCATGAGAGCCAACAGCTGACTGACATGAATGTTAACAAGCATGCTAGCAAAAAAAAAAAAAAAAAAAAAAAAAAATCGATAGCTGCATTCGTCACAAGTGGGAAAAATTTAAATCTGCATGGCACTTTACTCCAATTGGTTCATTCGCTTGCTTAAACTCAAAGTTGATTCTGATTCCGCAGAACTGGGTAGGTGTGAAAAGTATTTGTTGTTAACATTCTTTTTCATTCGTTTTTTTCCAGTTCTGAGTCCTTTTTAAAGCTGATCGTTTTGTGTTCATTTTGTTTAGTTCTTTTTTTCGTAACACATTTAATGTTTAGTATAGAGCTTAGAAAAAATTTGCAGTGTGAGATAGGCAAGAAGTAAGGCATGTAGCAACATCAGCATGGCAAAGGGCACTCCTTTAAAGGCAAGGAAGGGCAAAAATATTTTAAGTCAAGTGATAGCGATTGCTGTACGAGTCATACAATTTTTTAATAAAGCATGGGCAACGCTGGGCCATGCTGCTAGTACTTAAGTATAAACTTGAAGAGGCTAATATTGTAAGTAATATTCCACAATGCAGCTGTTCCATGAAGTAAAAGTACTTGGAAAGAAACTGTCCAAAATGAACTTCCTTACTAATGGAATACAGATGGCTCATCCTTGTGAACATGATATGGCAGGTCTTAGCTTTGAATGTCCAAACTGACGAAAGTATGGAATGTATGTCATCAGAACATTTGCCATAGAAATAATGATACAGTAGTGAGGTTTGCAATGTTTTGTTTGTGGGAAAGGGGTTGTAAAGTGAAAAATAATTTATCACTCACAAGGCTACATAAATGCATTTTAACACTAGAAAGTAATGACTGGGCAGCTCTATGTCAAATATGGTAGTAATACTCCATTTTGAGACTAAGCTGATGCTTGTAAAAAAAAAAAAAAAAAAAAAAAGCATGGCAGAAGTAGGGTACTTTCAGTTCTTCATGGAACTGACCATTTTACCAGCATCTTTAACA
Organism: Acanthosepion pharaonis; assembly: GCA_903632075.3. Lineage (NCBI taxonomy): Eukaryota > Metazoa > Mollusca > Cephalopoda > Sepiida > Sepiidae > Acanthosepion > Acanthosepion pharaonis. Next base: position 513,918 of record CAHIKZ030000201.1, read on the forward strand.
ATGTATTGTATATACAGGGTGCGATGGGTAAATTGTCGCCATTTTATATTTTTAATTTTTCAAATGCACTTTGTTTCTGATTTTGTCGACTGTACAGTATAGTAGGTTCAGTTGAGCACCATCTGTGAGAAAAAGAGCACCATGATACAATTCACTCTACCGGAAATTTGGAAACAGCATGCTGTACTCCTTGGCATTCACACTGGAAGCTCTAATATGAGCATTTCAGAGGGTTTGAGTGTCAATCTGAGGACAGTACAGAAGATTCAGAAAGAGTTACAAGAGTACAATGGTTATTATAAAGGTACAGGAACTCGGAAAACTCACTCAGTTCACAAAAAGAACTCCTGAATTTATTAATGAGGGCCTCAGACTCAACACAGAGGCCTACATCAAGTGCCTTGAGGAAGTAGTGCTGCCTGGGTCAAGAAGGTGGCTGCTGGAAGACCCTATGTCTGGCAACAGGACTCTGCACCATGTCACACAAGCAGGAGAATGTAGTCATGGCTGTCAGACAATTTCTGCAACCACATTACCCCTTACATCCAGCCACCTAACTCCCCAGAGTGTAACCCCCTTGATTATTATGTGCGGAGTGCAGTTGAGCAAGAGACCAACAAAACTCCTTGTAACTCCAAAGATGAACTGAAGGCAAGCATTCACCAACTTAAACAAGGAAACTGTCCAAAAGAGTTGCAGAAGATTCTGAACTCATCTGGAGTCTGCGGTTGAAGCCAATGGTGATTTCATTGAATAAATTTACTCTTTAGTATTTGAAGATATTTTTATGTAATTTTGGTAAATATATCTGTTAAAATGAGATGTTAATGTTATTTTCATTTTTGCATAATTTAAATGACAATTTAAATATCACACCCTGTATATGAGTTCCACTTGAGGTCTGGGGTGAACTTGTCCCAATGGACAATAGCCTCATTGAGAATACAAAAATTCATCATGACAGGTGAAAATTCAAGGTTTATTCTGTAATGATGAAACATTACTAGCCTGGTTTTAGAGGTATTGAATGTGACAAACCAGTTTTTTGTTTTTCCCATTGAGCTGTTAGAGGATAAGCTTCCAGCTCTTAAGTGGTTTCTTCCTCATCAGAAAAGGTTACATTTTTAGTTCAGTTTGAGATATTGCATTTAAGGTATTTTCTATATGACAGCCATGAAAAATATTACATGTTCATTTGTTTACTGCACAAAATCAATGTCTGCAGTGAAAAATGACAAAAATGGAATTCAGATCAAGACAGACCTACACTGAATAACATTCAGGTCTTTTTATTAATCTAAATCGATTATTATTGATTATTATTATTTTTTATTAATCTAAATAGAACTAATGATATAGTTTTCTCCCAACCAAACAGAACGGTTATATCAAAATTATTTTTAGCGATAATTTTTCTGACAGTAGATTACAATCTTGAATAAAATTTTTTTTATTATTATTATTTATTATACTTTTAATGTGTTCACATCTCAACTTGAAAAAATATAAGTTATTTATGCATGACCATACTTGATGAGATATATTTTCCAACATTGTCTCCATTTGGTCCAATTCAAAATATTTTTGTATGCGTGAGTGAGAGAGAGAAACTATATAATTACAATGAAATCCAAAGGTGTTTTTGGAATAGCTAAAAAGAATCAGAAATAGATATTTGAAATTTCTAGGGCACAATGGGGAAGGAGGGCTTGGATAATTTGACCCCCACAAGACATACTGAAGGCAAGATGGACAGAGGAAAGTAGTGAGTAGCCTACATAATCCTTTGACACTGGAGAGTTCTCATCTTGACTCACTTCCCAAAATGGGAGTGTTATTTTTAAGTCACATCTTAAAGCTTTTAAATTGTTTAAAAAAAAAATAAAAGCTTTTAAATTGTTTAAAAATAAATAAAAAATAAAAGAATCCTTTGATATGAAATGGGGTTATAAAGTCATTAACCTAATGCAATTTCCAAAACCTGTGCATTACTGCAGCTAGAAAGAATGTTCTTGTGTGTGTGTGTGTGTGTGTGTGTGTGTGTGTGTGTATATATATATAAAATGCTACTTTAATTATTGGTGAAAGTAATGAAGGCAAAATATATACAAAGTGCACTGATTTCTGAGTCTTCAGCTGTAAACTTGCTTCCAGGTTCTTACAACAATTCACATTGAGCTTGTTTAGATGTTTGGCAGAACAGGAATTGAAAGAAATAGCAGAAAGACAAAAAAAAATAATAGTTGCAAAGGACAGGAAGTTGTGAAAGGCCATGATCACTCATGTCCTAAAGAAGAATACATTTTTGAAGAAAATGGGTCTTAGATGCCACTAAAGTAGAGTAATTTGTAATGAATCCAAAAATAAAGCTGATAAAAATAATTTATGCTTGGAAAAGTCCTGGTTCAAAACCTAGAAAAAGTAAAGTTTATGTATTTAATTTTCATTATATTTAAAAGATAAAAAATACCAGTGAAAAATTTTAAAAACAAGTCAACAAGGAACATTTTAGTGCAAGTTCAATAAAGATATCTTTGATCTAGTTCGATATTCTATATTCATTTGAATAGGTACCTAAACAAAAATAAAAAGTTTAAAATGCATTTTAAATGAAAAATCATTATTGAAGCTTTTATTTTAGTTTTAATTCCAAGCTAATAGATTAAATTGGTCATATTTTGTTTTCAAATTACAATGACAGTTTATAGGAAATTTGGTTTGACAAAGCAAATTTATCTTGATCAGTCACTTGATGTGTCTTAATATTTCAAAAATGAAATTGAAGCCATTGTAAGGCAAACTACTTGCTAAAAAGCTACAATTTCATGGAAGTTTCAAATTCTTTGACACTGGAGAGTTCCCATCTTGACTCATTTCCCAAAATGGGAGTGTTATTTTTAAGTCACATCTTAAAGCTTTTTAATTGTTTAAAAAAATAAAAATAAAAAAAATAAAAGAATCCTTTGATATGAAATGGGGTTAAAAAGTCATTAACCTAATGCAATTTCCAAAACCTGAGCATTACTGCAGCTAGAAAGAATGTTCTTGTGTGTGTGTGTGTATATATATATATATATAAAATGCTACTTTAATTACTGGTGAAAGTAATGAAAGCAAAATATATACAAAGTGCACTGATTTCTGAGTCTTCAGCTGTAAACCTGCTTCCAGGTTCTTACAACAATTCACATTGAGCTTGTTTAGATGTTTGGCAGAACAGGAATTGAAAGAAATAGCAGAAAGACAAAAAAAAATAATAGTTGCAAAGGACAGGAAGTTGTGAAAGGCCATGATCGCTCATGTCCTAAAGAAGAATACATTTTTGAAGAAAATGGGTCTTAGATGCCACTAAAGTAGAGTAATTTGTAATGAATCCAAAAATAAAGCTGATAAAAATAATTTATGCTTGGAAAAGTCCTGGTTCAAAACCTAGAAAAAGTAAAGTTTATGTATTTAATTTTCATTATATTTAAAAGATAAAAATACCAGTGAAAAATTTTAAAAACAAGTCAACAAGGAACATTTTTAGTGCAAGTTCAATAAAGATATCTTTGATCTAGTTCGATATTCTATATTCATTTGAATAGGTACCTAAAAAAAAAAACAAAAAGTTTAAAATGCATTTTAAATGAAAAATCTTTATTGAAGCTTTTATTTTAGTTTTAATTCCAAGCTAATAGATCAAATTGGTCATATTTTGTTTTCAAATTACAATGACAGTTTATAGGAAATTTGGTTTGACAAAGCAAATTTATCTTGATCAGTCACTTGATGTGTCTTAATATTTCAGAAATGAAATTGAAGCCATTGTAATGCAAACTACTTGCTAAAAAGCTACAATTTCATGGAAGTTTCAAATCCTTTGACACTGGAGAGTTCCCATCTTGACTCATTTCCCAAAATGGGAGTGTTATTTTTAAGTCACATCTTAAAGATTTTTAATTGTTTAAAAAAAATAAAAATAATAAAAATAAAAAAAATAAAAGAATCCTTTGATATGAAATGGGGTTAAAAAGTCATTAACCTAATGCAATTTCCAAAACCTGAGCATTACTGCAGCTAGAAAGAATGTTCTGTGTGTGTGTGTATATATATATATATATATATATATATATATATATATATATATATATATATATATATATATATATATAAATGCTACTTTAATTATTGGTGAAAGTAATGAAGGCAAAGTGTATACAAAGTGCACTGATTTCTGAGTCTTCAGCTGTAAATTTGCTTCCAGGTTCTTACATTTCACTTTTTCTTTTAAGAAGTCTTCCATTGTCACAGTGTGGGTTGTGTGTCTAGACATGTTGGATGCCAGAAATTTAAAAATTTACCATCTATACATGTTCACTGTTTCCCCTCAGTGCATAATTATAACTGATGTTTACATCTATATTTCCACTCCATCTACCTATATATAATACCATCAATAAGAACATTTTACATGATCCGATGTTTTACATAAAAGTTTTTATTTATTTTGTCATCCAATTACCCATATTAGAAAGTGGAAAATTGCATGATCTTTGTCTTTTTTTCATAAAGTTCCTGTAGAAGATTATTGTATTTTCCTGTGTATAATACAAAAAAAATTTGAATGGAAATTTAAAGCAAAATAGGGTAGAGTAGTTGTTTTATACACAAGTACACGCTTTCAGAAATTTTTACTCGGCTTAAAAAAAACAAACTCTTATTTGAAATGGCAAGATTGAAAATACACTTAGTTAACACAATAGATAATAAAACACAAAGTAAGCAGATGTTGATAACAATTGTTTACAAAAGCTATTTGATATGTCATCAATATTTGTTCTTTGGGAATTAACATAATTGAACATCTTTTGTCTGAAAGACAAGAAATTCACTGAAACTGATTAAAGAAATTAATAAAAGAATACACAAGGTTTGTCATGTTTGATAACATTAATGTTACAACAATGGCCTAACTATTGTAGGAATTATGTAGTTTTTTAGTTTATTCCACTTGAAAAATGGGGTAATTATTCACCTAACCTCCACATTAAAGCAGGATGTGACACAAGGTTGTTTATAATGTGGAGTGCCCATACACACGAATATGCATATGATGGGCCAAGGAAAAAAAAAAGCTGCCCAGCCTCTAAAACCACTGTCATTGATATTGCACCAACCCAATCTCTCGAGGTTTAATAAGGAAGGCGCTGCTGCAAGGTTGGAACTAGGTGCCGCCTTCTATCTAAAATAAGGAGAGAACAGGTACTATGACTTCATCCCAGTCAAAAGGCTTGAAAAATGGAGGAGATAATTCCCATGCTGTGAATTTGTGGTTTCACATTCCTCCATTTGTCGACACAAAGTATTGAAAATTTCAAACAATTCAAGAAAAATAAAACAAAACAAAATAGATATGTAAATGACCCTTTCATAATTAGATCGCTATGTAATGTACACTGATACTTTTTAATTTTAAATTGCAATATATTTATAGGGATACAATGTAGAGATTTTAATGGATAATATCGTACAACTTTTCAAAAAAGATTTACACAGCAATGACTGTACGACAGGATCATATTTGATTTATTCCCCGTTTTTAGCTTCAGAAAGACAGTCATAACACTGTACTAAAGCTGTATTATACACAAGAAAATATGGTAAGTTAATAATAGAATATTGCTGTCATGTCTAAGCTAGAGATGCAAAATTCTCACTTTCCAGATTTGGTGGAGTTCAAATTGTTTACATGCTCTTCTAGGGAAATACATTCTCCACTCAGCAGCTTCTTTCTCACAGATGCAACATCACAAGCCCATCACAACTATTGCTATTTCCATGGCAAATGTTCAGATGAACGTTCCATTCTTTAGTTCCACCAATTCAGGCCTTTACACCTAGGACACATAATGCTACTTCCATGCAGTTGAATCACCCTCATTTCCTCTGTATCCCAAATGCAAGAACAAAGTCCCAATCAGCTTTTCCCAAATTTATGGAACAGGATCCCACATGGGTGCTTCCTAGAACACTACAAACTTAATCTCTTTAATTCAAGGGTCAATTGTTATCTATCCTCCTTAAACTCACTTCTTACCACCTCCTCTTGTACTCATTCCCTAAACTTCATTCACCATTACCATTTTAACAGTTACCATGTGTGATGCTTTAATTTTGGATTGGGTGAGTTTTAATATTAAAGATAAAAAAAAAAATGTCTCCAAAGGAAATCTACAAGTGTATGATGCAAAACATTGGGTGATAAGTGCAACTCAGGCTGGAAAAATTTTCAACAGTGATATTTTTATCATATACATGTCTTAATTTTAGCCTATTGCAGAATATTGCTCACAATAATTGATGATACACAATAGATATTTACAGAATTATAGTTTATAATTCATGAGTAGTTGGGTATATAGAAGCTAATAACCAAATGATGACAAAATGCTTGAAGGCCAGTCAAAATTGATATTAAGGGGACACCTCAAAGTTGATTTTGCTATATTTTCAGTGTTTTTGCAATGACTTGTCACTGTTGGTGAAATAGACATACATGACTATGATCCAAAAGCCAAAGAATGTTCCATATAGTGGTGGTACTTGGGTTCTCCATGAACAAAGAATTTCCCAAAAGTCAGTAGGAAAGATATTTTGATGACAAATTATCTTTAGAAGGGTCAAATAATTAATGTAAAATAATTATATTACAGGTTGATTAAAGGGTTGAAACTGCCGTAAGTTGTTCCCTTCTTGCAAAACAATGCACCTGCTCACAGGGTTGAAAAAGGTGATGGATGCTTTAAAGAATTTGAAGTTTGACTGCATCCTACTCATCAGATCTTGCTCCATCTGAATATTTCCACTTTCAGACCTTAAAAAGGTATTTGAAAGAGAGGAAATTTCAAGTGATACAGAAGTAACAGCAGAACACAGTAATTGTGAGTTCAATCCCTGGAGTGGGAAATGTGTACTTGGACTGTGAAAAACAGAGCATGCAATAACCGAACAGTACTAAAAATAAAAACTAGATGAGATATCCCTAGACATGGACAATGGAACAGGATAGATTAAATAAAAGGTTCAGTTCAGAATTCTCTGTAGATGACCCAGATCAGCATACACTTAAAGGTCAGAGGGCACAACATCCGAAGTATTGTGATAACAACAAAGATGAAGACAAATAGTCCATATGTAAATAGTATAAACAATAACAGCAGAAAAGTATTTCACTGACCAAATATCACAAGGCTTGAAGAAACTTGAAATGTTTCAGGTGCATCAAAATTCATGATGAATATGTGGAATCATAAATACATTTTGTAACTAAGTTATTCTTATCTTGGTTGGGCTGAGAACCTTTCAACACCTCCTTGTCAACAGACACATTATATAAGTCAACATCATTAGCAATGCTAAATATAGAACATAGAAATGCCAATTATCAATTGCAGCATTTTATATAAATTCCTTCAGATCACTTTTCCAATTATCATATTAACTTATGAAAATCAATTTAGTTGACGTAGGTTCACAGATGAAAAGAAGATGAGGCAACTGAGATGTGGTTCTACAGAAGGATGCTGAGAATACCATAGATGGAAGATGTGAGTAATTAGGAAGTTTAAAGAGAAATAGAAACAAAAAGAACACTTATACTTGAAATCAGAAAAAGTTGAAATTTCTGGGACACATAATAAGGAAAGAAAGCTTTGAGAATTTGACACTCACAAGACATACTGAAATCACAGGAGAAACAGTGAGTTACCTAATTTGACTTTGTAAACAGATGACAGATCAATCAATTGATAGATTTGCTTTTTACAGCTTATCAACCCTTTGTAGGTTACTTTAAAGCTGAAATGTATTTTGGATTGTGGGAAGTCGCAGTACCTGGTGTTAAAATATAAGTACTAACTGGGCACAGCACTGCATAACAAGAACCAGTGATTTTAGCAACAGGGACTGGGAGGGACAGTAAGGAGATAAACATTACTTACAGATATGGTAATGGCAATATTTGCAGTTTCCTTATAAGGAAACATTCAGTATTCATTGACTAAGCAGTCAGTGTCATTGTCAGTTGAAATTTATAAAATATTTCTAAAACAATTTTTCAGGAAAATAGGTTTTTTTAAGTGTTGTTACACTCTTTCCAGTATTGGAGGGGTTTTCCTTCCTAACCTTTTAATGTTAACATTGTGGAATGTCAACATCTGAACTATATAATTATTTTCTCTTTGAGTTACATGCAATATCCATTTTAGTTGTTGCCGTTGTTGAAAGTCCTCCAGTGATGTGGTTTCTGTTATCTGATACAGTTCTTTGCTTGTGATTCTGTAGTGACAGTCCACAAAGTTTGAAGAAGGATGGTCCTTGCTGCAACCTACAGGTTTCACTCACTCAAAGTCACTTTTAACCATTGACCTGAGAAAGTGGGTGTATATAGCTGACAGTTTAGATATTTTTAACAAGTCTGGCACATGTATAACATTCATATGAAAGTCTCAATATAAAACGTTGTGGAGAGCCATGATTATTCAGTCCTGAAGGGACATGGCACATATAAGGATTTCCTGCTTACTGAACCCACATATCATGCTTTCTTCTATATCACAGATTTTTTTTTTTTTTTTTACAGTGAAGTTATCCCTGTACAAGGCCCGAGAGCCACTCAAGATATAGGGTTACAGAGTAAGAAGCACAGTTTATGCAAATTTGTAGAAGAGAACAGTTAATTCTAGACTTGAAGATGTTAAGATTGTAGTGATCAGGAAAACATCATCTTGGGAGTCAGTTCCATAGAACAGTGATTCACAAGCAGCAGCTACCTCAGTAGAACTTAGTTCTCATTAAAGGAATATGGAGGGAATAATGTGCATAGCAGGGGAGGTCCTAGCCATGAAGCTTAGGACTTACGAATGTAGTTTGTTCAAGCACTTTCCATGGAAGTAAAGATAGAGCAGTGAGGGATTGCAGGGTGGAAAATAATTTATCACCCACAAGGAAAGGGAGATGCTTTTGAACTCTATTAAGACTGGAAAGTGAAGACTGGGTATCTCATGCCCATATATAACAGCAGTACTCCATGATCTGCCTCTTGTAAAGGTAGAGGATAGCACGAGGAGTCAGGTACTTACTGGAGTAGTATAGGAAACTGGCCATTTTACCTGCATCTTTAGCAATGGTACAAGTTACACTTGAGCTATGGGTTGAGTTTGAGGCTTCATGGTTGCTGAGGGAATGTCCATTCATCGTTACTAGTGGTAGTTCAGTAGTTTGATCATAAAATATTCTTCATTAATGTCTTTAGTGGTCATAATAAAAAGCATAAATTTTATAACACTCATAAAAATAAACCAGTCTCAACATTTTTAAGTTTTAATTTGAAGAATTAGATCAATCAGTTGCTGAAATTGTCGTTTATATTAAGTATAAGCAACAAGGAAATTTTAAAGAAAACGGAAACACAAACAACACTTATACTTAAAATCAGAAAGTGACAGTTGGAATTTCTACAATAGATGATGAGGAAAGGAGGGTTAGAAAATTTGACACCCACAGAATATATTGAAGGCAAGATGAACAGTGGGAAACAATGATCTTGTGTAAATTGATAGCAAAACAGAGAATGGGCAATATACTAAAAAAATCAAATGTTACTAAAAGTTAAAAAGGATAAGAAATTCTGAGAAAGGACACAATTCCTAGAACAGGGGCTTTGAAACAGTAGGGAATCCTCCCCAGGGGGATTTCAGAGGGAATCTCTTACTTTTTCTTGTTTTTTTATTTACAGAATTTAGAGCCCATGTCAGTAATCCTCACTGAAAAAAAAATTGATTTAAATACCCTGACCTTTTATCGAACTTTTTGTTCATTAAATTACACTATTCTGGCATTCTACTGAATTTTTTTATTTATAAGTTTATTTAATACTTATTTATGAATTAAAACAAATTAGCAGACATATATTCAAGTTTATAAATTCAACAATTTCTACTGCTATTAAATCTGTAAAACTAGTCTATAAAAATAATCCATATAAATGTATATGTACTAATTGGGAAGATATGCATATTATTTGGAATGAGTTGACCTGAAGATTGTGTGCAAGCATGAAAGACTGTCACCGCTCGGTGTTGACCTCAGTGTCCACTTTCATATTTGCATACACTCTATTCCTGACATTGAGCACTTTAACCCATAACTATAGCATATCAGAAAACATATATATATATATATATATATATATATATATATATATATATATATATATATATAGATATAGATATAGATAGATAGATAGATAGATAGATATTTCTGTCCAAATTTCTGGGATTATGATTTGTGATTATTTACATAAAAATAATTGTCCTCATCTTTGTTGTTGTTATCACAACATTTCAGCTGTTATGCCCTTTGGAATTTATTATCTATCCGGGTAGCCTACAGTTCGAAATTATGTTATCTGAACTGGTATATACTTGATAAAGGCCAGAGGTCACAATGGACATAATAATGGGATAACTACAACAAACATGAGGTTCACATGTAAATAGTAGATTTTAGAATTTTTTTTTCCTTAAATAAGGGTCATGTCTCTTCAGTATATAGGTGGCAATTATAACTCTACAGATTTTTCTTTTACTACAAATTACCATGCATTCTTGGGAAAGTGGTTTCCTGTTGCTGTCTCCATGGTTTGGAATTCAGAATTCTTTTCTTAGGCTGGTTGCCACCCAAGGTTAGAGAAAACAGTCTACCCTGCTATTTAATAGCTACAGGGGAAAGAGAGATTCAGTCTTTTCCCAAGAGGACAAATGTGAACGTAACAGAGTTGACCAGATTTTGAACTCTGGTCACTTGATTCCACATTTTACATCAATAACCATTATGCTATCCACATACATGCAGATTTCAGATACTTTAATTTTAATTTCTTTTTTTATTTGTATAATTTAGAGTCAAACAATTTTAAAAACATACTAAACCAATAGAGAAAATCTTTGTTCTGGGTTCAAATCCAAGAAAGACATTTCAACAAAAGCAAATTAAGAGAAGATGCTATAAATCTTTCACTTTCTTTCAGTTTCATTTTATCTGATATTACTCTCAATCCATTAATTATACAATTCAATTTTATAAGAAAAATTAATTGCAAGAAAACAGAATACATGTTTGTTAGCAAAAGGTACAGCTTAACACTCAAGATAACAAAATGAAAACAATTGCAATAATTTAAATATCTAGGAAGTGCTTTAACAGATGACAAAAAGTTGTGATACTAAAATCCAAAGGTGTATTGGAATAGCCAAAGATGACTTCCAAAAGCAGAGTATTAATAAATTTTATTTGAAACAACAAAATGAGTACTGAACTGTTATGCAATATTAGTATTTCTACTTGGTAGTGAATGCTGGACAATCTCCTCATAGATGAAGACATTTGATGCAACAAAAATGCAATCCTACAGAAGGATGCTGAGAATACCATGGACTGAACATGTGAGCAACAACAAAGTTTTAAAGAAAATGGGAACAAAAAGGACACTCATTTTACTTAACATCAGGAACAGATAGCTGAAATTTCTAGGCATATAATGAGGAAAGAGAGCTAGGAAAATTTGTTACTCATAGGACAGATTGGAGGCAATTGTGATAGAGGAAAACAATGGATAACCTAACTAGCAAGCTTGTGAAAATAGATGGCAAAACAGCATTTAGGAAAAGACAAAATTTATTAAGAGCATAAAAGGGCAAAAAATTGTGGCGAGCCATGATTGCCAAAATCCAGAAGAAGAATTTTATTAACCAGAAAGTAAAAATTTTAATTATCATTGATATATTGTTTATACACACACATACACAGAGACTGGGGTAATCATAAAAAATTGCTTTCTGCTTAACCTTAGAAAATAAATGTAAATAAATTCTTCAAATTAAATACAAAGAAACAAAAAAGTTATATTTGTTAATATCAATTCACTATACACATGCATATATATATATATTATTATTATTATTATTATTAAATTCTGTCAAGAAAGTGTGAGGGGATAACAAATATTCTAAGAAACTGGTGCTGTACAGTCACTTTTCCCCACTGCCATAATGTTTTCTATATCTTCATGGCAATTGTTCTAAAGAGTTTTCCCCCTTGATACCTCAACCACATGAATGTAAGCATAGTACTAGATTGGCAATTAGGTCTCATCATTTTAGTGTTGAAATAGCTAGATGCAACTGTAAGTTCTATTCTAATAGTTTCTTCTCTCAGCTTTAGAATTTGTTTCTGGTTTCTTGCTTCCCTGTCATGTATGATCTTCAAAACTTTAAGCACATCAATCACCATCTTCTATCTCTTTGAATCCTGTTCTTTTATTTTCCTTTCTTCTCACTAACATCTTTCATTTTCTTTCACTCCTGGTAACCCCTTGCATGAGATGAAATAATGGAAACAAAAAAAACTTTAAAACAAAATAGAAAGAATATACAATTTTCATCTGAACTCACAAAAAGATAACAGCTAATGAATAAAATTTTCCTTTTTCTGTTTTGTATAGTTACAATAGCATCTCATTAAGGTTTAATGAGATGACAAGTAGTAGAAGATTTTGTTACAAGTTCAAAAGTGTGTTAGAAATATTTTCAAAACCATGTTGCCAGTTTAGAGAAACCTGCTTGAAATACCTACCTGGAATTATCAGATAAGTAAGCGACATTTATTTATGCTGATAAAGACAACAAAACTGATGTCTGTCTTAAAGGATAAGGGTGAACCATTAAATAAAGCGAAAGTTGTATGACAAGTTCTTGTAATAACCAAGATCCCTGCCACAAAATTTTGTGAAGTAGATAAGATTGAAAACTTTTCAGCACCTTGTAACTTATATATATATATATATATATATATATAAAATCATCATTTTATAATCCTGCTTGTTCCTCAATTAGTCAGCATATACATGACACCCTGTACTAGCTTGCCTATCCCCTGCCCACAAATTGTTGGTATAGCAGCAGCAAACAGAGTAAATCTCTAATCTGTTTTCTAAAGCCCTATACTGTATGCTTCCAGAAAGAAAGAACAATAAAGCAGAGAAAGCAATAATGCCCCCAACTATTTAATATCCTTGTGCATTTAACAATTTGCTTCAGGAAAAAGGTATAGTAACATGAAATATTCAGCCCAAAATGATTAATTTCAATAATAAAAGTTAGTAAAAACTGGAATTGCCATGGGTCCTTCTCTATATAATTAAAGGAAATAAGTACAACAAAAACTTATTTGAAAAATTATAACACAATATGCAGTATATGACTGCACATGCATTTAAATGAATGTGTACAATTTACCTCCTTTAAAATGTAAAGATAATGTCAACCAAAGAATTTCTGAATCTAGATGTTTATATAACTTTCGTGGTAAAGGATTCACTAGATTCACAAAAAAAAAAAAAAAAAAAAAAAAAAAAAAAAGTACCAGCTGATTTTTCAGGACCCCTAAACAAGATAACAACATGCCCAATGTGCAACTAAGTGATTATTGACTTAGATCCAAGTCAACTATCATAGAAATATAGCCAGTTAAAGGAACATTGAAATATTCACAAAATAAAAGATACCATGTCACATACCCACAAATAAACAATGATCTTTATACTTCAAATCACTTAAGTCAAATATTACAGTGAAGCATGGTGTTCCATATTACGGACCTACTCGTGGTGCAACTAAGGGCCAGAACTGGAGGTCTATTTCAAAATGTTTGAATTTTAGAAATTTTGGGAGAAAAGTTAGTACATGCAGTGGACACAAATATAAAAACATTTCTTCTAAGCCATTTCAAAGCACAAGCATTTCCTCATTGCACCATGCCAATAACATTCTAATATTAAACCATATAGACATATAGAATTTATATCATATTTAATAACATAAAAGACTCTCATATTCCCCCATCTAAACAAGCTTTTAAAAATTATGTCATAAGTTTTATTTTTAAAAAAATATGAGATATCTGGTAGGCTAATGTTTACCCATACACTGAAAACTACTAGTACGTGTACCTTGTCTAAATAATCAATATTGTAACACAAAATGTAAATTGGATTGGGGTCTTATATGGCACGATATATCATATTTACTTGGTCTACTTTGGCTCATGATAGAAACTGCCAGATACCCAGTGAGCATCAATCTCATTAAATTGTGACTAAACAAGAAAAGTCTAATCTTGGTAAACATCCATAAGTCAAGAAAATAATCCTAAATACAAAAAGAAATAAAATAAATCATTAACAAAGACCTTTCAATCGTCTTTAGTGATTGATTTCTTTTTTATGGTTTAATCAACCTTCTTCAGGTTATTTAAAGTCAGAAAATATTTTTAGATTGTAAAATGTTTTTTACAATAATGATTTAGTGAGACAAGTCCTACTAATTAACCCATAGCTGGGGGAGAGAAGAGGTGGATTCATAACTTTCTGCATAATTCGATATAATGAACCTAACTGAAATTGAAATTCTGCTCTCCAATTTCCAAATATGAGCAGTTATTCATTGTACCACCTGCACATTCAAGCATACAACACCTTGTATTCCCAACCAGCCACCCATCTAGGTACTGACCAGGCGAGACATTGCTTAACTTCAGTGATCCTACAAAAACCAAGGTTTCAACAGGATATGGCCATAAACTGCTTCATTGGTCTTTAACCAAACACACATTATTTCTACAAATATAATTAAAAAGTATTATAACTTAAAAACAGTCATTTTTATAACTTATCATAAGCAAACAATTCATTAGATTTTTTATTTTTATTTTCTGGTTAGAGGGAAAATGTCAATTTGTTTTAAAATGTGACAAAGATTTAGAATTTTTTATTTTATTTAGATTGTTTACATTTGTACTGTCAGTGTTTTGGGTTTGGCTGTTGTGCCCACAAACCTTCAAGCATCTGTATTATTGTAATATTTAGTTTGGGTATATCAACAGACTTGATCAAGGATCGCCAAGTCTGGTGAAAGCTAAAAATCAAACCCACATATTCATGCGAGTTTCACAGATGTTATAAGCATGAAGGAATTGGTAGTAGTTTGCATGAGGCATAAAAACGAACCTAACTTTTACATGGTTGCTTTAACAAGCCAAAACAAATATTTTTGATTTTTTCAATGTGGCTCGTAAAAATATATTCATATAACATGGCAGAATGACTAGACCTGGTAAATATAGTCAACAAACTGACTTACAAAAAGACACAACATGACTATTTCAATATTTGAACCTAAAAATCTACCAAGTACTAACCTAGTTATAATACTAAGAACAATTTGAGGGGGGTGAAGATTTGGCCGTGTCAAAATATTCAACACGTCCACAAAGAAACAGAAAGCAGAAAAGGCAAATGCAAAATTTCATATTCCAGAATTGTGATTTTTTACAAATAATGTTTTAAGTCAAGTTTCTATTGAAGACAAAGTTTCCACACAACCGGAAATAGACTAGGGCCTAGGCAATGGAAGATTTTCTTTTTATGACTCAACTGACTCAGAATCACTATTTGATACTAAAAAGTAAAAATCATGGACCGAGTATTAGACACTAGGCTCTATGCAAATATTTTAACAGAAATATGTTAAGTTTCATTTGAAAGTGCGTTAATTGAAGAGTATGAAATTTCTAATAACTACACAAAGACCTAAAGGCTGAAACTTTGCAGATTATGTTTTAAATTATGAAAATTGTATATTTCTCCGTAAAGTTAAATAAATTTTTATTTCAAGTTGATATCCACTCAGTGGGAAATCATAATATTTTTGAATAAAGAGATTTTTATTTTGTCTGAAGTTGGTTAATATGTTCCAATAATGTTGTTCTGCTATAATTTTAATTTTTGTTTTAACCAACTCTTAATTTTTATAAATTCTTAAAGATTTTCTTCACAAGCATTGCAAGGAAAAAACATGCCAATCTTCCCAAATCCAAATACCTAAAATAATTTCTCGTATCTGTTAAGAAAGTGAGGATACGCGTTGTCGTTAACTTTAGTTTACATTTTATAAAAAAGAAAGTAATTGTATGAAAAAACTACAGAATAAAAGACATTAGAAACAAAAAATGAAGAAGCAAAAAAAGAAGACATTTATGATTACCCACGGGTTTGAACCAGAAACTTTTTGTTTTTTTACAGAAATTATTTCACTCTCTAAATCTTCCCTGATAATAATTAGTAAGTTTATCATATTATTACCTCACAAACCAATCACAGATTTGAACGATTAATTAAGTGTAAAAATCATCAAAAATGGAGTTGAAAAACTAAATGAAACTATTAATAATTGAATAAAAAGATTTGAAAACAACTAAACCAGAACGAACCTGTTGTGGCAATTTCTCTTCATTTGCTCAAAAACAAACTAAAAAAAAAAAATCAAACAATGAACTGCTTCGTGCTTATTTGTACTATTGAAGAATATGATTATTGGTTGGTATGACATTTGTTATTTGTAGATAAGAAGAGAGAAGCGGTTTCGGTTTTACATTTCCTTCTTACGCTTTTACGACATGCAAGAAATTTTCGTTCTTAAATGTAAGCAAGGTATATTTACCTACTTTCATTTTGAAAAAGCTTCATTGAAATTAATCATTTTAAAAGTAGTTGAAGTTTTTAAAAAAGATGAATGAATGAGTGAACAAACAGACGAAGACGATCCTGATCATGATGTATCATCAGGTAAAACGTCTTTTTAGTGAAATAACAAATTATTATGACAAGGTGACGTCTTTGGTTGCATTCATAAACAGTTTTGAAGTTAGATCATAGATGGCTGGCTTCTATTTCATACCAAAAATGAATTGTATGATTATAATTGCTAGCGGTGTTGTATCATTGGGAAATATATAATATTCGGTTTATTAATTCAATGGATGAAGATCTAAAATCATCAATAATAATTACTTGGTGCATATATGCTTATTCGTTTGATGATAAACGACATGATAGTCATAAAAAAGTAGCAGATAGTTCGTAAAAAATCTATTTTGAAAGGAAATTTAAGAAAGATGGTGTTAAATACCTGGAAGATTAGTTTTTTTTGTTTTGTTTTTTTCATTTTAAAGAATTTTTCGAGAACGGATTCTTGTGAAGCTACTCTTCTATAAACAAATAATAAATAGAAAATAAAGTATTGTTTGAAAACAATTTCGAAACAAAAATTATGATCATTCTGAATTGATATAAGAACAAAAAAAAACTTACTGGAAGAGAAGTGATATATAGAAAAATTCAAAGAATGTACATCTGGAATGCTGATATTTCGATGTTGTTGTTATCGGATTCGGTGTCAGCCATGAGAGTGTTTCGAATATAGTTAAATGCAAGTAAAATCTGCCATTTAAAACAACAGGTGGAACAAACGAAGACTCAAGCAATTTCGGTTTGGATTTCTGCGACAATGATTGTGTGGGAGATAACAATATCATAGATATTTCGTGATGGAAATATAAAGATAAAAATACAATTTGATGGTCCCATTAATAATCCTTTTTAAATTCTCCCTATTTGTGTGTGTGGTCTTCGTTCATTCTCTTATGGTCAGTTTAGAATTAATTACAGGATATGGAAAACTGTTCGGTAGAACTAGTGGAATAATAATAGTAGTAAATAGTGGCGGTGGTGGTTGTAGTAATAGTAGTAATAATAATAATAATGACGGTGCCATTCATGAAGTGATGACATCTCTCCAATATTGGTCGGTGCTGGTCTTTACTTATCAAGTTGTCCAACCACCATGCAGAGAATTTGAATATAATAAAATAATCAGATAGCTTTAACTAACACTTCAAAACTCAACCATTTTAAAAGAGGACCATACAAAAAATGAAAAGTAAAATAAAAATAAGAAGAAAGAAGATAAAAAAAGGTATTGGGGAATTGAATAAAAAGGGTTAATAATTGTGTGTGTATTTTCTCAGTGAGTGAGAGAGAGTAAGTAATTTGAAAACCCCTCTTTAATTTTTATTTTTTTATTTTTTATTTTTTTATTTATTTATTTTATTTTTTTTTTTTTTTGGTAAATAAAAAAGCGAGAAGTAGAATTGTGGTTGACAGTTTTATGTGCCTACTGTTTGTCAGTCTTTAGCTGCTGCTTCCAAGAGAGTCTGGTAAAAGAAGATCGGCAGTGGTCGTCGTTGTAACTGCTGACGCTGATGCCACCAGCCTCTCGGCCATTTACAATAATATACAATTCGAAAAAGAAACCAAAACAGAAAAAATATGAATGGATTGATAGGGGTTGGGGTGAAGTTGAAACAAAAACCGCTTTCTTTTAAAGATTTTGCGTTAAAAACATCTGACAAATGCGGTATTCAAAATCCAATTTCACTACTTCGCCATTTTTCTGTTTAAAAAGAAAAAAAAATGAAAGAAAAAACTTCCTTTTGAAATTCTTTTTTATATTTTCTACAATCATAAATTACCAAAAACAATAATATTTGCTGGTAGCCTAGTTTGCTATCTTTGATTTGAAGACATTCAATAAAGAAAAAAAATAAGCTAAAACAAATAAATTACTTAAGTCTTCTTCACTAGTAGAAAGTTTTGAATTGTAGGTACGTGGAAGCATGTTTTACTTTTAGTAAGCTAAGCACAAGTGTGATAAGATTTTTCAATAATGTAAGGCAAGCCTAGGAAGAAAAAGATAATGTGAGAGCTGATCACAAGAGAAACAGATGGAATGGTTAGTTCAAACACACTGGAATGGAAAAAGAAGTCAGTCTGTGAGTACTAGTGTGATTGTTAGAAACTAGATTGGAAAATTTGACTCAGTATTTTCTCATTAATTTCAGAAATATTGAAAAAACAAATTAAGCTTAGAATTATAAAATTTAAAAATTGATCTTTTTCGAAGTACTACAGCCAAAATGATGACAAACAACCAAAGGCAAACGCAAAAAAAAGTAATGATAATTATATTGAATAAAAAAAAAAAAAATAACTGAGTGAACTGAAACTGAACCATAGATTACCAAAAATTTTCCTTTATTGCTCCCCCATTTGATAAATTAAAACTAAAATCGTTTTATTTCCTAGACAAAACTTAACAACGACATCTTAACAAGCACAGAAAAGGAGATATTCATGAAGTGAATTAATTATGAGGTTTGTGTGTGTGTGTGTGTCATATTTGTGGCCAATAGTAATAAGACATGACAAGGTGGACAAGAAGTCAGGGTTCAATTATCAATCAGCAATACACATTAAATCAGTCCCCCACTTATTGATCATAATTCTCACACACACACACACACACACTAAAGAAACAAATAACCAATAAAAAAAATTAAAAAAAATATCACGAATATGTTTTTTGTTTCAGGTGGCAAAATCCAAAATTAAATAAACTGATTCTTTGTTAAATTAAAATTAAACACCGGTAAAGAAACATTTTTCTTTTAACTTTTAGTTTTAATTTTTAAATGTAATTGTTAACAAAATGTGAGTGGCATTTTTTAAGCTGAGAAATTGATTTTTCTTTATTTGTTTGTTTATTTTTGTTTTTACATACATAATAATGTTTTCTTGTTTTTTTCAGTATGTGAATGTCATCATAGTAATTGAAAAAAGTATAATAGTAATTAAATTAATTAATAAGTACTGTAGTAGTCTTTAAAGAGCCGGTTATGAGTTGTAAAGTTAACCGAAATAAATAAAAAAAAAAAATAAATAAAGAAAAGGTAAAAAAAAAAACAATTCAATGTTAATTCAATGAATGCGTGTAAACAACAAAACAGAAAGTAAAAATAAAATTATACCATTTCTTTTTAAAAGTCGGGAATAAGTATTTGCTACTGTACAGTGTACAATGATTTTTTTATTTTTTTTTAAATTATCCAACAACTAATTGGAATCATGGTAAAATAACTTAGTCTCTTTCACGCTGTTATCGTCTCTAGCTTGTGGAAACATTCTGAAGACAGAATTTCAATTTAAGTAAGAGATAAACATGGTGATCTGATTTATTAGTATTATTAATTGTTATTAATAATAATAAAACGAGAAATGGGGATGATGGATTATTTGAAAATCCATTCTGACGACGGTGGTTATTCGAAAGTTTTTTTTATTTATTTTTTTTTTGTTTGTTTTTTTTTTTTACTAGGGATAATATTTCCTTTTCTTTTTTAGTGTTTAATGGTCAAGTTTAATGAGTGAACGAGTTTAGAATTAAATGCCAGTCAAGTTATAAATTAAAACGTGAATTTCTAATTGATAAGAACACGCATCTTCATTGTGTCGATAAGGATGGTAAACAACAAATCATTATTTTAAAAACAAAACAAAATGAAATTTAAAAACAAAATAGGTTTGATAATTCTTTTTACATACATAACTGACAGGACACGGGGTCTGCTATTTGTGAGGTTGGCGGGGAGAGAAAGACTTATGTGGAATTTAATTTGGACTCGGGAAAAAGGAATGGACAAGGCAGCAAGGAAGAAATCATAAATGAAAAATGTTTTTGATTACATACAATCAGGCGATTCATTTTAAAAAAAGCCAAGATATAAATTTAAAAAAATAATAAGAAAGAACTAATATTTCCGTTTACAAAAACAAAAATCAACAATTTAGTTTAGTTAAGTCAGCGTTAAGAAGAAGAAAAAAAACGAAAAGAGAAAATTATATTCATCCGTTTCACTCTACAATTTTCTTTCCTTTCAACCCATCATTATCAGATCTTTTACTTACTCTTTTTGTAGCAGTAATGCCTTTTTCCCCCTATTCTGTGCTACTCCTTTTTTCCAAACCACCAGTGTATGGTGGTCCTCCTCATCAATGAATTCGGCTCTTCTTTAATTCTTATCTGGTCCGTCGGCTAGGAACACACCATCGGTAAATCCAAAGACTAAAAGTGTGACAATTACACAAACGAACGATTCTTTTGGGCAAAACTTCTCCTTCTCTTTTGCTTCCTTACTTCTTCTTCTTCAGCTTGTTGTTGTGTACAAGACCAGGTATTCTCTTTTTTCTTTTAATAATATATTTAAATCAGGCTCATCAACCGTTTCTTTCTTTTCAATTTTCATCATCACATCTTTCATCAACTTTCCATTTTTTTAAGACTCCAGCCAGAACTAGGCAAGGAATGTACTTACTGGAAAATCATTGAATTTACCAAATAACTTAGAAAAATTGATTTTTTTTTTTTTTTTTTACTATTTAAAAATGTTTAATAATGGTACTTAAACTATCAGAATTGTTTTTAAAAAGTAATGAACAAATAGATAGTTTTAGTAGTAATAACACATTGGACTTGTTTGCCCACAACTCGTCATCAATCAGTAGTAATGTGGCAAATTGATGTTGCTGGAACGGTAATGGTAATCGTAGCAATAAGTAGAAGTACTTATAGCGGAAGGAGTATTTATTGGTGGCTGCTGGCTACTAAAAGCGACAGTGATACTTTTAAGTTTTATTCAAGATCAGTTTTACTTTTGTTGCAAGAATTTTTTTCACTAATGAAAACAATATTTCTTCAAGTTAAATTTACTACTTTTGATGTGCTTTTTTTTTTACTACTGTTAGTGTTTAAAATGTTGGTACTGCTCAAATACTAAGTAGTAGTTCTTTTACTACTACAGTGTATCGTACAAAAAGTGCTCAATGGTTTAAATTATTTTGTTAGTGTTGATTGTTTTACTTTTGTTTAGTTGTAGTAATTGAGTAATTTTTCCTCTTTCTAATGTTTTTTATGTTGTTTTTTTAAAGATCAAGACGAAAAAAGACTTCTTTTTAATGACACAGCGGCAGTTCTAGCATAAAATTGAAAAATTTGTGTAAATTTTTCACCCCTTTTAAAAATGTATCGAACTTATCAGTTGTTTGATAAGGCAAATTAAAAGGTCATTTTTAGTATTAATTAGCTTTAAAAATAATGGTTGTAAAAATTAAATAACATTTTGTTTTCTTTTTGTTAGTTAAAAAAATTGGTTGTTGCTTTTTTTTTTTTTTTTTTTTTTTTTTTTTTTTTTTTTTTTTGGTTATCCTCGTTTATACGTGCGATTATTTATAACTTTTGTATTATTCTAGCATATTTCGAAAAATCGTCCTGCTTAAAGCAATAGGGAAAGCATGTATTGTATAGTAAGGAGAGAAAAAAAATGATATCGCTTCTTCGTTTAAGTAAGAGAATAGACCTAACACTGACATGACCGAGAAAAGTGGTGCATAAATCATAAAATGTCGATTCGAGAACGAGGCTTTCTTTAAGTCCCTTCTTCTTGAAGGGGGGGGGTACCAATGTAACCGCGAGTTTCGAGTTCGATCCTCATCTGGCGTTTCGTTTTGTTAAATCAACCTAAATACTAATCACTTATATCCAGTACTTGACCATCCAAATATTTATAATAAATAAGTTATTGAATTATTTATTCCATAATCTAAATGCGTTTTTATTTTTTAAATTTCATCTTGTTTTTAAATTTTAAGAAAAAAATAGGTTTTCGTCCGTCATCAGTTTTTTTTTTTTTTTTTTTTTTACTAAAAAAGTATTAAAAGTTAACCGTCATCAGTTTTTTAAACTTAACACTGATAACGGAACAGCGCGCCTATCAAAAATATTCATTTTTATTTTTCAATTAAAATAAAAAAATGTATTGAATTGTGTTGTATTGCGACAGAATTATTAGTTAATAATTTCGATTCGAAACAATCGCCTAAAGTAAAGAAATAATTCTAATTTTCGATTAAATAACCAGCTACTACTAAAAAAAAATCCAACAAGAACCACCAATTCTTCCGGGTACTTTGGGGTGGGGTGCAGTGTAAAAAAAAAAAAAGGTTAGCGTAAACGAACTAGTCTGGATCGATTCTCACTGGGTACCCCATACTTGCGGTCTTGTAGCGAAGTAGACACTATATTGGGCTGTTCAGAGTGACTTGATCATTTATTAGTAAGTAAAATGATCCTCACTGGGCGCCCCATTTGAGGCTTTATGTCAAACTAAGCTATGCAGTAACAAGCAACTATTCTTTTAACAACTTCCGATAATTCGTCCTTCTTGATTTCGGATTTAAAGAACGTCTTTTTTGTATAACATTCTTAAAGAGTTACGAATTTATATTTATTATTATTATTATTATTATTATTATTATAGTTATTGTTGTTGTTCGATTTTATTTAGGAATGCCAATGTTAAAAGAAAAAAATATGATTTTAAATGTGTAGAGTGGACTCTTAGTGTAAGTAGGTGATCTCAAAAGAAACACGTGGCACTACCTACCCGATAAATGACGTCACTTGCAATCATTTTAGGTATTTTTATACACTGTCCATATGCTTTGAAAGCAAGATCATGTGAATGTAATGAATAATAGCTGAAAAGAAACATGAAATATTTATTGACGAAGAAGACTAATTATCTATCTATTTTGCTTTTATTTCTAAATTTCCATTTCATTCATTACCAAAAGAACAGCGTCTACCAAAAATGATGCTACTTTAAAAATGGAAAGTGTCTTGAAATAGAAAGTAAGTCTTAGAAGTAGTTTTATTTACGCACGCACGCACACACACACATGCAAACATGTTTAGTTTATATTGCATATTATTTTTTACCAAAAGATAAGGATATTCTGTAGACAGTGTATTCTTGCTTGAAGAAATGAATTCTTCATCTCGACTAAATCACAATTTGGATTTATTCAGAGAAAGAAAGCTTCTTTTCAAGTTTATGGAAGAAAAACAAGAAAAAAAGAAAGTTATTTACATTTGTATCCGGATATTTCTGGGAGAACCTCGAACACTTTTATTAAGTCCATACAGGTGAAGTTTTTTTAAGTAACTGTTTGTGTTCTGCTGTAGGTTAAAAAATTCTTCTTCCCTATTTCTTTAGTTAGTTAATTACTACTACTACTACCAGTGCATCTACAAGAAGAACAACGAAAAAGACATTTGAAGGCCTAAGCGAGACATTAAAATCAGTGTCAGTTGTGTTACTATTACAAACGTAGATAGTTTGTTAAAGAACAACTGTCTTTATCGGATGAGCCTCAGCATCTACCCTTTTTTATAGCAACACAATAGTCGCGCTAGCAAGAAAGCTAATGGTAGCAGGTAGCTATATACAGAGAGGACGAGAAATAGCAGAAGTTATTTGTAATTCATAGCGTCAGTGATGCTAGTCGTACTGCTACTGCCACCAACATCATTTGATGATGATGACTACAACAACCACTGGTTATCGCTTATCATGTGTGGTTATAGCACTACCAGCAATTGCCACTATCGACAATGGTCACATGATGAACATTGAGTGTCATTAATTTATACTTCACTTTCTATTGCCTAATTTTAAATATGACAACAGATTAAAATTATTAAGTTCAAATTATTAAATTACCAGTTATTAAGAATTGTACTTTTCAATGTCACTATTTGTTGCTTTTTAATTAAGCTAACATTTTTTTTTGCATTTTGAATTGATAGTAAAACAAAGATATTTTATTATATCTCAGTTTTAAAATCTTTTGAAAGTATTTCAGAAATCTTTTTTACAAATATTTTCATGGCAACTGCTCTGATGATTTTTCTTCCCTGGTGCTCCAACTGTATGAATTTAAGTGTGCTACTAGATTGGCATCTAGGTCCCACCCTTTTACTGTTAAAATAGTTAAATGTAACTGCCACTTCTACTCCAACAGTTTGTTTTCCCGCACTTCCCACCTGTGGAACTCCCTTCTGTTTACTTTCTTCCCTGACAACTACAATCTTCAAAAATTTAAATGCAACATCAATCGCCATCTTCTATCATCATGAAGCCCATTCATCTTTTGTTTTTTCCTCATTTCTCCCTATACTCAGTCTTTTCTCTCACTTTCACACTCAGTAGCCCCCTGTGTACGAATGACTTGCTTGGGGTGATATGATTAAAAAAAATTAAAATAAAAAAGCAAGACAATTATTTTTAATATGCGTTCTTGGTCAAAATTTTACATGTTTAAATACTTTATGACTGGGATAGTCTTCGTTACATTTAGAATTGAAAAACCCAAATGAAAGATACATAATAAGTATTATTTAGTTCTTTATAATTTCTTTTATTTATCAATTTTGATAAAATTTTTAATTTGAGAACATTTTAGCATAATTTAAAAAAAAATGATTGTCATCCTTCCAAGATCTGTTATATTTAGATACATAGGTTAATTAAGCAAGCAATTAGACAGTTTAATTGATTAGTTAAAGGCAAGTAGATATTCGAAATCAGTATAGTGTGCTTATTTGAAATACTTTGAGGATGGTGAAGCAGCAGTTGCAAGTAGCGATTAGGGCAGAAGTTACTAAGTAAAAATCATCAAAGAACACAAAGTTAACATAGTATTCTACAGAAATTAGAACAAGATGTCAAAATAAATAGCCTAGTATATATATATATATATATATATATATATATATATATATATATATATATTGTTTTTGTTTTAGCAGCATATCAACCTATTATGGGTTATTTAATGCTGAAATTTAAATATGTTGTATGCAATATTATTGGTTTTTGAATAATAATGGTTTTAGTGATACAAGTCTAACTAATTAACCCATAGCTGGAGAGAGAATAGGTGGATTCATACCTTTCCCAAGGGTATTTGTATTGAAGTGAATATTAACGAATCCATCTGGAATCGAAACTCGGCTCTTTGATTAACAATTCTGAGCCATTATCCATTACACCACCCACACATCCAAGCTTACAGCACCTGGTATTTCCAAGTGATCACCCATCTAGGAACTGACCAGGTTTGACATTGCTTATCATTGGTAATCATACGGGAACTGATCATTTAAATTCTGATAGTTGGAAAATCACTGAAAATGCCAGTTACCATTCAATGTTGATTTTTATATTTGCATTTTATATTAACAAATGCTCCATCATAAATATTGGCCATTCTTCCCCCATAAATATTGCAAATTTATAACAATTATATATTTGTGTGAGCGTTTGTGTGTACATTAGCTAAATAACATATTTCATTTGATTTGAGATATTTTATATTTTTATTACATGGTCACATATTTGATTGAATTTTTGAGAAAAGGAATTATGATTGTTATACAATTATTTACTTGGACTAGTATCTTCATATTAGTTTTTATCAGTAGCATGCAGAAATGGGGGGGGACAGAGGATGTGATGGTCCCAGACAACCATATCAAGAGGGCATCCAATCAAAGATTGAAATAAAAAATTAGTTTATACAGTGTAACCTGGATATAAGAGAGTTGTTGGCACCGGAGAAGAAGTCTCTTATATCCGGGTTTGGTCTATTTTATATACATTAACACAGGCTCTAATTTGGAACCAGATAAAATCTCTCTTATATCCGGGTTTCTCTTATATCCGGGTCTCTTATATCCGGGTTACACTGTATTTCATTTGAATAGTGTTTATTTTATGTTTCATCTGTTTTTACATGTTAAACCTTTTTCACTCTTCATTTGCTGTACAAAAAGTTTATCCTGCTATTGAAGGTGACTCCAATCCCTGAAGAATAGTATTTGAACTTCATATTTGTGTTGTCATATCCTGCTATGGCAACAGAAAATAACCTTCAGTGAAATTAGCAATAAGGATATAGCCCTTGAAAAAAAAATGGTGGAAAGTAATTAATAATGCAGAGTGCTAAAGATTAAAATGTCTTCCTTTCTCACATTTCTCAGTACTAGGTACTATAGGCCCCACCCCCACACTACTTGAGTCTATGGGGGACATACAATGAAGGAGTTGGTCCCAGGCATCACTAAACATCACCAAACCACTGTACGTCACTTGTTGTTATTGTCAATAGTGTCCTGTGGGACACATGGCCTAGTGAATTTATTAAGAAGATGTAGTTATCTGGTAACTGTTTTGAGTCAGGTAGTGTATAAAGTCAATCTATACTTTCATTTAGTAGAAGAGATAAGTAATATCACAGGGAAGAATTCACTGATATAAACATGGCAAGTGGAATGAGAACAATCTACCCCTGTGAATTTAATAAAGAGTTTAGTTCAAAGTTCCTGGAAGGTTGCCAATTATAACAAATAGATGAAGAAGGCTGGAGGCATGTCCATCACTAGAGTGTTATGTGTGGATGCAGATGGGGGGAATTTAAATCAGGTAGGCCACAAGTAAGAATTTGCACACTAAAATTAGTTCACATCATTTCCATTGGTGGGGGTGGGGATGATTTTCTGGTTAGAGCAGGCCCTCTCCTTGGTGATGGGTTTGGCCAGAGGTTACAGCTGCTGCAAAGGTGTGATGATACCAATGAAGAGAATGTTAACCTGAGGAAAGACACAGAGACATATTGTTCATTTTTTTCAAAAACAAGTTGCATTCACCTCAAATAAAACATTATTTTTATAATACTTTAATTATAGATATAACACTGGAAAATTAACTTTATTGACATAATGTTGATAAAGTGAACTTTAATTATTGGCATAATACTGGGAAGTAGCTTTTAATTATTTGCATAAAATTATAAAAGTATAATTTAATCATTGGCTTAACACTGTAACTTTGTTTATTGACTTAAACCTTAGGAAAATGGACCTTAATTATTGGCATAACACTGGGAAAGTGGACTGACTAATCACAAAATATTGGGAATGTGATCATTAATTATGGATTAAAAGTTGGGAAAGTGGACATTAATTATTGACAAACACATTAGACAATGGATTTTAATTATTGACATAACACTAGAAAAGTGGGCTTTCATTATTGATGTATTACTGGAAATTGGATTTTAATTATTGACTAAAGACTGTGAAAGTGATTTTATTTATTGATGTAATTCTGGAAAAGTGGTTTTGACTATTGACATAACACTGTAAGTGAACTTTAATTTTTGATTCAGCACTGAGTAAGTGGGCATTTTTATTATTGGCATAACATTGGGAAAGTGGTATTGATTACTGGCATAAAACTGGAAAATGGTTATTATTTATTGGGCTTTAATTATTGTCATAACATTAAGAAAATGCAAATTGACTATTGGTATTACACTGGAAAATAGTCTTTATTTATTGACTTAAAACTTAGGAAATTGAACTTTATTGATATAACACTGAGAATGTAGAAGTTATTTGTTGGCATGACACTTGAAAATGGGCTTTAGTTATTGACATAACAAGAGAAAGTATACATTAGTTATTGATGTAATACTGATAAGTTGAACTTTTATTATTAGCAAACATACTGGAAAAGTGGAATTTAATTATAGGAATAAATCTGGAAAATGAAATTTATTTATTGACTTAAACCTTAGGGAAGTGAACTAATTATTGGTATAACAATAGAAATATGATTTTAATTATTGGCATAACATTGAGGAAGTAGTCTTTCATTATTAGCCAAAAACTTTGAAAATTGACTTTGTCTATTCACATATTATTTGGAATGTGGATATTAATTATTAAATATTGCAAAAGAGGACTTTAAATATTGTCATGGCACTAGAAGATTCATTTTAATTATTGACATAACACTGGGGAAGTGGGCTTTCATTATTTCCAAAACTTTAGAAAAAATGCACTTTAATTATTGGCATAACACTTTGATTTTAATTATTGACTTAAAACTGCAAATCTGAGCTTTAATTATTGACGTAAATCTGGTAAACTGGAAATAAATTATTGGCTTAACACTGGAAAATGGAGTTTGACTATTGACATAACACTAGAAATTGGATTTTATTTATTGACATAAGACAATGAACATGAACTTTAATTATTGATATAAAACTAGAAAATGCACTTTTAGTTTTGGCATAACACAGAGAAAATGAACATTAAATATTGACATGACACTGGAAAATGAACTTTATTGACTTAAACTTTGGAAAGTGGATTTTAACTATTGGCAAAACACTATAAAATGGATTTTAATTGTTGACATAATCGTGACAGAGAGAGAGAGAGTTTGGGAAACACCCCTCACACACACACATATTTTGAATCTGGGTCATCAGTGGACAATGGAAATGGTCGAAATAATTTTTATTGATTAAAAATTGAAATAAAGCTGAGTAAGCTAGAAGGAACTTCGGAATTCACATGATTTTGGTTGAAGCAGCCAGAACCCCGTGATAATTGTGTGTGAAGTAGTAGGGCCGAGTGTCAGTCATAACCAGCCTGGTTTATCTATATAAATGTGTAGTTATGCTGAAAAACACACAGATGGGAGAAAATTGGCCTGGGCGAGCGTTGGGAGGAGGAACGCCACTATAACTAAGCCCCACACAGAAATCTTTATCCCTCCATTGCAAGAGTGATATATTGTTCTGAGATGATTTAACAACAAGATAATCACATACACTCTCTCTCTGTCTAGAATCCAGTGTATGAGTTTTTTTTACTTTTCTTTTCTGTAACCTGTTTCTCTTCTCTACTATTCTTTCCTGCTATATAAAAGACATTACCAATTCAACCACTGAATCAATGTTTGTCCGGCTGCAGATATTAATTTTTTTTTGCTGCGTTCTAAATTTCTTAGTACAGACTTCCCAGCTATGTCTACATCTTCAGTCGACTGTGAATGGATGGACATCACTTCTGCTTTCTGGATCAAACAAATCACAACATGGGCAGGAAGCAGGATTAAACCAGTGAACCGGTCAAATAATCTACAGATGCTCAGGGGACCTATGGCCACTCCCTTAAGTTCGGTTAGGACCAAGTAGACACCTCAACCCCAAGAGTAAGTCACCAGAGGTTGAGGGGCTGGGGCTAGTGTTAGATAATCTTGGTAAAGCACAATTTAATTAGTGAATCAGATGTTAGACATTAAGTATTAGTGTAAAACTGGGCAAGTGAACTTTCATTATTAGTATAACATGGGAATTGGATTTTAATTATTGATTTACATGACAAAAATGGACCTTACTTATTGACATAACACTGGAAAAGTGGATATTAATTATTGGCATAACATCTGAAAAGTGAACTTTAATTATTTTCTTAAATCTTGGATGTGGACTTAATTGGAAAAACACTGGAAATGGATTTGAATTGTTGATATAACATTGGTAAAGTGGAATTCATTTACTGACAAAAGACCTGAAAAATTAACTTCAATTATTGACATAATACTGGAAAAGTAGATTTTAATTATTGACAGACTTTGGGAATATGGACTTTAATTATTGACAAATGACTGGCTTATGATTATTGACAACACTTAATTATTTACAAAACACTGGGAAAGTGGACATTAATTATTATCAATCACTGATGAATGGATTTTAATTATTGACATAATACTTGGAAAGTTACTTTAATCATTGACATAAACATTGACAATGTGGTATTTAACTATTGACATAACACTGGAAAAGTGAACTTCAATTATTGACATAACACTAAAAAATAGATTTAATTATTGACATAATACTCAAAAAGTGGTCTTTAATTATTGACATAACACTGGTAAATGGACTTTAACAAGTGACGAAATTCTGAAAAATTGGACTTTATTTACTGACATCATGCTGGAAAGTAGACTTTAATTATTGACATCATACTGAGGAAGTTGACTTTCATAATTGAGATAACACTCAAAAAGTGAACTTTATTGACATACACCTAAGAAAGTGGACTTTGATTATTGTCATGAAACTAGGTAAGTGAAATTTTTAGTAGATTTCCTACTGGGAAATATAAAGTAAACAGCTTTTTGAATTCATCTGTTCTGATCATGTCAATAAGAATGATTTCCTTCTACCTAAATAAAATATAAAACTTAGCTTCAAACAGGAAGTACAAGACAGAAGATAAATATGCCTTACCAAAGATAAGACAAACTCAAAGTATACCTTACGAAAGAAATAACTGACTCAAAATATACCTTAACAAAGACTAAGTCAAAATAAAACTTACTAAAGCAAGAACTAAGTTAAAAAATACTGTAATGACAGAAGTATGCAAGTGTAGGCTTTAAGAAAGCTTTATTCAATGTTTATGTATAGTGTCCTCTTATAGTCCCAGTAAACAGAAATAGCTCTCTCAAAGAGGAGAGCAATGAGACAAGAGAAGACCACTCTTGGTTATTCATAACACATACATTATGAAAGAAAAGAATTACTCAAAGTGTACCTTACCAAAGATAAGATTAATTCAAAATATTACTTATCAAAGAAAAGGTTTACTTAAAATATGTTACAAACATAAGATTAACTCAAAATATACCTTACAAAAGAAAAGGCTAACACAAAACATACCTTACTAAAGAAATGACTTATTCAAGATATACTTTAATATAGATAAGAGTAACTTAAAATGAACCTTACTAAAGATATGACATTCAAAATATATTTTAGCAAACAAAAGATTAACTTAAAACATACCTTACCAATAATAAGACTTAATCAAAATGAACCTTACTAAAGATATGACATACTCAAAATATACTCAACCAAAGAAAAGATTAACTTAAAACATACCTTACCAATAATAAGACTTAATCAAAATGAACCTTACTAAAGATATGACATACTCAAAATATACTCAACCAAAGAAAAGATTAACTTAAAACATACCTTACCAATAATAAGACTTAATCAAAATGAACCTTACTAAAGATATGACATACTCAAAATATACTCAACCAAAGAAAAGATTAACTTAAAACATACCTTACCAACTCAAAACATACCTCTCTTGAATTATTCCTATTCTGGAGCCCTCTTTGCTGATAATTCACCTAAGATACTTGAATTGTTTCACTACTTTAAGTTTCTGGCCACTCATTTTTTATCTTGCTTGGAATACCTTACCAAAGAAAATAATTACTCAGAATGTGCCTTACCCAAGTAATGACTAACTGAAAATATACCTTATCACTTACTTAAAAGGAACCTTACTAAAGATATGACATTTAAAATATACCTTACCAAACATAAGACTAACTTCAAATACACCTTACCAAAAATAAGACATACTTAAAACATAATTTACCAAAGAAGAGACTAACTCAAAATATATGTTAGCATAGAAAAGAATTACTCAAAATGTATCTTACCAAAGATAAGACTAACTCAAAAATATACCTTATCAAAAAACAAACTTGTTCAAAATATACATCTCTACCCTGCTAGATTTATTATAAGTAACTTCTTTCCTATAAACTATGTCTTACTCAGAATAATGATCAGTAAAATAAATAAATATAACATGAGTATGAAGTTGATCTGAATTATCCAGCACTTGTATGACAAACAGAACATTACTGTTTCAGGTCTACATAGGAAAGTAGTTCCATACATTAGTCAGTAAACCACAACTGCCATTTTTGCCTTACACTTCTGAACATCTTCTTTGAATGTACAGTCAGCATCAGAGGTCACAGCATCACAGACCTTCAATTTGCAGACAACGTAAATGGTTTAGCTGGCAAAGAAGAGGAATTTGTCAGTTTGGTAAAGGACCTAGATGAAATATTCTCTAGATATAGCATAAAGATTATGCCCCCACCCCACCCCAAGAAAATCATGATGAACAATGAGAAAGGGCTTCCAAGCAAGATAAAAAATGAGTGGCCAGAAACTTAAAGTAGTGAAACAATTCAAGTATCTTAGGTGAATTATCAGCAAAGAGGGCTCCAGAATAGGAATAATTCAAGAGAGGCTGTTGCAAAACTAAGAATCATGAGAAAAGATAAGAACATTTGCCTTAAATAAAAGATCAAATTGTTGCATGCAATGGTCTCAATCTTTGTGTATGCCTGTCAATCTTGGACATTAACAGCAGAATTACATTGAAAAATCCAAGCATTGGAAATGAGATACTACAGAACCATCATTGGTATCTCCTGTGAAATGTCTGTTGGATTCTGGTCAAGTGGGAGATCAAATGAAAATGGGGTCACAGTTATGATGATGATAGAGACCTGGAGTGTGATAATGAAGTTGTCAAGGTGTTAGGAATCATGGGAGAGAGAGGCCTGGTAACAACATTTCAGACACATTCTGGGTGTGAAGTGTCAGTGGAGTCAGGAATCCGGTTGCCATTACATTGGATTAACCGAGGGCACAGTGGTGATGACAAGAGAGGTGGTCATAGGAGTGACGACAAGATGGGTGGTTACGGTGATGACGATAAGAGGTGTGGTCACAGTGATGACAACAAGAGAGGCAGTCATGGTGGTGATGATGACAGTGAGTGGTTCTTGATAGCTGACCTGTCAGTCTGGTACTGTGTCAGCCATTTATGAGGGGATTTCTTTTAAACAAATCTGGTGGCTCCCAGACTTTTTTGCAGCAACATTCATGATTGGCTATTGTATTTTAGATTTTTGCGGGGATTTGTTTTGTGGGCCAGATGTGATGCTTGGAGCCCCTGCACAGTAGATGACTTTTTTATTTTGAGTTTTGCTTTCTGAGCACTCATATTCAGCCAACATGTAGAGTGAATCAGAAAGAGATCTAATTGCAGTGGAGGTAATCCTATTAGAACAATTGCCATGACAATATATATAGAAACCACAAAGGGAAGTCCTGTCATGGCAGCAGGAAAGTGACTAAAGCCAAGACCTCAGGTCAGTTCTGATATCATTACACACACTTCTTTGGATTTTGTTGAGAATTTCAAGATATATAGCAGGAACACAAGACCATATATGGTAGCAATATTCTGCTTTGGTAAATAAAGAAGGTGTTACTGTTGTGGGTGGTATATTTTTCTGTAAACAGATATTGAATGATGGAAGACAATAACAAACAAAACAAAGACTTAAATAAAAAATATATTGCCAAATTTATTTTCATTAAAGAAAATACATCAACAAAAATAAGGTTACAGTGCACTAGATAAAAAATATCTCTGCATATTCATGTAAAGGCTGAGAAGAATGTTGTTATGAGAAGGACAGTTTTGTCATTGCTGAAAAGCGTTGTCCTGAAAAGGACAGTTTATTGCATATCGTTGCTGCTGGTGAGAATGGCTGGCGTTGGAACTTCTGCTGATGACTGGAGCTGTGAGCTAGCTGGCAGCTGCTGGAACTACACTCTGAACCTACAAAGTGTTGCCTTTTTTTGTGTGTATTGAAGCCTTTTTATATCCTGGATCAGTTTTACAACAATTGCTGGTTTAGCTTTTTTCTTCCAGTTGTTTTTAAAAAATGTGGAAGTACCGACATGATACGATATTACTCTCAAGTATAACAATGCAAAGACACGCTCTGCAATCCAAAAATGTAAAACTATTAGGGTGGGATGTTTTTCCCTATCCTCTATACTCACTGCATTTGTTACCTACAGATTTTCATATGATTCAATCACTGTAACATTTCATAAATGATAGAATGTTTAGAAACAAAGAATTTGAAAACATTCTTTCAATCTTTTTTCAGGGAAAATCCTAAATTTCTTCAAATGTGGAATTGAAAATTTGTCTTTCCTTTGTTAAAAATGAAGGTTTACATTTTCAATAAATAGTATTTAAAATGAATTTAACTTAGATTTGCTTTTACATCCTTTCTGGTAAAATGTAATTACTTTCTGAATGCCCTAATATATAAGTAGTATAATTGGGCAGCAATTTTTTTTCTTACCTTCCTGAGTATGATGATAAACTACATCCAGCAGCAAGACCTCTGATTGGGAGGTTTTGAGGAGTGTGGAACCAACTCTTAATTGCTGTTGTTCCCAGGTCCACCCTAACCCTGAGTAATAGCAGCTCTTTGGATACCAGCTATGGGCAAATAGTTAACCCCACAAACTGTGGTCAAAACACTATGAAAGTATAAAAAATTTTATCATAAAAATACCAACAATACATTTTCATAGTAAAAAATTTTTAAAAAAAAAAAAAATTTTTTTAAAAATAAATAAAAAAAAAAATTTATTTTAAATTAAAAAAAAAATTTTTTAAATTAAAAAAAAAAATTAAAAATAATTTAAAAAAAAATTTTTGTAAAAAGAATTAAAAAAAAATATTACCTGCAATACATTTCTATAAAAAATATTACTAGTAAAACATTTTTCTAAAAAATATTACTACTGCTCCCAAGAAAATTAAATCCCAACATTTTTCTTTTATGTGCCATGTCCCTTCAGATCATGGCTCTCCATTTTCTCCTGTCCTTTGTAGCTCTCAATAAGCTTTGACATTTTGTTATTTCTCCCAGACCCTGTTCTGCCATCCACTTGCTTAAGCTCATTCAGTATGTCACCTATTGCTTTCCCTTGTCCCTCTTTTCTTCTATCCGCCCTGTGAGTATCAGATTTTCTAAGCCCTCCTTTCTCATTACGTGTCTCAGAAATTTCAGCTGCCTCTTCCTGATGTTAAGCATGAATTTCCTTTTTGTTTGCATCCTCTCCAAAATCTCATTGTTGCTCACATGTTCAGCTCATGGTATCCTCAGCGTCCTTCTTCTGCTGCCTCAAGTCTCTTCTTCATCTTTGAGTAGACCCTCCAACATTTATTGCCATAAAGGAGGACAGATATCACATAGCAGATCAGCACTCTGAAATCACCGATAAGGAGTTGATACAACACTAAACGAACATACTCATATACTCTCACCTTCCAGAAACCTGTTTGCTGTGGGAGTTAAAAAAATCCGAAATCAAGCTTATATCTGAGCTTTTGACCTACACAT
Source organism: Acanthosepion pharaonis (assembly GCA_903632075.3). Taxonomy (NCBI): domain Eukaryota; kingdom Metazoa; phylum Mollusca; class Cephalopoda; order Sepiida; family Sepiidae; genus Acanthosepion; species Acanthosepion pharaonis. The sequence goes on from CAHIKZ030000201.1 coordinate 549,558, forward strand.
ATCATCTTCTGGGCTGTTAAAAAATATATATTTATACAGAGTCCATTGAAGACCAACAGAAGTTTTTTTAAGATTTAAAAGCTTAAGACCAGGCCAAAAAAACAGTCAAAAGATTTTTGTATTTGGTTCCAACCATTTTTCTGATTTCTGAATTTAATAATTTAACTGTCAAGTAATATTAGATCATATAATAATAATAATAATAATAACAATAATAATAAAAATCAAAAAACACAAACATTGATTACAAAATCAAGTGAAGACATGACATTTGAAAACCACTAAAGAAACATAATGTATATCTATAGACAGAATTCTACAAATACATAAAATTGTGTTGCTAATGGCTATTGAAAGCCAATAGTGCTTAGAATGCAGTGAACAATTTAGGTTTAAATTCTCATCAGAAAGCAGGAGAATAATCTGAAACAGGAAAATTAAATGAAATAAATCCTAAACAAAGAATTTTTGTTGGTTTTTTAACCAAACCTGCATTTTTTTTTCAGCATTTCACCCCAAGCAAGGTGGGAGTGCCATTAGTACGCAAGGGGCTACAGAGAGTTAAAGTAAGGGGAAAGACTGAGTATGGGTGGGGATTGAGGAAAGGATAAAAAGTTGAACAGAGAAGGATAAAAAGAAGAATGGGAATCATGGCATCAGAAGATGTCAGTTGACATTAGATTTAAATTTTTGAAGATTATAGTTATCAGGGAAGCAAGTAAGAGGAAGGGAGACCCACTGTAGGGAAGTGTGAGAAAAGAAGCTGTTGGAGTAGAATAGGTGATTACATTTAACTGTTTTGACAATAAAAGGGTGGGACTGAAATGCCAAGCTAGTAGCACACTTAAATTCATACAGTTGGGGCACCAGTGAAAATAGCTTGTCAGAGCAGATACCCTGAAAATATTTATAGAAAAGACACAGGGAAGCCACATTACAGTGAGAAAGTGATTTGAGTTGAGACCTCAAGTCAGGACCAATCACATTGCATATTTGTTGTAACCTAGAAAAGGTTACTGAATGAGGAATAACCAAAACCGTGGTTGGAAATGAAATGGTAATCTTTATAACATCAACAAAATACAATACTCGCCAGCAGTGTGAAATAGGTAAACCACTGCTAGTGGTGCACTACTTAGAGAGCATGTTGCAATAGTTACAATAGTGTTCAATGTATTAATGAGGACTAGTGTTCATAGGTACTGTATATAACAATATACGTCTTTGGATTTTGTCAAGAACCTCATGATGAGCAGTGGGGACACCAGACAATAACAGTTTTCCATGCATAAATTAAAGATTGCTATCCAAACTGAAGCAGTTTTCATCACAAATATATGCAGATGGGCACATGGGTACATACATGTGAACAGACACACACACCAAGAAAAAAAAACTTGCACCAATGCAAAGTGCATATAAAAAAGAAAATTTGAGAAGTATAAGCAGTTAATTGCTGATACACCTTGACGAGTGGATGGTGTAATTCCCGGACGAGCCATCTACAAAACACTGGAATTGGAATACTGAAGATAACATCAATCAGCTAAGTGACAAAACTTTTACTTATATATATATATATATATATATATATATCATTTCACCCCAAACAAGGCAATAAAGCTAGTAAAAATCAAGGGGTATGAGAGTATGAGAGAATATGAGAAAAACAAAACAATATTATGGAAAGGGAACAATAAAAGAATAGGAATTAAGAAATACAGCAGATAACAATTGATATTGCATTTAAATTTTCGATGATCAAAGTTGCAAAGCAAGAAGCTAGAAGAGAGTTCCACAAAGTGAGAAGTGCAAGAGAAGAAACTGTCAGCATAGAACTTACAGTTGCATCTAGCCATTTCAACTATAAAATGATGAAACCTTCCCGCTAATCTAGTTATGCACTTAAATTCATAAAGTTTGGTACCAAAGAACAATCACCATGAAATTATTTATGGAAAAGGCACAAGGATGCTACATTATGGCAGTAAGAAAGTGACTGAAGTTGAGATGCCAGGTCAAAACCAATAACATTGCAGATTCCTCTTTGTATTTTATCAAGATTCTCTAAATACATGGCAGAAGCATCAGACCATATATAGCAACAATATTAAATGCATGGATGAATCGTAGACTTCTCAATGTGTAAGATATATAATAATAACACCTATTTACATATGTAAAATTATGCAATTTATTGGATGTCAAAGTGAATAAAATTGTTTCTGCCTATATTTCTGAGATGAGGTGTTATGTACACTACTTTCATTATTCGGACTATTGTCCTCATCTCGTTTCAGCCATTGTATGCTCCGGCCTTCTTCAGGTGGTTGGAATGTCGAATTGAATCCTTTATTTTGCTCGCTGGGGTAAACTGTTCTAGTTCCATGTGCCATGTCTAATGGATGTCAGTTATCTCCTGTTAATTTCCTTCTCCAGTGCCTTAACCAGATATTGAACTCACACGCTTTGGGTCCTGTCACTGGATCTAACTAACACCTTTATCCACTGTGCCTTGCGGACATCTGTGCATGAATTTCTGGGTATTATAAACCTAATGTCTTCAGCAACCATATTTTAACAGAGCTCATATTCCATTTTTTGCTGTTATCATTGCATGGCTTTTACCAGAGCTCATATTTCCCTAGCACTCCTGGTTTCCATATTGTATTCATTTCTATTCTTGGTCGGCTCAGGAGATTTTTGTGGCCTAGCATATGTGCTGATTCCTTAAGTTTACAAATTTTCCAATGATGTCCTTTGTCTATGATTTCAACCTGATCCTTCAGAGGATGGTGATCTCCCTTTTCTCTCCATATGTGGTCAGCCACACCTGATTTTTCCACTTCTCCTTACAGCTTTCTGGTGTTCTTGAAGCCTTACCTTAAGGGGGAGGCCTGTCTCCCCTTTATATTTCTTTCTGCAGCTGCACGGGATGGTGTACACACAGTCTTTAGTCATGTTCTCCTCTATGGGAGGTCTTACTCAGGAGATATATCTGCAAAGTGTCATCTAGCTTTTGAAGGTTGTCCTGATGTTATATGGACCACAGATCCTTTGTATTTTCACATAAGGCAGGCAGACTGTTTTCTGAGTGTTGTTGTCCTCCTCTTGTTGTACCCACCTATCCCAGTTTATTGGGGCTGCTGTAGGGTAGTTGTTACATTGTAGGGTACTACTTATACTGACCAATTCTTTATCTAATGTATCTGGGTCGCCACTTATGACTTTTGCTTGGTGTTGTAAGCAGTGGAAAATCCTTTTCTTTCCGCTGTACAGATGGTGGGAGTTGAAATTGAGGTACTGTCTGGTAAATGTCAGTTTATGGTATACAGATGTATTGAATACATGCTCTGTTCAAGATATTAGAACATCCAGGAATGGGTATGTGCTGTTACTCTCTTTCTCCATCGTGAACTGTATCGAAGGTCTTATTGAGTTCACATGCTCCAGTAGAACCTGAACATCTTCCTGGTGTGCCCAGAGCATGAAGGTTTCATCGATGTACCTTAACTATAGAGTTGGCTTTAGAGATATAGATTCTAATGCCATTTCCTCAAAGTATTCCATATTCGTCATTGCTGGTGACAATGCTAAGCCCCCATCCTGTTGATATATGCGTGATCCCATTTCGAAGTGATTGTGTGAAATTGTTTGTGTACAGAAAGTCAACATCTCCATCAGATTATCTATTGGAATACTGGTCTGTTCTTCTAGGGATGTGTCAGAGGCCAATCTGTCTCTGACTACTGAGAGTGCTTCCTCTGTGGGTACCTTAATGAACAAACTCACCACATCCAAGCTCACCACCTGGTTGGATAGGATGGGGGCATCTTTGATTATTTCCATAAGTGGACAGAGTTTCAGACATATGAAGGCGATTTTCTGATCAATGGGTCAATTATATCTACAAGGAAGTGGCTCAGAGGGTGGCACACAGGGCCTTGGCAACTAACAATCAGCCTGAGTGGAATACCATCTTTGTGAATCTTAGGGAGACTGTATATGTGAGGTAGCTTGGTGTAATGCTGTGACAACTATACATCTTAGGTGTGAAGTGATCCTTGTTCTTAGTTAGTATCTGTGACAGTTTGCATTCCGTTTTCTTTGTAGGATCCTTTTTTACTTTGCTGTAACTACCATTTCTAATGAGGTCTTCCAGCTTTCTTGTATAATCTGATTTGTCCATCACTGCAGATGCATTGCCTTTCTCAGCCTGTAGTATGATGATGTTTTCATTGCTCTGTAGGGATCCGATCGCCAGCCTCTCCAGTTTCATGATGTTTGACTTGGACGGCTTGGCGTTCTCCAAGGTCTGTCTCAGCTTCCACCTTAGTTCATCCACCTGAGCCTGAGGGAAGTTCAAAGCGACCTCCTTGATTATGGCAATGATGTCCAAGTATGGCACTTGCCTGATGGTTGTGGTGAAGTTGAGACCCTTATTTAATACTGATTCCTCAGAGGCACTCAGTTGGTATTGACTGATGTTGATTACAGCTTTCACTGGTGGGTGATGGACCTTGTGCATCACCTTCTGATCTTTCAATCTGTTTATTTTTTATTTAATTATAACACTATTTTTAATTTAATTTAACATTATTTTTTATCCAGCTACATCTACCTGGCTGAATATTCGAGAAATCTTGTCAGAAAAATATGTAGTTGGATAAAAAATACTGTTAAATTTAAAAACAGAGTTTCTACTTGAATATCCATCAAAAATAATGTTTAAACAAGAAAAATTAAAAATAACAATATGTCGGATTTAATCTATTTCCTAAAAATAAATTGTCTTTGTTTACCTTAGGATACTATTCAAAGCAGATATGAATGATTTGAGAATCGGCAGAGAGTGTGTGTTCAAAAGGCACTATTCGAGCTTTGTTTAACTGGAAGTCCTACGTGTCAGGCATGTCAGATCCAATGACGGCTCTTGATAGGGGATGCAGGTTTGAATCATATGCATATTTTTCTGACAAATGAATATTCAGTCCAGTAGATGTAGTTGTATAAAAAATGCTGTTAAATTAAAAACAGAGCTTCTACTCAAATATGAGTATCCATCAAAAATAATGTTTCAACAAAATAAATTAAAAATAACACACACACACACACACACACATATATATATATTATAAATTAATTGATTTAAAATATGTTTTTTTCTCTACACATTTCTAACCATGTTTCAAAAATTTTGAAACATGCTTAGAACTGTGTAGCGAAAAAAAAAAATATTTTAAATCAATTAATTTATAATATTAATGCTCTGTAAATTTACATTGAGCACTATTTTGTAAAAATAAAAATATCTATAAGAACACCGGATTATATCTTACTGTTCTTCCTTTTATTTATATATATATATATATATATATATATATATATAATATTATTATAAATGTTTATTTTTAGAGGGGACATGTATCTGAGAAGATATTTCAGTTTTTTAAACAGTGAAATTAATGACTAACAGCCTAGTTCATTGAAAATCTCATTAAAATAAATGTACCTCTCAGCAGGAATTGTTTGATCTGTTTGTTTAACAGCATATTAACTTCTTATAGGTCATTTAATGCTAAAATTTTATTTTCTTGTGAGCTTCAGCATTTTTTTTAAATGTATTGCTGGTATTTTTTCCAATGTATTTTTATATTTTCATGCATTGGTCAGCAACCAATCTAAGAGAAGGAATACTCTAAATTCCAGGCCATGAAGAATGCAATGAGAAACCACTCCATTGCCATTCCCAAAAATGCATTGCAATTCACAAACAATAAAGAAAAGGAATCTGTAGAGTCATGATCAAAATTGGCCTGAAAGGATTTGGCATTACACAATGTATTCACCTGTTGTGAAATAATGCTTAGAAAATGGTTAGCAATTCATTGCTATGGAGTTTATTTCTCAGTATTGCAACCTTGTGTCAGATTAGGTGATATATATCTATATATATATTAAACTTTAAGCTTTCTAAAGAATACCAGCATATAGACAAAAGAATCTTGCCTAACAGAGATACTACATTGGTTCTTGAACATCACTGAAACAGTCAAAAATACTGTTCAAGCACTTTTAACCTTTTCAATCATTCAGTCAAAACAATTGCATAAACATGAACTTCAAACAGTTTATCAACAATTTTGATTCCAATACAAAATACCTTATTTGAAAATTGGAAAAATTAAACAAGCAGATAAGAATATTTTTATCATCTTGTCATTAAATAATTTGTTACTATAGTTCACAAATTAAATACTATACTCTTGTAAAACAATGTGTTGTTGTTCACATATAACTTTTATATTTCTTCCTTTATGTGCCATGTCTCTTCAGGATGTTGGCAATCATGGCTCACCACAATTTCCTGTCCTTCATAGCCCTTAATAAATTTTGTCTTTTTGTTATTTCTCCTAAACCTTGTTCTGCCATACGTTTACTCGACATCACTAAGTAGGTTATGCACTGCTTTCAATTGTTCCTGTTGCCTTCAATCTGTCCATTTCTGTTGCTTCGTCTCCACTTCATCTTTGAGGAGATTGTCCAGCATTCACTCCCATACAGGAGACTGCTATCATGTAATAGCTCAGTACCCTGTTTCTTAATATTCTGCTTGGAATTCATCTTTGGCTATCCCAATGCACTTTCGGATTTCAGTATTGCACTTTCCGTCCTCTGTTAAAACATTTTCCAGATATTTAAATCACTCGTTTGATTTTGGTATCTCCAACTTGTAATTTGCATTTTGGGCAAATCCTTTTGCTGATAACCATGAATTCTGTCTTGCAGTTGATTTTTAATCTTTTCTCCTCATTTTCCTTCACTACCTTCTGTAAGAATTTTTGTAGTTTTCTTTCTATGTCTGCTATCAACACTGTGACATCTGCATATCTTATGTTGTTGAAATTGTAGCTGCCAATAATGAATCCTGTTAGGATTTCTAATTCTCTCAGAGTTGCTACACTATATAGGTTGAATAAGTCTGGTGAGAAGACACATTCTTGTCTTACACCACTTTCTATTTTTGTATATCTGCTGTACTCATTTTCTATCCATTTGCAGACATTTTGCTGCCAGTCTTGTAAATAAACAATTGAATAAATAACTAATATTTAACATTTTTGTTGTTAATTCTAAAAATTATAAATTAATTTTCATTTTATGGTTTTATTAAAATTCAGGATTTTGATTAACAATTCCGAGTCACTAATCATTACAACACCCACATATCCAAGGTTACAGCACCTGATATTTCCAAATGGTGACCCATCTAGGTACTGACTGGGCTCAATGTTTCTCAACTTTGGTGATTGTATGGGAACAGGTGTTTCAACATGATATGGCCATAAGCATTAAAATTATTAAGGGAGTATACAGTAATAATATTACCAAGAGAAAAACATCTTTTTGATACACAGGTTCTTTTTTGTCTGGTCATAAGTTAAACTTTACCAATTTTGCTTTCTTACCAATGTGACATGGCTTCCCTCTGTCTTTTCTACAAGTATTTTTATGGCAACTGCTCTGATGGGATTTTTTTCCTGGTGTCCTGAATAAATGAATTTAAGCATACTACTAGATTAGCATCTAGGTTCTACCTGTTTACTGTTGAAATTTTTAAATACAAGCACCACTTCTACTCCAACAATTTCTTTTCTTACAATTGCCACCTGTAGGGTTAGGGCTTTTAAGCCTTTTCTGTTTACTTGCTTTTCTAATAACTACAATCTTCAAAAATTTAAATGCAATGTCAATGACCATCTTCTGTCTTCTTGAAACCCTGTTCATCTTTTGTTTTTTCCTCAGTCCTCCCTATACTCAGTCTTTTCTCTCACTTTCACTTCCTGTAACCCCCTGTGTACTAGTGGCATTACCACCTTGCTTGGGGTGGAAAGTTTTTAAAAAAAAACAAAAGCAGTATTTCACTCTTTTTTTCTAGGTTGGTAATAGGAAGTTGTTCTCATCTACTTATAGAACAACATTTGATTTGGCTCAAAAAAATTGTTGAAACTGATTTATAGATAAGAGATAACTTTAATTTTATAACAATCCTAGAATGGTTCTGTAAGCTTTTATAATCTGAGAAATTTGAGCAAACTGGTACAAATCAACCCAATGCTACCACTGAGATTATTCCTGCTGTCAAAAATGATGAAAATTATCTAAGATTTTGATATTTTATATGTGATATTTTATAAGTGATCTATTACAAAATTACTGTTAATTTATCATGAAACTAAAAATTATTTGAGACATAAATAAACTACAGTGTTTTAATTTGTCAAATTTAAAACAGCAGAAAACTCTATTTCTGCAATGTCATCAAAAGTGTTCACTACAGAGAGATGGGAAATTCACCCATTTCTATATTGTGGAATCTTCTGTTACCCTTTTGCCAGACATGCATTCATGAAAAACACTATCAGCAGAAGTAACCCCATTTCAGCTTTCAGGCATACATGATGTGGACCTGAGAGGCTAGTTCTTTTTCACTCCAGACCAACATTGTGACTGGATGTAAAGCTTAGCGCTCTATGCAATAGCAACAACATGGCATAAACAGTATGCCTCATGCTGATTCCTCAGCAGTGTAAGTTCAACTTTAACCTTCATTATTTGCAGAGACACTTAAGAACATTTCTTGAAATTTTTTCTACATGAAAGATGTTTCTGATAGAATAAATATTTCTTGTCTCACTCTTTTGTTTGTCTATTTTTTCAACACTTAGTTTTTGGTTAACACATGACTCCCAACCTAATAATACCAGTTTGATGACCACACAGATAGTTGTGAGTTTCTTTACTTCATGTTAATGCAACATGTCCTACACCTCCACCACAGAGAAAAGTGTTGTAAACCGCCACCCCCACCCTGTATTATGATGGCCATCCTGGATATGATGATAAACTACATCAAGCAGCAAGGCCTCTGATCAGTAGCTTTTGAGGAGTGTGGAACAATCTCTTAATTGCTGTTGTTGCCAGGTCCACTGTGACCCAAGGTGGTAGCACCTGTTAGAGTCCCAGCTATGAGCAAACTATCCTGCAATTTAACCAATAATTGGGAGTAGAAGAGATGGATTTATGCATTTTTTAAAAGCATTAGTGAATTAGGAAAGTGAAAGATGCCTTCCAAAAGCTAGGCAAAGTATTAAGAAACAGAAAAATTTCTTTAGAAACAAAGAAAAGTGTACTGAACTGTTATGTAATATCAGTTCTATATAGCAGGGAATGCTGGACAATCACAGATGAAGAGGCTTGAAATAACAGAAATGTGGTTCTACAGAAGGTTGTTGAAGATATCATGAACTGAACATCAGGAAAAGACAGTTGAAATTTCTAGGGCACATAATGATGAAAGATGGTTTGAAAATTTTGATACTCACAGGACAGATTGAAGGCAAGAGAAAACAACACAGAACCTACCTAGTGAATTTGAGTGGAACATGGTTTACAAGAGATAACAAAAAGACAAAATTTATTAAGAGCTACAAAGGAAAAGAAAATTGTGGAAATATTTGATTGTCAACATGCTGAAGGATAACTGCACATAGGAGAAGAATAAGATATATACCTACCACACAGGTCAACTGCTGATGTGTTAATGGTGATTGCTGAAAGAGTCTATCAAGTTCAGGCTGTTGCTTTGGATATATCAAAGGCTTTTGACAGTGTTTGGCATATTGGTCTTCATTGCAAGTTCAAAGGTTATGGTATTTCTGGATAAATCTTTGAAATGATTTCTGATTGAATTGCAAAATGAATGTTGTCCTGAAAAACACTTTTCTAGATGTTCTTAATTAGAAAAAGATAGTTGAAAATTTGGCAATTACAGAACATACTGACAAGACAGAGGAAAGCAGCAAATAACCTATCTGATATGCTTGTGTAAATGGTTGGCAGAACAGGGATTAGGAGAGATAACAAAATAATGACTAAGAGCTACATAGGACAGGAAGTTCTGGAGAGCTATGATCTTCCATGTCCTAAAGGAACAATGCATATAAAATAAGAAGAATATTTAATGTGTACTTAGTGTAATTGTTATCATGGCAGAAAATGGAGTTAGTGAACAATGTTCAAATTCTAACCTAATCTGTTGCATTAATTTCTGTGTTAATTGTTTGGTTGATCAATTTTGTTTTGCAGCATATCAATACCACTATGGGTTATTTAATGCCGAAATCTAAATATTATGAACACAATTTATGGCTTTAACTAAATATGTTTTGAGCACAATTGTGTGACATTAACTACAGATAACATGTATTGTTGTTCATTTTGCTATAAAATGTATTGCTGGTCATTTTACTATAAATAGGTATTGTTGGATTGTTGGTAATGTTACTATAAATACATATTGTTGGTAAGTTTTTATATAAACCTGTATTGCTGGTATTTTTACTATAAAAATGTATTTTTATACTTTCATGTTGTTTTGTTTGGGATTCACTATTTACCCATAGCTGGGGCCCTAACAGGATGATTCAGGGTGGACCTAGGAATAACAGCAAGAGGTGATTTCATGCTCCTTAAAATTTTCAATCTCCTGATCAGAAGTCTTGCTATCAAATGTAGTTTATCATCACATCCAGAACTGTTTCATGTTAATGTCATTGGGGAACACAGGTTAGCCTTTCTTCTCTCCCCATCTATGGGTTAAATAGTAGGGTAGACTGAGTTCACTAGCTTTTGGTAACAACCTGTCTAGGAGGACATCTCTGAATTTAAAATTATGGAGAAGGCATTGGAAGCTAATTCACTATATTTCCCAAGAAGTCATAGCAATTCATTGAGAATAAAGGAAAGAAACCTGTGCAGATCCCTGATTGTCTGCATTCTGTAAGAGCATGGTATTTACAGAAATATTTAATATTTATTTACTAATTTTAGATAAACATTTAGCATAGATTTTGTTATAAATTCTGTTAATATAAAGAATCACTAAGCTGGAACAAATCCATAAGTGATAGGCAAGAATAGGGCAGAACTTACTACAAAAGTAATAGTCTAAAGAACTAGTCTTCTGTTCCACAATGAAGTTCATTGGGACATTTCCTATAAAAAAATTTGTCTTGCAGGGGAGTAAGACTCTACCAAAAGTAGCCACCTTCCAGCTGGATACTTGCAGGGTCAAACATAAAACTCACCAATGTCTACCATTTTGGTTCTAGGGAAAAATTATGGAGGTTAACAAGGTTTTGTGTTTGTGTATATTTTATGTGAAGGTGTGTATTCTATATGTAGACAAAAGGAGAAGCATACAAAACTTGAGTTTCGACTACAGATGTTTATTCTTTTTATGGTTACTGTATTGAAACAAAGTTCTCAATGTCATTTGGGGATGTTTGTTCTCTTTCTAGTCCAGAAGTTGAAGTAGGTAAGTACAAATATCATATTCATGATTGAGCTCAAGTCAGCCTTATACAGAGTTGGAACAACCAAAGAAAATTTTCTACTTACTTTATTGTTCGAAGGTTAGACATGGTTATGGAAATGCCTGTTTTCTTTTTCTTGGTTCAGAAGTTAGGGTAAGTCAGTCCAAGTATCCTTACCATGGTCACTGTCAAATCAGTCTTGCACTAAGTTTGAACAATCTGAAAGAAATTTTGACCTATTTCATAGCTTGATGTTTTTAGAAGACACATGCGAGTAGGAAGTGAGTTCAGTTGTCAGTGGACTGGGGAAACAAATGTGACACAGTGGGGATGTCCTTTTCATGTGCTACTACATCTTGAAGCAAGGGGAAGGAAGCAAAAGAGGAAAGAAAATGTTTGTTTTTATAGACTTAAACAACAACACCTAATTGTATTTGATGAAGCCAAAGGGGGTAATAAAATTTCTGGTTTCTTTATTACTATCATCATGGGAAAATATATTTCTTTTTTTTTTTTTATAATTCATTATAACTCATTATTATTTTATTGATTGATTTTATTTCATTTCCCTACAGAAGCAAGACGCCAGGAGAGAGTTCCACAAGGAAAAACTGCAAGAGAAGAAACTGTTAGCATAGAACTTATGGTTACTAGCCATTTCAACAGTAAAATGATGAAAACTTGCCACCAATCTAGTACTGCACTTAAATTCATAATGTCTAGGTACCATAAAGGAAAGTTCATTGGAACAGTTATTCATGTCAACCTTTATTGAATCTCATTCAAGCTAGACCTATGTCTACTTTGTTGAGTCTCATGCAAATTGAACCATTATCTACCTTTTTGAATCACATGCTCAGTGAACTAATGTCTACCTTATCTTTTATTTATTCTATACTAGCAGTAGAGCCCAGCGTTGCCCGGGGATGTAACAGTAAGAGATAGATCAAGTATCGACCATCATAAAGACTGAAAAATAAAATTGACAAAGATTATTTGTTTAAGTTTGACAGACACGCATGTCTTAGTTTTTTTTGTTTTTTTTACGAATTGGTCAAACTCAAACAAAAATATTGTTTTCAATCGTTATGAGTCTACTGATTGAATGGTTTTTTTGTTTTTTTTACAAATTGGTCAAACTCAAACAAAAACATTGTTTTCAATCATTATGAGTCTACCGATTGAATAGAATTTTATTATAAACAATTGTCTTGTAAATGGAATTTTTAAAGCATTCTGAATGTAAAAATAAAGAAAAACATGTGCAAGACAATAAGAAACACTACCTGCCAAAAAAATGTGAAGTTTTGTTGAAATCGGTTGAAAAATGTAGGAAATCCGATCCCATATATAAACGAACACAGACACACACACACAAACAACCTGGGTTTTTATAATAACTATACCTCGATATGAGTTGTCCCCCTTTCATTCAGCGATGCCTTAATCGTGTTTTCAAATTGATTTCGTGCAAAAACAATTGTGTTTTTTCCAATTTTTGACACTGTCAGAACCATCGCAAGGTAATTTTACGTAGTCCTGTGATGTTTTGTTGAAATCAGTTGAAAAATGTAGAAAATCCGATCCAATATATAAACGTTACAGACACACACACACACACACACACACACACACACACACACACACACACACACACACACAACCTGGGTTTTATAATAAGTAAGATACTCCAATCAATGCATAATACCTGCAAACAGATATCTCTAATTTAATATTTATTTTACAGGTTTTACAAGTTTTCCCTTTGTTACTTTGTTTTTACATATTTTGCAAGTTATCTCTGTCTTTCAATTTGAACCTGTGGTAACAAATTACATTGATTGAGAATCTGAGATAGAACGTAAACCTCTTAGTGGTGGGTCCTGTCAAGCAACTATTTAGCTGTACTTGAAAGTTATCATTCTTGTTCTGCAACCACTTGAAATGCAAATAAAAATACAATAACAAAAAGCAGGTGAATGGTTTGGCAAGGAGTGGGACTAATGTTAATTACAAAAATGTACTTTGTTATACAATGAAGAGTAAAGTACTTAAGAAATTAATATGCATTAATTACATGTGTTTTTGCTAAAGCCATTTGAATACATCATCATTATCATTATCATCATCATCAAAATAACCTTTCTACTTCTTAACATTGTACAATATCTATAAAAATTTTATGACACTAATTTAATATTTTTCATAAAGCCAAGGAAATTATTTGTGTCCCCTGCAAGTTTTTTATAATTTGCTACCAACACTTTTATTTTATTTATGGAAAGTAGCATACTGTTATAATTTACATGTTTTTCCCAAATATTAAATTTATCTATCTATTTAAGTCTGTTCATCTATCTATCTATCTATCTATCTATCTATCTATCTATCTATTCATATACATTCCAAAGCCTGATGAGTGGTATTCTATGAAACTTTGAAGTCACTCAAGAGATTTGTCAATTGAATATCTATCTATCTATCTATCTATCTATCTATCTATCTATCTATCTCCTTTGTGTTGGTAAAGTTTCAAGCACAGGTATTACCAATACTTTGGTTTGCTGTATCTCTCTCTATATATATATATATATATATATATATATATATATATATATATATATATATATATATATAGGATAACCATAATTTTATATATCAAGAACAGTTTTGGAGGAAAGATGTATGACAAAGTGAAAAAAGTTTTCATATGTATTTCATCTCTTAGGACTTCATTGGACTAGGTTTGTTTACCTTGATATGACCTCTCTCTCTCTCTCTCTCTCACACACACACACACACACACACACATATATATATATGTATGCATTGCAAGGGCTGATGAGTAATGTTCTGTGAAACTTTGAATTTAGTCAAAAGATAAGCCAATTGAACTATTTTTAATCTATCTATCTATCTAGCTAGCTAGCTAGCTGTCTGTGTGTATGGCTGAGTAGTTAGAACATTCACTTTTGTATCTTGAGACCCTGGTTTGAATCTCACCATCAACTATTTCTCAGGAATAAAACTTCTTGATGTTCTTAGCCTAAGGAGGTGATCCTACAACTGGTTGACCAAAGCCTTGTAATTATCTGCCAAATACTGCAAACTGAAGTGGATCAGTCCTCCTTGTTTAAAGATAGGAATTAGGTGGAGGTCTCTTGTGAGTATGTCATTTTTATTTATATAAAAGAAACATTGTAAGTGTTTGGACATCATAAGAATGCATGAGCATATTCACCCAGTAGGTCCAGGACATTGTCAACAAGTCAAGGAGGGTCAATGCCACTGGCTACATTGTCCTCAATTACATTTGGACTCAGTAATATATATGGCTAATCACCAATGAAATTGATGATGAACAAACACAGAGAGGTCTTCTAAGCAACTATATATATATATATATATATTGGCTGGCTATTCATTTTCCAAAGCACACCTATCTGCTATGACAGCTAGTCAATCCCTGTTGCAGATGCCTACTCAGGTACATTTTTATTTTTCAACACACACAGAGCCCACCTGTAAATTATACTGCAAATATGATATGCAGATCTTAGTTATAATTTCTAGCATATAGTTTGGTTTTCAGGCACTTTCCAAAGTTGCTGTCTGCTGAGATTGCCTTCCCAGTCTGATAATATCAAGAATTTACTTTCCTTTCAAACCTGAGTCTCATGGTCAGAAAATGAACATTATAACCACTGTGTAAGAATACATACATATTTATAGATGTATGACAAATTGGAAAAGGTTTTTGTGATGTGTTTCATTTGTTAGGACTTCAACAGACTGGGTTTGTTTACAATGTTGTGACTACGCATGTGCATGAATGAGAGATGCTGGTAGTTTCAAAATATTTGAAAGAACTCATCAGGAAAACATGGATCATGTTACAAAATCTTTTTCCAACTTGTCATACATCTTTTCTTTCAAAAACTGTTCCTGACATATAAAAATTTTTATATCATTATCCCATGATCAACTTCTTAATGTTGATATTAAATTCATTAAGGAAATGGCCATAGTTTTTTTTCATTTCTTTTATTTTCTCAAGTACTTTAAATCTCATTCAAGAACATCTTCAGGAGTGAATTGCTAAGACAAAAAATTAATGTAATTAATAGTTGTGAATTTTTTGTAAATGCACATGAAACACACTCTGTTATAATTATAACACATATGAACGTGCTTCATTATAATTAATTTAAAAATGAACTGTTACAGCTATTATGTTTTATCTTAGGGAGGTAACTTTAATTTATAATATATAATTTTTTTTTAAAATTACAATTTAAGTGTTTTGAAACATTGCTATTATAGACATTGTTACTATACTCATAATTAACCTTCTTTAGTGTTAGATGTATTTTTCTTATACAGAGGGCCTCATGAATTCAACACTGTCTGAAACATCCCGCCAAAATTTAATACACTATACAAAGGATTTAGTTATTTCTCAAATAAATTCTCAAAAAGCATAGTTAAAATACAATGGATCTAACAATGACTTAAAGTTTTTGCAAGACTATATATATATATATATATATATATATATACAATTATTTTAAGACATTTTTCTATATTTATACATTCTTTTTATAGGTACAAATATTTAAGTAAATGCTATGTTTATAATTAACAACATTTACCTGCCTGAATGTTCGAGAAATTTTCATAGAAAATATGCGTCCTCTGACAGGAATCAAACCTGTATCCTATATGGAACTGTCATTTAGCCTGATGTGCTTTTACCGATTTAGCCATATATATATATATATATATATATATATATATATATATATATATATATATATAAAATCATTTCACCCTAAGTAAGGCAATAAAGCAAGGGATTAAGGAGTGTGTATAAATCTGAGAAAAACATTATTAAAGAGAGACAATAATAAATGAACAAGTTTCAAGGAGACGGAAAATGACTATTGACATTGTATTTAAATTTTTGAAGATCAAAGTTGACAGGAAAGTAAAAAGTCAGAAGAAATTTCAACAATTTCTAGCAATTTCAACAGTAAAATGAAATATAGCTGCCAATCTTGTACTGCGCTTAAATTCATGAAGTCAAGATACCAAAGCTCATCAGATCAATTACCATGAAAATATTTATAAAAAGGTACAGGGAAGCTATGTTACAGTGGGTGGGAAAGTGACTGAAGCCAAGATGCCATGTCAGGATTGATAACATTGTTTCTTCTTTGGATTTTGTCAATAATTTCTAAATATATAGCAGGAGAACCAAACCAGATGTTTCAGCAATATTCAATGCAAGGATAAATGGTATATGATATGTTCCGGAAAGGGATATATTTGATCGAAGTAGCTAAGTGGTTTAGGCTACTGTAACCGAGTAGAACAATCTAGCAGGTAGCAGTAATGGAACTGGTACTTGTTGTAGATGCAGTCAATAGGTGTAGGCAATAGGCGTAGACCAATAGGATAGCCAATGGCATAGTCCAATGGGCGTACCCCTGTATCTATACATCAGCCTGTATTTATGGCTGACACCAGCCAATCATATTCCTGTGAGGGGGAACACAGGTGTATCCATATTCATTACATCAGTATATTTAGCAGATAACCATGTTTGAGTAGACACTGTTTTTTTAAACACTGTGAATTATGTCTTCGTGTATGCACATTCATGAGCCTTAATAAAAACAAATGAACTCTTTGACTGCTTTCAAAGTTGCTTCTGTCTTTGAAAGAGATACTGCAATCTAATTTGGCATCGGTCACAAGTACCACACCCCAACAGAGTTCAGTTACCCTTATATGAGTGTGTGTGTACCCTTATATGAGAGTGTGTGTACCCTTATGGCACTAACTGTAAATTCATTGTTGGGGTCAAAATTCTCATTTTAAAAATCCTAAAATATATCATTGGTGTGTTTTTTGGCTTGCAGTATATTTGATATTTTTGAACACTGTCCGTAATTGGCCATTAAAAGATTTAATTTCTACAGAGATGCTTTTGAAGGAGGAAAATATGTTCTGAGGTTAATGAGAGGAAAGTAGAGAGAGATGTAAAGATAAAGAGAGTAAGCAGCAGAATATCAGAGATAGAGCGTGTGTGTGTGTGTGTGTGTGTGTGTGTGTGTGTGTGTGTGTGTGTGTGTGTGTGTGTATGAGAAAAAGTAAGAATGAAAGAGTGAAAAATAGAGAGAGATCAAACAATAAAGAGCAAGAATGAAACCAGCAGTGTATCAGAGAGTGAGAGAGAGAGAGAAAGAGAGATATCTGAGCAGAGAGTAAGAGTAAGAATGAGAAAGTAGAAAAGTAAAGTGAAATCAAATGAAAAACAGTGAGAGACACAGAGAAAGAGAGAGAGAGAGAGAGAGTGTAAGAATGAAGGAGTGGGAAAGTAGAGATAGACCAAAAGAAGAGAGTGAGAAAGAAAGCAGCAGATTATCAGAGAAAGAAAAGGAGTGGTAGAGAGCGAAGTAAGAATGGAAGAGCGGAAAAGTAGAAAGATATCAAAAGAAAAAGTGAGTAAGAAAGCAGTGGATTAGATAGAGAGAGGAACAATGAAGGAGTGGAAAAATAGAAAGATATCAAAAGAAAAAGTGAGTAAGAAAGCAGTGGATTAGATAGAGAGAGGAACAATGAAGGAGTGGAAAAATAGAAAGATATCAAAAGAAAAAGTGAGTAAGAAAGCATCGGATTAGATAGAGAGAGGAACAATGAAGGAGTGGAAAAATAGAAAGATATCAAAAGAAAAAGTGAGTAAGAAAGCATCGGATTAGATAGAGAGAGGAACAATGAAGGAGTGGAAAAGTAGAAAGATATCAAAAGAAAAAGTGTAGAAAGTAGCAGACTAACAGTGAGAGAGGGAGTATGAGAGAGAGAGAGAGAGAGAGAGAGAGTAAGAATGAAGGAGTGGAAAAGTAAAGAGATATCAAAAGAAGAGAGTGAGAAAGAAAGCAGTTGATTACCAGTGAGAGAGGGAGTGGGAGAGAGAGAATAAGAATGAAGGAGTAGAAAAGTAGAGAGATATTAAAAGAAAAAAAGTGAGAAAGAAAGCAACAGATTATGAGAGAGAGAGAGAGAGAGAGAGAAGAAGAAGAAGAAGAAGAAGAAGAAGAAGAAATGATGGAATGAAAAAATAGAGAAAAATTAAAAGCACACATCTATAAGCCACAGATCATGCAACCAACTGCTTGAAAAAGGTTGCCCATGCTTGATATAGAGCTTAACAAATTATCCCCATTGCTATAGTGTACACTTCTTATGTCTGGCAATAAGACTCTGCACCATGATACACAAGAAAGAAAACTCTGTCACGGTTGACTGCATCACCCCCTTACATCTGGCCACTTAACTGTAACCCCTTTGATTATCATGTGTGGGGCGCAGTTGAGCAAGAGATTAACAAAACTCCTTGTAACACCAAAGATAAACTGAAGGCAAGGATTATGGCAGCATAAACAAGGAGACCATCCAGAAGAGTTGCAAGAGATTCTGAAGTCGTCTAGAGACCATAGTTGAAGCCAATGGTGATTTTATTGAATAAATGTACTTTTCAAGATATTATTATTTATTGAATAAATGTACTTTTCAAGATATTTTTGTGCAATTTTGGTAAATATGTCTGTTAAAATGAGATGACAATGCTATTTTAATTTTTGTATAATTTAGATGACAATTTATCCATCGCATCCTGTATATTAAATTTATCCATCATTTTTTGTAATTATTATATAAACTTATAATATGTATATTATATTTGTATAATTATTACTTCAGTAGCTCTTGCTTCAATGATGGCAAGACTATTGAATTTCAACTCTAAATTGTCCATTTAAAATATATTTATTAGGTTTTCATTTTAGATACAAAAGGAATCATAAAAAAGGCCAGCTTATACTCCTTCCTTGTTATCCAGAGGATATTGCCAGCTAGAAATGGATATTAGCCCTTGCAACATGTATCAGGTTCATTCAATTGTGTGTGTATTTACATTTTTGTGTGTGCATACATATTTCAATTCAATCACATAACTAAAAATGTTTTAAAAAAAGAACTTTCTTAATTACTGTATAATTTCTGAAAAGTTCAGTAAAATCTTATAATTATCTGACTTTTTAGAGTTTACAAAAATTATCCAATGCCTTTATCCACTGTGCCATGTGTCCTCACGGACACATGGCACAGTGGATAAAGGCCTTGGTTAGATCCAGTGACAGGACCCAAAGAGTGTGAGTTCAATACCTGGTTAAGGCAGTGGAGAACTTTCAGAGGGAAATTAGCAGGAGATAACTGATAACTGACATCCATCAAACATGGCACGTGGAACTAGAACAGTCCACCCCAGTGAATGAAATAAAGGGTTCAGTTTGAAATTCCAACCACCTGAAGAAGGCCGGAGCGTACAACGGCCAAAACGTTGTGATAAACATGGTGACAAAGATGAGGACAATAGTCTGAATAATGTAAATAATGTACATAATACCTCATCTCAGAAATATAAACAGACTCTCATCTCATCTCAGAAATATAGACAGACTCTAACCTTTTTCTATGTCTCCACATTGATGATTTTATTGCTCAGCCCAGGGTAGGGGTTTTCAAGACTGAGTTAGAGGGGAATGTATTATTCCAATGTATTATTTCAAGCAGTCAAATTATGTGTGTGTGTGTGTGTGTGTGTGTGTGTGTGTGTGTGTGTGTGCTTTTGTGTACATTAAATGGCACAAGCACTTGTAAGTCACTCATGCATAAAACAAATTTTGGATATACATTGCATAAGAGCATGCAAAGTTACAGCATAACAGAGAATCAGCCCATCTTCTATATAATAAGTATGAATATCAGTATGTCACTGTGTCACACTTTTTTAACTTTATTCCTAGAGGCAATCGCCCAACATTTTGGGATCAGGCTGACTTCACGAGAAAATTAAAAACAGTCCAGGCCAGATCCAAACCTGCAATCCTGAAATTTTGGATTTCCAAGTTTTCATTACTGTGATTGTTTTCAGTTTCTGCCATCTTGGTTTCTACTGATAAAAACAATTAAAGGGACACAACTCTCTAACTTTCAATAACTCATGTTCAAATGAAAAAATTACTGTTCTCAAATTACAGTGTTTCAAAATAAAATTGTCCATGCTTTCAACTTTACTCCTAGAGGCAGTAGCCTAAAATATCAGACCATTTTGGAATCCGGCCAACTCCATAAGCAAATTAAAAACATTCCAGGCCAGATCCAGACCTGCAACTCTGAAATTTTGAATTCACAAGTTTTCATTACTGCAATTGTTTTTGGTGATTTTTTATGTTATTTTTTGTGACAACTTTTTTGTATGATACCAATTTTTACAACTTGGAAATAAATTTGGGAGTAATTGAAATTAATTGTGAAATCCAGCAAAAGTCACCCATGAAATAAAAATAATCATTTGTACAGAAAGTAAGGCCTACATACATCAAATTGTCTTTTAAATTAAGTAGCAGCAGAAGAATTATCATTGAACTTTTAAAAGGTAAGCTTAAATATTAATGAAATAGTTAAATGCAGCAATCAATTTTGAGTTCTCTGTAGTTTATTGTTGCCTATTGTATCCACTTATCCCTACCTATTGTGATGAAGGCCGAATCAAGAGCCCTCCTCAGGAGTTAGCTTAAATCACGCCTGATAGGGTGGCTTTTAAGCTAGTTAATTATAATTATTATATAATTTTAACTATTAGATAATAGACCTTGCTTATTTTCTCTTTATTTTTCTACAACCTCTTTCCCATTGATGAAATGTTACAGCCTTTACTTACTTTATCACTATTTTCATGGCAGACAAGTTACAGTCCTTAGTTCTACCAGCCCATACCTTCACAACTAGGAACTGTCATACCACATACACAGTCAGCTCATCCTTTGTATTCCATTAGTAAGGAAGAAGTTCTGTTTGGACAGCTTCTTTTCCAGAACCATTACCTCGTGGAACAGACTTCAGAAAGCACACTTCTCCAATCCCTACAATCTTAACCACTTCATGTTCAACTGTTATCTATACTACATATCCTCATAAAATGCACTCCTAACCTTCTCCTTTTATGTCTTTACAACAACCTCATTCAGTAACCCTCTATCTTGAGTGGCTCTTGGGCTTTGTATTGAGGGAATGCTGAATATGATAATTCTTTAATTGACCAGTAGCAGACACAGTCATTTAAATTTAAACAGTTCGGACTATCTCATCTTCTTGGACTTCACCCAGTGTACAAATTTTCAAATCAGAGTCTTTGTATTTTGTTTTCTTAACATGTAACCTGTCAGGTACAATGGGTTAATGGCCTTGTTTTGTATGCAATCCAGGATAGAGATAGTTAAAGGATAAAAGTCAGACAATATGTGTCAGTAGTATTTCATACTGAGTTTAACTTGGCCTTTGTATTTTTGCCTCTCTATGGGCAACATATGTTGCACGACGTCAATAAATAAGTCACCATAAGCAACATGTGTTACCTTATGCATATATATAAGCAAAAAGGAAATGTCAGGTAAATTTTATTGTTACAAATTCGTTTGGTTGCACCAAAAACTGGTGTTTGAATTTTGCAGTGTTACATTCATACACTTTCTAGTATTAATGATGATGTTGTTAATGGTGTTGATCATGATAATATTGTTACTGATGATGATGATGATGATGATGATGAAATTCAAGTATTAGTTTTTTTATTTGTTTGTTTTATATACAGTGGCCCTTAAAATTCTGCATTATTGTTTACACACCTACATTCCATTCTTATAGCAACAGCAAAAATATTCCTTGCCTATGTGGGTAAAAATATTTATTCTATATGCCATGTTTTGTTTTTGATAAAAATTGTACAGCTTTAAGCATAATTGAAAAAGATTTGATTCTACAATAGACTAATGATTTGAATTCATGGTATTTAATGTATGACATTTGCTTATCGTTGGCATTGAAAAAGCTTTGATTCTACTCAAAACCAACATGTACAATTAGGAGCTTTTAATGCATGGCATTTCCCTGTTGAATGAGATGAAAACGCTTTTAATCTGCTGTAGACCAATGACTACAGTTGGGAGTTTTTAAAGCAAGGCATTTACCTGTTGATGGAGCTGAAATGGTTTGAATTGGAAGCTTTAAATGTAAGAAATTTCTCTAAAAATGGAGCTGAAAAAAGTTTTAATTCTACTGTAGAACAATGAATTGAATTGGAATCTTTTAATCATTTTTCTATTGTTGGGACTCAAAGAGCTTTGACTTTACTGTAATTCATTGTTTTTATTTTGAATGTTTTAATGCATGATATTTCTCTGCTGATAGAGCAGAAAGTGCTTTGATTCTACTGTACACCAATGATCTAAATTGGAAGCTTTTAATGCATGGCATTGACTCAACTGTAGTCCATTGGCTTTATTTGGAATGATTTAAAACATGGCATTTTTCTGTCAATGTAGCTGAAACCATTTTCATTTTACTGTAGACTAATGACTTGAATTGAGAGCTTTTAATGCATGACATCTTTCTCTTGATGAAGCTGAAAGTGCTTTAATTCTACTGTAGACCAATGATTTGAACTGGAAGCTTTTAATGTATGAAATTTTCTGTGAACAGAGCAGCAAAAGCTTTGATTCTACTGTAAAGCAGTGGATCATTTAATGTATGAAACTTCCCTGCTGGTGGAGTGGACAGATTATTGATTCTACTAGACCATTGGCTTGAATTGGTAAATTTAATGCATGATATGGCATTATTGGCAGAACTGAAAAGTTTTGATTCTACTGCAGAATAATGGCTTGAATTGAATTGAGAGCATTTAATGCAGCAATGGTGATGGTGCTAAGGCTTTTCCCTATTGATGGAGCTGAAAAAGAGCTTTGACTCTACTGCAGACCAATGGATTGAATTGGAAGCTTTAGAACTTTTTAATGCATGATATTTCCCTATCAATGGAGCTGAAAATATTTTGCTTCTACTGAAGACTAATGACTAATTGGATGTTTTTAATGCTGATATTTCCTTGTTGAAGGAACTGAAATCAATTTGAGCCTACTGTAGACCAATAGCTATAAGTAGAAGCTTTTAATGCTGGATATGCAGAGAAAAAAGTTGATGCTGTTTGAGATTAAATTGAGACCAATGCAGTAGCATGCAGAAATGGAAGCAGAGGGTGTGACTACCCCGGGTATCCATATCAGGAGGGCATCCAATCAAAGAGGGGAGTAAAAAATTTTTAATTTGAATAAATTGTTTATTTCATGTTTCATCTGTCTTTACAAATTTAAAATGTCTTCCTTTCTCACTACTAGGCTCTATATGTGCTCTTACTTGAGTCTTAGGGGCATACAAGCAATTAAGGAATTAGCCCTGAGCATCACCAAACCTTTGTATGTCACTGGACCAATGGATGATTGACACTATAAATAAAAGATAACACCCAAGATATCTCAGTTGGTTCAGCCTACACAATATTATCTGAAAATTAAAGTTGAGAAAACTTTCTAGGTCTCCAAACAGTTCAACCCAGATCAACAATGGACAAGAGCAGATCTTTCAATGTTAATTTCAAATAGGTTCAAAATCCTGAAGGCTTTCTCGGGCAAATTTTAAATCCTGGAAACAAACCTCAATCAAAATAACATTTACCCAAAGTGTTCAGTCAAATTAAAGGCGAGACATTTATGAGGATAAGTTATGATGAAATCTTTTGGAATGTTGTGAGCATTTTGCTTGTTGACTTTTTAGAAGAGAAAAAGACATTAATATTTCCTTATTATGAAAGTGTTTTAAGAGAATTATCTAAAAATTGATTTTGATCAGTAGACTTCCATTTTACAGTCCTGATTTAGCACTTTCTGTCTTTTTCTTATTTCCTAGCTTGAAAAAAATTATTTTTGAAAGGTACATATTTTGAGACTATTATTAATGATATAAAAATGGCTGCTAGACTGCTTGTGTCTTAGTGGTTTTATTGCCTTACTTGGGATGAAATGATTAAAAAAGGAAGGAAAATGGATTGATACATGCCAGTCATTTCCCCATTGAGCTGCAAGTTCTACATTAGGGGAGAGATTCAGCTTCTTTTTTCATTTTCATATCTACATATCTACAACAGCTCAAATTTACAAGTAACTTTTCTTTTTAATTCCATGTTATCTTACATATTTATAAGTCCACCACATATCTATGATTTGAATATTGTTGCTGCATATGGTCTGGTGCTCCTGTTATATATTTAGAGGCCTATATCTATAATTCTCAAAATTTGTGTGTGTGTGTGTGTGTGTGTGTGTTTGATCGGATGTTGTTCATGAATTTCCACAGTTTTCACCTGATTTTGATGAAATTTTTTGTCTGATAGATAATTCTTCAGTGCCAGTTTTGAGACCAAATTGTTGGCGACAATGGCTCACCACTACTTCCTGTCCATTATAACTCTCAGCAATGTTTTACTATTTACTATCTGTTATCTTTCATAAAAACTTTAATAAAAATAAATAGTTTAAATTATTACAATAATATTATTTATTATTATACAGTTCCCTTTTCAGGGCCACCCCCTCCCATTCAAGTTGTTACCCCCCGCCATTTGGGGATGTACCTCAGTTGAACCCAAATGTTGTTACTAATATTGATTTTCAGGTGGGTTGACTGCTCCAACTGAATGGCAAAAATTCCCAGTAATGAAAGACACAAAGACAGGTTATACTGCTAGTCCTTGATAAAATACAAAGAAGAATCTGCAATGTTATTGGTTCTAACCTAGCATCTCAGCTTCAGTCACTTTCCTACTACCGTAATGTAGCTTCCCTGTGCCTTTTCTATAAGATATTTCATGGTAATCATACTCTTTCCTCAATGGTATCTAGATTCTATGAATTTAAGTGCAGTATTAGATTGACAGACAGATCTCATTTAAAGATCTCAGTTAAATTTGAAATGATTTAGAGGTAACTGTAAGTTTTACACTAACAGTTTTTTGCACTTCTTGCTTGTGAAACTCTCTTCTGGCTTCTTGCTTCCCAGTCAAGTTTGATCTTCAAAAATTTAATTGCAATGTCAATCATATTCTGTCTTCTTAATTTCTGCTCTTTTATTGTTCTCACTACTTAATAATATTTTCTTTTTCTTATACTCTTTCTCAGCAACCACCTACGTCTTAGTGGTTTTATTGCCTTACTTGGTCATTTCCCCATTGAGCTGCAAGTTCTACATTAGGGGAGAGATTCAGCTTCTTTTTTCATTTTCATATCTACATATCTACAACAGCTCAAATTTACAAGTAACTTTTCTTTTTAATTCCATGTTATTATTTGTTAATAAAATCTTTTGTTAATTTTGTGATATAAAATTTATTTATTTTTATTGTATCTGCCAACTTATGACGACTCCTTTCTTACAGATGTGTAAATATATTTAATATCAGTTACCTATTTACAAGAAAGGAGTAATTTTACTTGTCATAGCAAAAACTAAATCAGTAAGTTAAACCTTCTATATCTGTGGCTCATGGGGGAGGGGGAAAATTGAGTTTTAAGTTGGGCAATTCGAGAATGAGTTATTAACAGTGAATTTTTTTCTTGTAAGTCTGAGTGACTATAAGTGTGTACGCAAGAATACATATGGTGTATATACAGTATACATACATAAAAATATTTGTGTGTATGTATGTACATGTGTAATTATGTATGTACTGTATATAATATATATATATAATTATATTAGTAAAAATATTTTTATAAATATTGCAAAATTCTAAAATAAAAGGATTGCATATATGCTGTCTCAAATTCTCAGGAAAAGTTAATGGCTTTTTAGGCTTTCTCCACATGTATAGGAGTTCACTTTTTGAATAATAATTTTTTTTTTAAGCGTTTCACCCCAAGCAAAGCAAGTCTAGTGTCACTGACAAAACTAACCTGGCCGTGCGTCTCGAAAAGGACCTCCAATCGGTTGTGAACTGGAGCAGGAATTGGGTGGTCAACTTTAATGCTTCAAAAACAAAACTGCTCTCTATTAATCACCACAGAGATCCTTCCCTGCCCTCCATTAGAATGTCTGACGCTCAACTTCTCGAGAGCAACTCTCTGTGGCTGCCTGGTCTCACGTTGACTGCTGAGCTGAGATAGAACAAATATATTGTGTCAATTGCGTCGTCCACCGCAAGGAAAGTTGGTTCCCTGTGCCGCACCTTTCACCATTTCTTTCTCCTGTTGTTCTTAATTTTATTGAAAGCTTATCTCCCAAGCCCACTATTTGGTGAGGGCAGAGGATTGGCCGTTGACCCCCTCCACCACTAGGTTGATGCTTGGACTTAAGGTAAACCGTACATTCACTTGTTATCATGAGGAAGAAAGTGGACTAACACTTGCTGCCACGTATGTTTGGGCATTTATTATGACATAACAATAAATCCGGATAACCTTATTTTCTCCAATTTCTTTTTAGAATAGACAATGGGACTTATACTAAGTTAAAACTTAATGTTGTGAAAGGGCAAAATCCAAGTGTCAGCCAGGACTCTTTGCCAATTACCTCCCACTCTTATCCTTCCCTCTATTTTTGTCGTTCTTGTAATAGGAGTAGGTAGGCTTTCCTACCGCTAGGTCAACACTCCTCCCCCTTCTCTTGGACATGAGTAGAGGCTTATGCCTTGTTTCTTGTTTAGGAAGGGGTTCCCGGTACTCTCTCTCTCTCTCTGGCCTCTGTATTAGTGCAGCTCTGTTTCTCCTGTGATGTGTGCAGTCTGTGGCATCACCTCTTCATTCCGGGGGTACACGGTTGACAGTTCTCTGGTTGCTGTTTCCGACTGGTAGTTAGGAGCCCTAACTCTTGTGTAGCGTCTTGAGCGGCCGCTCTGATCAACAGTTGTATAATACAGGGGTGTTTGTAGTGCCATGTCACGCATGGAAAGGTGTCCCTGCAGTCACCACCAGTGGGCAGCCCTGAGGCCACATTATGATGCAGGTTGTGCCAACTCCACTCTGCCCACGTCACAGTCGATAACTGTCTGCTTCTTTTACTTCGGGCCTTCTCATCTTCCAACCAAAATTCCACATGACTTACAAAGACCGAAAAAGTAATCTTAAACCAGCCACTCAAAAATCACCTAAACCGCTCAACATTTCGTTCTCCAACATCTGTGGCATTAGAACAAACTTCTCAAGTATGGAATCTTTCCTCACTGCAAACTGCCCAGATATACTGGCTCTCTGTGAGACCAACCTTGTCTCGTCTATCCCCTCCTCTGATCTCTCGATCCCAGGCTACCTTCCTCTCCTTAGAAAAGACTCTCTAACCCACATGCATGGCCTTGGTGTCTACGTCAAGGACCATCTCCCCCTGGCCAGAGAGTTGTCTCTCGAATCGCCAGACTAGTCGTACATGTGTCTCCGACTATCTCTTCTCAATGCAGTAAGCTATCTCCTCTTCCTTTACCACTCTCCATCCTCTCAAGACTGTGGGATACTCGATAGCATTTCTGACAGCATAGACAAGGCTCTCTCCCTCCACCTGTTTGCTCACATATTTGTGTTTGGCGACTTTAACGCCCATCATACCATGTGGCTTAAGAATGCTACTACTGACCACGCAGGCATTCAAACGTTCAATTTTTCAGTCTCTCAATCCCTCACGCAGATAGTTAACTTCCCCACTCATTTTGCCTTCAACTGGGAAGGTAAAGCCTCTCTTCTCGGTCTGTGTTCTACCTCCATCCCCAAGTCCTGTAGCACCACGCAACTCTGCCCTCTTGGTAACTCTGATCATGCAGTAGTATCTGTTAACATCTCCTTCAACTCCACCCCCTGCAAAGAACCTCCTACCACTAGAACTTTGTTCTACTATCAACGAGCTGACTAGGACGTGTTCTGTGATTTCCTCTGCGATGTCCCCTGGGATGGTGTCTTTACGCTCCCCGTCCAAGAATGTGCTTCTGAGGTCTCATCCTGGGTTAAAGCTGGAATTGACGCTTTCATCCCCTCAAGGAAATATAGGGTCAAGTTGTGCTCCTCCCCCTGGTTCTCTGTTGCTTGCTCAGCCGCCATTGCCCATAGGAACCACTTCTTTCACCTATTTCGTAGCGACATTTTATTATTATTATAATAATTAATTATATATCATGGGGGCATCAGAATTTTAGATATGCTTAGGTGTTGTATTGCCAAAAAATGGTTGGGAACCCTTGTTCTACATTCATGGTTAGAAGCAGTTTTGTTGGAATTTAATTTGAGAACAACAATTTTACAAGTTCACATTCTCATTATTTTTTCTATCCTCACTTCAACCTCTTTTTACTTTCAAAATCCGGTTCCCAAGGCCTTGATTCTTATCAGAGATAAGAATATATTTTCTGACTAACAACAGAGCTGGAAAATATAAAAAGGAATTCCACCACCATTATTCTTTCCCTGGTGCCATAAGGTCTGAGGGAAACCTCAGAGTTTGTTCACTCCAACCTGTTTTCTTTACTTACAAACCCAGCTCCCACATCCCTGATTCTTATCAGAGATAAGAATGTGTTTTTTGACCAATAGAGGGCCAGGAAATTTGTACAACGATTTTGGAGGAAAAAGTCCCCGATCCATTGGAGCCTACCAAAACTCCATAAATTTGGAGAATCTTGCCTATTTGACAGTGAGAATTCTACCCACCATCTGTGAGGTCGACATTAGGGAGCTCCAGTCAACTTTCAAACGAAGAAGACCTACCTACTAAAGGGCTGTCAAGAACAAACGTCGGTCCACAATTCAAGACCAATTCAAAGCTGCATCCCTTCACCACACCTTCTGACAAGCCCACTGGACTTCTGTCGTCAATTTTTTAAACCTCAACCCAATTTTTAACCTCAACCCTTTGATGCGGGAAAGCCGGAACAAATTTCCTAGCAGTTTACCTTCGCTAATGAGAAGAGTCATAAAAAAAATTAAGGTATTTTAAATTTTATATATATATTTTTTTGTGTTATTTACTGCTACTAATTTAAAGGTGTCTTCTTGCTTAGGCAGTAGCCATTCAAGCTTTAACAAAGTTAAAACTTTAATATAATACCTGTTTAGTTTGACGCCGCTCCTCCAATCATAGTTATATGGCAGTGGTTCTTAAACAGTGCTGCATACCTCATATGTGTGATGGAAGAGGATAGCAGCTGAGGCGGAATGATTGAAAGACAAAGATTTAAAAACAGCTTCAAAAATTCATATGCCAAAAATAAATATGATTTCTAAATTGGAAATATTATTATGGATTGCTTGTCCCAGTATAAATAATTATTAATAATTATTGACCAATTTTATCATTGTGATATTTTTGCATTATATCAAGTATTAAGCATATAGGGTGTGCAAATTGGAAGAGAGAGTTATCAATGATAATGTTTTGACTTTGAATCTGTGGTTATCTTCCTTTAATCCTCTCTCTGTTTTTTTATTTTTAAATGTACTTTTTATCACATAAAATTTGGTGAGGTGCAAGCAAATTTTAATCCCAAAAATGTGGCCCAGAGAAAAATCTTTACTAATCCTCTACCTTGTGTGACCCTTGAGCCTTGTATTGAATGAAAGATAGTAAAGAAAAGAATCAAAAGATTATTGGTTATTTCTTTTTGATTAGTATTTATTTCATCTTAATTTCAGGCAACTCCCTGTGTAACATCATGTTTGTAACGTCTAATAAGAATATAAGACTAAATTTTTCATATCTAAAATAACTGTTTATTCACTTCTGAACTCTCCCAAATTAAAATCAGCCAATACAAGGGTATTTGGTTTCAGATCTTACTTCAAGCATTTGATCTTCGTAAGCATTTATTCTGTCATCAAGTGATCTTATATGTGTAAATCCTAACTTCAGCTGGGTTAACTTCTTGTTTTTATGTTGGTGCAATCACTGGCATTCATTTTAGGCCCAATTTCGCACTTTGTGGCTTTGAAATTACTAAGGTTCTAAAACCTTGAGTCTCCTAGGTCTTTTGATGTTCTGCAGTGACACTAAGTACAAAACTTACTTTGGTATCTCTTAGAGTGAATCCAATACATATTGGAGTCACCACAGATAAATTTTACTGAGATTAGTGGTGAAGGTTCCATGTCTGCAAGCATGCACTGCATTTCTTAGATTTTTCCTAAGATAAATAATTTTTGTGCAATAAAAATGATATTATGTAATATTGATAATTTTTAGTATTATCTTTGGATTCTCCAAATTTTGGAATCTTCCATTCCTTCATTTTTTAAGATAAATTGTGAATAAACAACATTAGTAGAGTAGTGTAAGCAGAGAAGGATTCTGCTTCTGAATATCATTCCTATGCCATTTCTGTGCACTGAGAATGGAAAAGAACTGGAAGTGAAAGAAAGTTGAGGTGTTATGGCTGAGTGAGGGAAAAAAAAGAAGAAAAAACTATGGTGTTAGCTGCTTTTTCTTTTAAAGAAGATGAAAGTAGAGTGTCGTGTTGACAAAAGTGATCACTGAATAAGTATAAAAAGTAATGAAGAATTTAATTAATTTACATTTAAACAAGTTTTAAATGTGTCATTATTTGTTGATTTTATTGTTTTCTCAGATTTCTTATAACGATTAATGGTCGTCATAGACTGCATGCTCCAGTATCAAAGTCAGTCTTTCCCTTTGACATGTGTCCTGGGTAAGACGATAAACTACATCCATCAGCAAGGCCTCTGATCAGGAGGTTTTGAGAAGCATGGAACCACCTCTTAATTGCTGGTGTTCCCAGGTCTACCTTAACCCAGGGTTGTAGCACCTTTTAGGGTCCCAGCTATGGGCAAATAGTTAACTATTACCAGCAATACTTTTTTGAAAAAAATTATTACCAGCAATAGAATTTTGAAGGAAAAATATTACCAAAAACGGATTTTTGACAAAACAAAATATTACCAGCAATAAAAAAATTTGTTGGCATTAAATAATCCATTGAGGTTGATATACCATAAAACAAAATAAACCAAACCAATCTAAACCAAAGAATACATATTCTATTCATATGAATCTATCCTAAAAATGTTGCTGGCATTAAATAACCCATTGAGGTTGATATGCTGTAAAACAAAATAAGCCAAACCAAAGCATTAATTTGATATATATATATATATATATATATATATATATATATATATATATATATATATCAAGGGTAACAGCAAAATTGTCCAAATTGTGTTACAGCATAACTGTCCACCCCACAAAATATTTAATATCTAAAAAACGATAAACTAACCGAGTTTCTTTTTTTTCAGGTTTTCAGATAAGACGTTTAGCCATCTTGATATCATTTGCCGTAAGAATCACTGAAAAATACTTTGAGTTATTCAAATAGAAAGAGAAAAGGTTAAAATCAGTGTCAGCCCCACTGTCTTCTAAACTAGAAATGATGAGAGGAAAAAATCATTCAGGCCTTCAGTAATGGTACCAACATTCATACTCTGGCTTCCATCTTCAAAGTCCATTCAAGAACCATCAAGAGAACAGTGAATATGTTTAAGAAAGAGGGAACAGTAGAGAGGAAAACTGAATCAGGAGGTCACAACAGGAAGATTGTTTGAAGATTGCATTTGAGCATGACACAGACTGTTGCCACTCAGTGTTGACCTCAGTGTCAATTTCTATAACTTCAGGGATATCCACTAAAAATAAAGTTTACGTAATAATATATATATATATAATTTTGGGGGTATCCACTAAAAATAACATTCATGTAATAAAATAGATAAATAATATAAAATAAATAAATAAGAATAAATATATATGAAAGGTGAATACTTGTAATAACTTGGATGCAAATTTACCATGGAAGACTCAGAAATCAGTGCACTTTCTATACATTTTCCCCCCTTAGTAAATTATTTTCTTTTAATCATTAATATTATGGTTAGATTAATTACGAACAGAGAAGAGATCTTTTACAAAACAACAGACTGAATCTGACCATAATTTTTATTTAATAAAAGCTGCTTTAATTAAAAGCGAGAGTAATTCACTAATGTAAAAATGTATAGAAAGTGAATTGATTTCTGGATCTTACACAATATGATCTATCTATCTATCTATCTATCTATCTATCTATATATATATATATATATATATATATATATACACACACACACGCACACACATATATACACACACACACAGACACACACACACACACACACATATATATATATATATATACAACCATCATTGTACAATGTTACAACCATCATATTTCCTAGAGACATATGTCTCCTTCCTTCCCTTCCTACTTTGTGTAACTATCTTAAAACACAACTTCAACTAATCTTGTTTTTCATTTCATTTTTCAGTTGATTCCTGGAAGAATTGTTGAATCCACTCATTGTTTTGAGACCACAAGACCTGACAAAGTGAAATTGAATTTTATTGGCCTCATGAAATATAAAATATTACCATGGCTTTCTGAAGTCTCTGATTTGTTAATTAATTAATAATTAAATAATATATATATATATATATATATATATATATATATATATATATATATATATATATATATATATATATATATATACACAAGTCAGTATCACCTACCAGAATACATAAAATTACTCAAATTATGTATTTTAAGGTGAGAAAAATTTTTGTCATGTATGTGTTCAGTGGGGAACTAGAGTAAAAAATGTCAATAAATTAATAAAAATTCAAATGACATATCTTTTAAGTAACTTCACAGTTTTGCAGACACACTTCTGATCATATTTATTGATTTTTATATACTCTTTGATATATATATATACCGAAGGGTATAATGAAACACTGGACAGAACATTTTATGGATTGTTTTTATAAAATCTCAGTATTTAATGAAGATATCATTAATAACTTGCTTCAGTTGGATATCATTGATGAGATATTGGATTATCCTACTTTGGGACAGATCCAGAAAATAATAAAACGAGCTAACACTTGGAAGGCACCATGTCTTGATGGCATTGCTGTAGATATGGATGTTTGGTCAGAAGCCCCTATACCTCAGGACTGGGTTGATGTGATCATTATCTCCTTTAATGGGAAAGGTTCAAAATTGGTATGTGGGGACTATCAGGAGATAAACCTGCTTGAGGCAGTGGGTAAAGATTTTGCAAAACTTCTATTTAATAGGCTTATAAGATGAATTTGCTCTTAAGTCATCCCTGAGACTTCCCAGTGAAGTTGATTGTGAAGTTGTGCCTCTTCCTGGTCTAAATGTAGATTTAGACCAAGAGGCACAATGGATATGATCTTCTTGGCCTGTCAACTGAAAGGGAATTGCTTCAAACATTGTGTTGCATTGTATCAGGTCTTTGTCAATCTGACCAAAGCCTTTGACTCCATAAATAGGGTTGCTTTCTTTACTATTCTTGGTAAAATAGGATATCCACATTGGGTGATGAAAGGGCAACTTAACTTCAATGGGTCTCTATCAGAACCCATAGCCATCAACAATGGAGTTAAGCAAGGTGACATTCCTGTTCCCACTTTATTCTCTATTTTCTTTCCTGTGGCTCTCACATATGTTTTCCATGATTTTCAAATCAGTATGTACCTGCATTTTGGGACTATGACTAAAGTCTTTGACTTGATTCATCTCAAAGATGAATCATAGACTTTCAGTCAGTTATTTGAGAGTTACTCTCTATGTTCTTTCTCTAAAACAGGCTGCTAAATATTGTGAATTTGAGAAACTGTGATTGGAAAACCAGTCATTCAAAGAGGATTTGATCCAAATGACATTGGTAAACGGTTTTTAAAATGAGGAATATCAGCAAATGACTCCAATGCATTTACAACTGAGAAAGTTGTCACTAGAATTAGTTGGAAAATTTAATAGAACAAAAGTTACGGATCCCGTAGAGGAAATGGACACATATGTATGTTTGCTTTAATTTTGGGTGAAAATAAAGACAAAAATCATCCAACATATTCACCTTTGAAAATAATATTTCATTATGTTGACATAGAAGATTGCTATGCAACGACAACGGTCGTGGAATAGCAGATGCAGGTCGTAAGTTCAAGATGCAGTTCTATAATGTCATATCACGTGAGAGGCCAAAATATTAACAACAGAACCATATGTTTAGATGCAATGTAATGTTTTGTGACTTGTTTGAAATGTAATATATATATATGTGTGTGTGTATATTGATATAATAGGAAAGTATTGTTAGATTGATGATTCGTTCTTTAGTATTTTTGTTTTTATTTTTAAAAAACAGTGCTCGATACATAAGTAGAGCCTAGATTATAATTATTTAAAAAAAAATATAATTCCATCGCAACACAGAAATTACCATGTTTCAAAACTGGTCAGCAGTATTTAAGTTTAATTCCAATATTAAACCTTAACTACTGGG
The DNA here is from genome assembly GCA_903632075.3 of Acanthosepion pharaonis. Taxonomy (NCBI): domain Eukaryota; kingdom Metazoa; phylum Mollusca; class Cephalopoda; order Sepiida; family Sepiidae; genus Acanthosepion; species Acanthosepion pharaonis. The sequence continues at coordinate 584,293 of CAHIKZ030000201.1, forward strand.
TGGTAGTTTCATCCTCAAGCATTCTTTTGAAATAACTATGGTATGGAATGTTTTACTCATTTATAGTTTTGAAATGGAGGTGTGGTCTAGGGTTTGTTTTTTCTTTATCAAGGGGTCACTGCTTTGATGGAAGTAGGAGTGTTTGTGATATGTCAAGTTTTTGGAGTTGTGTAAGGTTGGGTAGGGTTTTTTTGTCTGGCTACAATGGCTAATCTAATCAGGCTCTCTGCTAAAATTCTAACTGATTGATGTTGTAGTTCTGGTAGTTTTTGGTGTTTATTTATTTGTTTTTTTCTTAAAGGGGCTTTCAGCTTATAATTGGGTTGTGTTTTTAAACCTATTGCTTTAATTGAACTTGATTTTTAAATTTAAAATTTTTTTTTTTTCTAAAATGCTAAAGTCTTAGCATACAGTAATAAAAAACAACATAACTACTACATCAATCAGTTAGAGTTTTAGCAGTGAGTCTGATTGAAATATCTAGATGTAACCACAATTTCTAATCTAACAGTTTCTTCTGTCACACTTCTTGCTTGTGGAACTTTCTTCTGGCTTCTGGTTTCCCACTAAAGCAGTAGTTTTTCTCATATTCTCTAACACTCAATAACCCCTTTTGTCCTAGTGGCTTTATTGCTTTGCTTGTGATGAAATGATTAAAAGAAAATCTATATCTATAATTTTCAAAATGTGTCTGTGTATGTATGTGTGATCAGATGTTGTTTATGCATTTCCACAGTTTTTATCCGATTTGGATTAAATTTTTTTGTTTGATAGATGCTGGTTTGGAGTCCAAATTGTTGGTGACAATGGCTCTCCACTACTTCCTGACCATTATAACTCTCAGCAACGTTTTACTATTTACTATCTGTTATTGGATATATATCTTTTATAAAAACTTTAATAAAAATAAATAGTTTAAATTATTACAAAAATATTATTTATTATTATACATTTCCCTTTTCAGGGCCACCCCCTCCCATTCAAGTTGTTACCCCCCCCCCATTTGGGGATGTGCCTTGGTTGCATCCAAATGTTGTTACTAATATTGATTTTTGGGTGAGCTGACTTTAAACTTAAACTGCTCCAATTGAACGGCAAAAATTCCCAGTAATGAAAGACCTGGTCGAAGATGGGTTATACTGTTAGTATATATATGCAAGGGAAAGTCAAAAATTATTGGCACTGATAACACATATTTTATGGGGAAAGTGCAAATAATTTTTTATTTACCCTTTTATATGAGGTTGAGCAGTTTCTTGTTTCAGCATTAAACACCAAATAAGAAAATCTTGAAAAAATATCTCTGTAAATATTATAGTCATATATTAGTAAGGGCAATAGTAAAAAATAAGGGGATTCACTGAGGAACTCTGTAATTTTGAAATATTCAAAATGAACTCAGTGATGTCTAATAATAAAGGAATGTGCTTTTATTAGCATTTCTGTTCTTCTGTTTCATTTACAGAAACACTAATAGACGTCATCACAGTGGTTGTCCTTACATGTAAATGACTTAATTATGTATATACTGTTTGTGTTCATTAAGGGAAATTTTCCAAATTATTTGCCCTAGTTTTACTGTCGTCATTCTTAACTTTACTAAATATTTATGTGTTGGGTGTATAGGAGGAGTTGCTGAAAAGTTCTTGGGACAACTATGAAGTTCTCCAAAGAGTAGTCTGATGTTTTAGTCATTGGGGCTGATTTTGGGGAGAGGGTTGGGCTGAGGATTTTTAGACACCACTTGAATACATCAAAACTGTATATCATTTAGATTAAAACCTTTATTTTGTCAATAATAGAGAGTAATTCTTTTTTTAAGCTAAATCCACTGGTTTAGATATGAAAGAGTTTGGTGTCTTCAAAGCTTCAAATCTGAAAATTTAATAAAAAGCATTGATAATATATTAAACTGACCTTGGAATTAAACTGGAAATTGAACACCAAAATGTTACATTATAAAGGGTATGACTGGCCAACAGAATAAGTTTGGTGTTTTTAATTTAAAAGAAATATTTTTAATCATTTCACCCAAAGCAAAACGATAATGCCAGTAAGACAAAAGGGGTAAAGGATAGTGAAAGAGAATGAGGAAACTTTTGTGAAGAGAAATGACAATAAAAGAACAGGATTCAGTAAAACAGAAGATGGCGATTGGTGCTGCATTTTGATTTTTGATGATTGTAGAGAAGCAGTAAAGCAGGGAAGGGAGTTCCATAGAAACTATTAGAATAGAACAGACAGTTACATCTAACTAGTTCAGCAGTAAAATATTGAGACCAAGTTGCCAATTTAGTAACATGCTTAAATTCATGCAGTCAAGGCACTAAGGAGTAAAGGTCATCAGGAAAAACAGAGAAGCTATGTCAATTTTTGTATCTTTATACTCCATGAATTCAAATTTAACCAGCCACAGCATCAATATTGCTTAGGAGTCAGCATCAGAATGAACCATGTATCATTGGTCCCAAAATTCACTTCTGTTGATTTAGACCTCTGATATCAACCTGATTGTAGTCATAAATCATTGCTTAGTAGCTGGAGTCAGTTTCAAAATGTTGGTTTCAAATAAATTGTTGGTTTCTAAACCACATTTCTGATGATCTTGAACTCCAACATGAGATAGCTTATAGTTGTAAATTGTGATTCAACAATGAAGAATTGACGGCAGCTATGGAGGCTGATCCAGAAACAATCACTTATGCATGTCCCTTATTAATTTTTACTTCTTTTATTTTTTTCTGTTTTTCTGATTATCTTCTTGATTTCTGGTTCATATTTTCATATATCTGAGCACTTTTGGCTAGCAACAACATAACAAAAGTCTTTAATAATGGGTAATGCTAAATAAAAGTACTCAGATATAGGAAAATATATTTTCAAATAGGAACCTGAAACAAAAAAAAAGAATTAAACTTTCATTGAAATTTAACCAATTTTGTATATATATATATATATATATATATATATATATATATATATATATTATTTATATATGTGTGTGTGTGTGTGTGTGTACTATTTATATAAAATGTATAAGTGTAATAAAAAATATTAAACAAAAAATAATAGCAATTACAATGACAAAAACCCACAGAATAGAAACAATAATTGTAATTGTTGAAATAAAATAATATATAATAATAAATATCTAACTAATAATATATTTAAAGCAAATAACATTAATACAGAAGAAATAATTTATATAGGAGCAACTGAAGCAACATTTAAAGAAAGACTTATTATTCATAAAATGTCATTTAAAATAGACAGATATGTAAATAATACATTATCAAATATATATGAAGTCAAAAAGAAAAAATTATCAAATAAAATTAAATGGAAAATCATAAGAGAGTACCCCCATATAATATTAATTAATAGAAAATGTAGACTGTATTTAGAAGAAAAATTTTATATAATAAATTTCAATAATCAAATTTAATTATTAAACAAGAAGTATGAATTAATGGGTAAATGCAGACATTTTAATAAATATTTACTTTACAACTTATATACTAATATAACATAACAAATACAACATAAAATAATATAAATTAAATAATAATATAATGTGATATAATAAACACAATACAATACACGCATATATATATAAAATATACGCACAAATAAAAATAACAATGAAAAATAAAAATTTCAAAAATACAATTTCAAAATATACAATGGAAAAACAGTTACATTTATAAAGAAACACATGAGCACATGTAAAAAATGAACATGCGCACATCCATAACAGAGTTAAAAAAGATGCAAATATGAAAATCCGGAATAAAAACAGATAGTTCATTACAACTGGAAATATTTAACATATGGATTAACACCATGAAAAATGGACATATTGCCACAAAACTTCAGAGTCATGGAAAATTACAGTTAAGTAATTCTTTTGTACATATAAAAAATAATATATATATATATATATATATATATATATATATATATATATATATATATATATATATATCTTGATAAAATCCCTCAGGAGACAAAACTCATTGGTAAAGAAAAGTTTTTATATATACCTTTTATATATATATATATATATATATATATATATATATATATATAAAAATGACATATACACACACACACACACACACTCACTCACTCACATCTATTTATCTATATATTTATATATATGTCAAAATAAAAGAAAGGACAGTCAGATTTATAATCCACAAAAAATGTATTCATTGCAACACAGAAATTACCATGTTTTGGAACTAAAAACTAAACTTTAAATTAAACTTAAAATTAAAGATTTTGTTCCATTCTCAAGTGATGTTGAATAACTTTTGGAAAAAATGATTTACTTTTTTTAAGCTAAATAGTATTATATAGTTTAAATTGGAGGGGGAAGTGATTACATAATTTTAAAAGTGTGTTGTCCTTTTTGGACAAATCAGGATACAAGTCTAATTTAAGATTGTAAAGTGTAAATATAGGTTAAGGTTTAGATGTGGGTTTGTAATTTTTGATGTCGATACTGGCTTCCTTATATTAGAACATGTCATATTGTCTGGTTTTTTTATGGCATACATAACATACATTGGCATTTTTATTTATTTTTTATTATTTATAAAATACATTGGGGCTTCAAAATATCATTAAGTCATATTTTATATATTTATTTATAAATATCTAAAATACTATATTTATTATATTTATTAATATACTAGATATGGTATTGTTAAAATTAAGATTTAAAATTTAGGAATTTAATTATGCATTTTTTACTTTCTTATTTGTGATCAAATAATATATAATTATAAAATTTTTTAATTAATTATGTTTTAAAGTAAACCTAATGCAGTGTCTACAAAAAACAGTTATTTCTTTTCTTTGATTTAATAAATCTTTATTTTTTAGAAACTTAATAATATATAACTTTTCAAGTAGGCATAAATAACATGGGTCATTTGAAGACCTACAAGTTCTCTTTTTTTCTAATAATTTCCATTTTACTGTGGGCAATTTATTTGTTTCTTTTAAATGCCAAAAATATTTGGATAGGGATGTTTGGTTATGACACATATTGTTTTTGAAGGAAGACAGATGTTAGCTTCACCTTAATTTAAAATTATTTTTAGTGCTACCAATATAAATTTTTTTAATATTAGGATTCTCAATAGATGAGATAGTACATTGGTAAACTATAGATTTTGGGAACATTTATTATTCAATGGACGATTTATAAGATTCCTACAGTTACATAATTTTTCTTTACTATTATTTATTCTTATTTCTGGATCCCTTTTTTTTATTCTAGTTTAAGTATTTATTTAAAATTCTATTATTGTGTTTTTCTTGTGTTTTTTATTGTACATGCATATATATATATATCTATATATATATGTGGACTTGATAATATCCCAGCAATATTGGCTCTCGTTCTCTCTAAACTCTACAAATCCCTTGCTGCTTCTTGCTTTCCTGCTTGTTAGAAATCCTCTTCTTCAGTACAGTTTATAAGAACTCAGGCAAACCATCTGATCCTTCTAACTACTGGTGTATTAGCCTTCTACCTCTTTCTGCAAAGTACAAGAGGTTCTAACCAACTATGAATTGGTTAAGTATCTCACCTCAAAGGATCTTCTTTTAGATAAGCAATATGATATTCTCTTTTCTCGGTCAACTGCTGATGTATTAATGGTTTCTGCTGAAAGAGTCTATCAAATTTTTTATTAGAATGGTGGAGCAAGGACATTTTGTTTGGATATTTCAAATGCATTTTACAGCATTTGACATGCTTGTCTTATTCAGAAGTTGAAAGGTATTTTTGGATTAATTTTTGATCTGATTTAATCTTTCTTATCAAATCGCAAAATGAAAGTTATCTTGAATGACCACTCTTCTAGATCTTTTTGTATTAATGTGGGTGTCCCTCAGGGCACTATCCTTGAACATATGTTGTTCCTAATTTTTATCAACTCCTGTTTTAATGTTAAGTATGATCAGTTTGATCAGGTCAAATTGGCAGTTGATCTAAAAAATGACCTACAATTTGTTCTAAATTGGGGTAAGAAATGGCTTGTTAATTTTAACACCTCCAAAATAAAACTGCTCTCTTTTAATTGGATTAGAGAACCCTTTTTACCTTCAATCAACATGGCTGATGCTAACCTCCTGCAGAGTAACTCATTGTGCATTCTTGGGTTAATATAAATGAATCTGTTAGGTCTTAATCATTTCATCCCAAGTAAGGCAATAAAGCCATTAAGATGCAAGGGATTACTGTGTGCTTGTGAAAGAATATGTGAAAGTGAAAAAGAGAAACTTTATTCAGGAGAGAGAACAATAAAATAACAGAATTTAAGAAGAGAGAAATTAACTGACATTGCATTTATTTTTTGAAGACAAAGTTGACTGGAAATCAAGAGTTTTCCACAAGTGAGAAGTGGGAAAAAAGAAAGTTTTAGCATAAAATTTCCAGTTACATTTAGAAATTTTAATTGTAAAATGGTAAGACCTAGTTGCTAATCTAGTGCTGCACTTAAATTCATAAAGTCAAGGTACCAAAGAGATAAACTCTTTGGAAAAATTACCTTGAAAATATTTGATAGAAAAGGTACAGGAAAGGTATGTTATGTGTTGAGATGTTGTGAGTTTCCTGCGTGTCGGTGTATGAATCAAGACAAACACAGTTGTAGAGGAAAATATTGGTATATTCATAAAAGCAATTAACAATAGAGTGATTAGTAGAACGAAGGTTGGTTAGTACGAAACAATATCCAAAGTCTATAGTCCAACGGTATGTACCGGGTAAGCTTATCTGGACTGCTAACGCTGACTCTCTCTCTGACGCTCTCTCACTCTCTCTCCAGAGCTGACTTATATAAGAGGGACCAGTCCATTACTAGTTAGAAGGTGGGTGCACCCCAACATTATGACAGTGGAAAAGTGACTGAAGTTGAGAGGCTTGATCCAGACCAATAACATTGCAGGTTCTTCTTTATATTTCATCAAGAATCTCTAGATATATAGCAGAAGCACCATACCAAATGTAGCAACAATATTCAATGTATGGATGAATTGTAGACTTCATAAATGTGTAATAGATTCGGGTGAGAAAAATTGTCTTGCATGAACCAGTGAACCAACTTGATTCGATATAATCTTTCAAATTCATGTCAGTGGAAAATATTAGATCAAGAAGGCACAATGAGTCAGCATAAACTGTTGACATGAAAACGCTCTACACACTGACACATGTGCACACAAAATATTTATGTGTTTGTGAAACTGAGTAACCATATGTGAATGTACAATTCAAATAAAGGAATACAAATAACTCATGTATCTCTCGTCCATGAAATTTGCAAGTAGAATATATGTTGAAGAAGGCTTGATTATATTTTCAGTGTTTTACCCTTTAGCTTTTAACCTGCCCAAATTCACCCTGTGAACATTGGCTTTCAATGTTCAACTCGCTGTAAACCACCCCATGTATACTCTGCCATAATATATGACAACATCATCACAAATAACACAAACAGTGAGACTTTGACCACAATCAGTGAGATTTTAAAAACTGATTTTTATGGTGTGAGTTTGAGTATGTTGAATGCAAAAGGGTCAACCTGAAAATATAATCAAGCCTTCTTCAACCTATATTCTATTGAAAGAATAGCTTCTCATTCTAACTTTGCATCATTAGCAAAATAAATAAATTTGCTTTTAATGCTGTCTGATCTTTCTTGAATGCTGCCTGTTCTCAGATCAGAGGGGAAAAAAATTGCACAACAGAAACAACTAGATGAATATCAATAAAACCATGGCTGGCACAGAAATCAAACCAAACTGCACTAAAAATGCACCAGTTGTATGCAAAAAGATTGATGCTGTTGATGTTGATGGTATAAGGATGAGTAAATGATGAAGTGAAGTATATGCTATTGAACTGCATAGGTTATTGAACTGAATAAGTCATTCATATTGATACATTTTTGTGCTTGGAGACATTGACTATCTAGATGAGAATATTGATAAAGATATAACAGAGGTTCATCTAGGTTTGACAATGTTTTTTTTAATCATTTGGTTGGTTGGTTGGTTAATTTTTTTAGAGGCATATCAACTTCTGTGGGTTATTTAAGGCTGAAGTTTAAATATTTTGTAAACAATTTTATGGCTTCAACTAAATATATTTTGAACACAATTGTATGTCTTCAACTACAGATAAGGCGTATTGCTGGTCAGTTTTTTATATAAAAATATATTGCTTGTATTTTTATACTTTCATAGTTTTGTTTCTATTTGGGGGTTCACTATTTATCCATAGGTGGGACCCTGAATGATGCTACCACCCCAGGTCAAGGTGGACCTAGGAACAAGAGCAATTAAGAGGTGGTTCCATGTTCCTCAAAACCTCCAATCTCCTGATCAGAGGCCTTCCTGCCAGATGTAGTTTATCTTCATACCCAGGACTGTTTTAATAATTTCATCCCAAGTAAGGCAATAAAAGGCACTAGGATGCAAGGGGGTTACTGAAAGTGAAAGAAACAAAGGGGACAGTAAGAGGACATGTTGTAAGGAGACACAGGATGATGATTGGTATTGTATTTAAATTATTGAAGATGTCAGTTGACAGTAATTATAGTTATGGTTTTAGGGTTCTGAAGAAGATATAATGACATTCAGCCCTTAGGTATTTATATTTGTTAATTGTGGGGTAAGAACAGACTTAAGTGAGCAACAGCACCTATTATGGCTATTTAATTAGGCTAGGATGTTATGAATAGAACAAAGCAACTAAATTTTCAGCAGTTGACAATTAACCAGAAGATTAAAGAACAATTTTATATAATTATCAGTTATTTTCCTCATAAAGTCAACCAATTTTTTTTTTCCAGCAAGATTTATAAGTCTAAATGATTCAATATAATACACACCTACTTCAATCCATTTTGACTGTACCAAATCATAAATAGTTGACAATCCATCTCTTCATGTGGTACAGACATACAGAGATATAAACCATACTGGCATCTCAGACCAAATTCACACTCCCACAGGCACCAATAGTTATTTCTTGTATGTGCTGTGTCACTTCAGGATGTTGGTGATCATAGCTCTTCACAATTTTCTGTCCTTTGTAGCTCTTAATAAATTTTGTCTTTTTGCCATAGAAAGTATGCTGATCTGAACAGCAAAGCTTATAATAATGATAATTCCTCATCTCAAAATTTTTTATATAAATACTGAAAGAAGGCTGTAGAGCACAAAAGCTGAAATATTGTGAGTATAACAACCAAAATGGCCACACTTGTCTGAATAACAAAGCATGTAATAATGAAAATTTCTCATCTAAAAATTTCCAACATAAATAATGAAAAAAGGCTGGAGAATACAACAGCCAAAACATGGTGAATATAACAACCAAAAGAGCATGCTGGTTTGAATAGCAAAGCATGTAATAATGAAAATTTTTCATCTAAAAAATTCTGACAAAACTTATTATTCAGGTAGCCATGAAATGAAAAATGAATTCTCTGTCCTCTGTGGGACATACAACAACTGAAAAATTGAAGATAAAGAAACACATGCAAATATAACTTGAATAGAACTAACTCAGAATTCTGTAATATGGTTTATATAGAGACATTGAATGCAACATGCACCTATGGATACACATACTATGCAGGCAAAACTTTGTAGCCTAAAGATGAAAAATTATTTAATTGTACATAAATGTTTAATTTTGAACATAATGACTTTCTTTGTCAAAACACTTAATTTAAGACTTTCATATTAGTCATGTACATTATACATTATATAGGTCAGACTTGCCTCCTCAGCATTGGTTTGCAACTAATCTGAAGAATAGCTCTGAATTCAGAACCAGTTTGGTCATGTGTCTCTAGGCCAAAAAGAAGGTTACCAGTTACACAGCCCGAAATGTTGTGAGTATAACAACCAAGATGAGCATACTGGTCTGAATAGGAAGACATATAATAATGATAATTCCTCATCTCAAATATTCCTGCATAAATAATGAAAGAAGGCCTGAGAGTACAATGGCTGAAAGCTTGCAAGTATAACAATCAAGATGAGCATACTGGTCTGAATAGCAAAGCATACAATAATGATAATTCTTCATCGTAAACATTCCAAAGAATGAAAGTTGGCTTGAGAGTACAATGGCTGAAAGCTTGTGAGTTTAACAACCAAGATGAGCATACTGGTCTGAATATGAAGGCATATAATAATGATTATTCCTCATCTCAAATATTCCAATATAAATAATGAAAGAAGGCTGGAGAGTACAAAGGCTGGAATGTTGTGAGTATAACAACCAAGATGAGCATGATGATCTAAATAGGAAAGCATATAATAATTATGATAATTCCTCATCTCAACCATTCCATCATATATAATAAAAGGATGCTGGCAAGTACAACAACCAAAACATTCAAGATGAACATTTTGATCTGAATAGAAAATTATATAAAAATGATAATTACTCATCACAAAAATTCTTATATAAATAAGTAAAAACTAGTCTGGTAGAAGGACAACTCTGAATTCAAAACCTGTTTGGGATAGGGCTAGCAACTCCATCATGTAAAGACTTATTTACTATGGCAACCATAGCAGCAACCCCTAGCATGTTGGGAGGTGTGGGCCCATACTCCTCAATGAGTCTATAGTGCTTAAGTGAGGGAAAAATTTAGATAAAGATTCATCAAATGATGAAATAACTATTAGACTATGGAATTATTGATCCAGCCTTGTAATTAATTTTATTGATTAGCCAATGTCTTTCTGTTTACTTCATTGCTAAAAGAAGTGTAAGAATATAAGAATGTAAAGTTGCTGTCAGAAAAACTATATACTAAGAAGTTTGGACTAGAAATTTCTTGTGATGAACAGATGTTCCCTCAGGAAGACCTTGTGCTTTGCACGCCTATTGTGGCTTAACCTCAACTCAGAGCTCAAGTGGAACATACAATTCATCACTAAAGATGCCAGAAAATTGTTGATAGCTACATTGTGAGGGGACACAGCACATAAAGAAGTAGACTAGATTGGCAGTACATTCTCATCATTTAATGTTAAATTGATTAGATGTAAGTGTAAGTTCTATGCTAACAGTTACTTTACTCCTTTAGGGAAATCTCTTCTGGATTTTTTTGCTTTCCAGTGCAAAATTTGATCTTGTAAAATTTAAATGCAATGTCAATTGGAATCTACTGTCTTCTTGATTACACTTCTTTTATTGTTAATTTTAACCCCTTGTGTTTTAGTGACTTTATTGCCTTGTTTGGGGTGAAATTATTGAAAAAAAAAAAAAAAAAAGCCAAAAAGAATATTGTGATTTTCTTTCTTCTTACTCTGATCTATTTGACAAAAAAAAGAAAAAAGTAAGCTTTTACTTTATCTCAGAAACACAAACACTAAATGAAACTGTGTATAAATGTTAAATTCAGTTTAAAATTTTCATTTTAAAACTCTTAACTTTTGATAAATTTTCCTGGGCTGTTAATTTGTAAAAATAACCACAATAGCTAATAGTATTGTATAAGACTTATATATAAATATATATTTATATATATATATATATATATATATATATATATATATATATATATATATATATATGTGTGTGTGTGTGTGTGTGTCTGTGTGTGTGTGTTTGTGTGAAATATTTTTGGTCTAAAAGAGACGAGGTGTGGGGAAATCTATTGCAAGGAGATGTGTTTTCTTTTAGTAGTTTAATTTTAATTCTGATGATTTTTCTTCTGATGAAGCATTGGATGAAAGGTACCTAAGTTTTTCTATTTTTAATTGAGATGATACTTTTTTATCCTACTTTTGATTAATAAAATGTTCTCTATTTTAAGAATAATATATATATTTAAAGAACAGAAACAGTTTTTTTTAATCATTTCACCCCAAGCAAGGCAGGAATGTCACTCGTATGCAAGGGGTAACAGAGAGTGAAGATGAAAGAAAAGACTGGATATAGGGGGTAGGTAAGAAAGGATAAAAGCTAAACAGAATTCAAGAAGATAGAAGATGGTGATTGATGTTGCATTTAAATTCTTGAAGATTGTAGTTTTCAGGGAAGCAAGTAAACAGAAGAGAGTTCCACAAGCAGGAAGTGCAAGAAAAGGAACTGTTGGAGTAGAGGTGGTGGTAACATTTAACTAATTCATCAGTGAAAGAGTGGGGCCTAGTAGCAGGCTTAAGTTCACATAGTCAGGGCACCAGTGAAAAAAGCGCATCAGAGCAGTTGCTATGAAAATATTTATAGAAAAGACAGAGAGAAGCCACATCATGTTGGTGAGAAAGTGACTGAAGTCAAGATGCCAAGTTAGAATTAATTACATTACAGATCCTTCTTTGGATTTTGTCAAGAATCTCGAGATGAATAGCAGGAGCACCAGACCAGATGTGGCAACAGTATTCAATGCATTGATGAATGCTAGATTTGTAAATGTGCAAGATGGACTCTGATGAGAAAAACCCAACACAGTTTTCAGCTGGTATTATAAATAAGCAAAGAATATTATTCCATAAACCCTTTAAGAATTGTAAAGAGCTGTTCACAAATCCATAAGATGTGAAATGGTTTGTAAAAGTTGATCTATAAACATCATGAAACATTGATCTTCCCAACAAATCATTGCAGCCAGATTCAAATCAATATTAATATTAGTATCAATATTTTACAGTGTCCATGTCAAATACAATCAAGAATAAAATGCTTGAATTTTATGTTTGAAATCTGCATATCAACATGAAAAACACAAGAAAAAGAACAAAAAGGGGAGATGACTCTTGTCTGAATTATGCATTTTTTATGACCTTAAGAGTTGCTCAGTGAAGCAAAGACATAAAGGAATACTTTGAATAGAAGGCCAGTGATTATTACAGGAAGGTTGTGCTGTGTGCTGAGACCAAGGAAATCAATTCAATGGAGCGCATGCTTTATCCGATTGATGGGGAAACTTGAATAGAAAAATGAAAAAGAAGCAGCAATGGTATTGGGTGAAATTGGAGTGGGATGGGTGACAGATTCTGGGAATGAAAATGAAAAGAATAAATTAAATAGATTTAAAGAGGGAGAAAATGGTTGTATATTGATTGTGTATACAGAGACAGATAAGCTTGAGAGTATTTTTTATTTATTTTTAATATAACTAAGAATTGAAATTACAGTGATTAAAGTAAAAAAGATAGAAAGGTATTAGGAGATTAAATGGGAGTGAGAGAGAAAAAGAGAAAGAGGCAGAAAGGTAAAAAGATAAGCAGAAAAAAACAGAGAAAGTTAGAGGTAAGGAAATGAAAAGATAATGAGAAAAAGACAGAGGGTTAGTAGAGGCTGGGAAGTAAAAAAAATAAGGAGAGAAAGGGAAAATTAGGGGCTTGGAGATAAAATGCAGAAAACAAGAGATAGAGATGATATGAAGTAAAAATATAATCAGAAAAAGAGAGAGACAGCTTGAGGCTGGGAATAAAAAGATATGGAGAAAATGAGAAAGATATGGGTAAAGGCTGGGAAGTAAAAACATGAGAAAGAGATAAGTGTTAGGAGGTAAAAACATGAAGAAAAACAGAGAAAGAGGCTGGGAGTAAAAAAGTGAAAAAGAGGCTGAGAAGTAAAAAGATAAGGAGAAAAAGAGAGAGAAAATTAGAGGCTGGAAGGTAAGAGAGAGAGAGAGAGAGAAAATTAGAGTCTGGGAGGTGAAAATATATGGAGAAAAAGAGAGATTGAGGCAGGAAGTAAAAAAGATAAAGAGAAAATGGGAGATATGAATAGAAGCTGGGAAGTAAAAAGATGGGAATGGGAGAGCAATAAGGGCTGGGAGCTAAAGAGAAGAAAACAATAGAGAGGTAGTAGCTAGAAAGTAAAAAGAGAAGGAGAAAAAAAGAAAGATAGAGACTTGGATAAAAAGAGAAAGACATAGAGAGATAGAGAGGAAGAGGCTGGGAGATAAAAAGAATATTATCAAAGAGATAAAGCACAATATAATTTTTTATTTTTAAATAAATTCAAAACATATTTGAATATGATGAATTACATAAAATCAACATCGTTTATATATATATATATATATATATACAGAGAGAGAGAGAGAGAGAGAGGGAGAGAGAGAAATAGATAGATAGATAGATAGATAGATAGATAGATAGATAGAATAAGGAAGAAATTGGAAACATTTATAAATTCAACATGTTTCACTTTTATTTAAGCTTCATTAGAAAATTAAATATGGAGGAGAAATGAAAAGTATGGTATTTTTTTGTGTTGTTTGTTTTTCATTGATTATGCAAACCTCGTGTAGTTCTCTTGTCAAACAGGGTTCATATATATAATTCTTGTGTGTTTGTGTATCACAATTCTAATTAGTCTATGCAGATTTGGTTGGTAATATGCTTGTGTGTGCATTTATGCATCTAGTGGGCACTTTTACTTAGTTTTGGTAGTGTCCATATATTGATTGTTGATAGAATTTTTTCCTCCACATTTCATTTTCTGATGAAGCTTAAGTAAAAGTGAAACATGTTAAATTTAAAAACGTTTCCTATTTGTTCCTTATCCTATCATTGTTGGATTCTAATCTATATTTGATCCATATTGGATCCCAATTCATATATATATATATATATATATATATATATATATGTGTGTGTGTGTGTGTGTGTGTGTGTGAAGAAATATAGTTTTAAGGTGTGCTATATTTTTGGGATAAAGTGCTTGGCCTGATGATTGCTTCTAGCATGAAACAGCCTGTTGCCTCTGAGTGTCGACTTCCATGTTCACTTTTAAATATATATATATATATATATATAAAGATCTGTCTGCCCAATTTTCTATTAAGTTTTTCCAACTTTTGACTTAGTTGTTTATACAATTGGTAAACATTCCAAAGTTAATTTTTGTTTTTATGAATCTGAATACATTTGACTGTTTCTACAGTTATCATGATAAAAATGATAATGACTGTAGAATCAGTCGAAAGTACTTGGATTCAAAAAACAACAAACTTTCGAAATGTTTACCACAGATGAAGAAGAGACTTGAAGCAACAGAAGGTAGTTCTACAGAAGAATGCTGAGAATACCATGGATGAAACAGGTGAGCAATGATTTATTTAGATAAAATGAGAATGAAAAGGACACTAATATTTTTTTTTTAAGCGTTTCACCCCAAGCAAGGCGGGAAGCCACTAGGACACAAGGGGTTACAGAAAATTTGGAGCAAGATCAGATAGGAGTGATAGAAGAAAGGATGAGGAGAAGGGTAGTGGATAGATCAAGGCAACTGGAGATGTCGATTGACATTACATTTGAATAGCTGGAGATTATAGCTCTCAGGGAAACTGGAATAGGGAAGGGAGTTCCACAGGCAAGAGGTGCAAGACATGAAGCTATTGGAGTAGAAGAGACGGCTACATTTAGGAGTTTTGACAGTGAAGGGGTGAGAGCGGGATGCCAGCCTCGTAGGGCACTTGAACTCATGAAGTCTGGAACCAGCGAATACAGCTCCTCGGAGCAATTGCCATGAAAGTATTTGTAAAACAGACAGAGAGAGGCGACGGTGCATCTGTGAGAAAGCGACTGTAGACGAGATGCCAGAGCAGGGCCAATTATATTGCATATCCGCCTCTGGAGCCTATCAAGAACCCCGAGGCAAATAGAAGGGGCTCCAGACCATATATGGCAGCAATACTCCATGCAAGGGCGAATTGTTGATTTGTAGATCTGGAGGATTGATTCTGGGGAGAAAAATTTCCTGGCGCGGCACAGGGAGCCAACTTTCCTTATGTTGGACAAAGAAAGAGATAGTTGAAATTTCTCAAGCACATAATGAGAAAAGGGGGTTTGGAAAATTTGATACTCACAGGACTGATTGAAGGCATGGGACAGAGGAAAACTGTGCATAACCTAACCTAGAAAGCTCGAGTAAATGGATCACAGGACAGGGTTTAGGAGAGAGAGCAAGAAGATAAAAATTGCTAAGAGCTACAAAGGACAGGAAATTGTGGAGAGCCATGATCAGCAATGTCCTGAATGGACATGGTATATAGAAGAAGATCAGGTTTTCATTTGAACATACATCCTTATGTGTAATGAATAAATAAACAATGTAGACATTTACACATTGTATTTTTTATGCTCAAGTTCATCTAATACAAGATTTCAGAGTTAGGATGAATAGGATGTGTGATATGAATGAAGGAGCAGGTGATAGAAAGGGAAGACTATGAAAGTAAGAGGGAGATTGATAATAATTGACTCTAGACCTGAAGAAGTTAAGATTGTAATGTAATGGCTGGCCACTCATATCCAAGTATGTCTGCCTACTAGAGCATCTACCCAATCCCTGCTGCAGACTTCTGCTCAGGTACTTTTGTGTTTGTGCAACACCCACAGCTGTTTATACTGCAATTATGCTGAGCAGCCTTATTTACAATTTCTGAGAGACAGCACATTATCTGGCATGAGCAACAGTCTGAACAAGAACAATATGTTCAAACCCTCAGTCATGATGACTTGTGACTTCATGCATGGGCAATGTGTCCAAGTGATTAGAATGTTTCCTTTCCGACCATAAGACCTGGATTTGAATCTCACCATAGTCGATTTGTCAAGAAGGGAGGCAATCCCGGCATGTGGCACCTTTGGAAAGTGCTTGGAAACTATACCTTTAGTAGACCTAAGCCTTGGGATTAAAATTGAGTGGATGGAACTATTTGGGAGCCATCAATGGTTGTGGTTAAGATTGTAGTGTTTGGAGAAGCTTCCATGCTGAAGCCTGTTCCACAAAGTAGCAGTTCTTGGATTGGTTGGTTGGTTGGATTGGTTGGATTGGTTGGTTGGTTGGTTGGTTGGTTGGGTTGGTTGGTTGGTTGGTTGGTTGGATTGGTTGGTTGGATTGGTTGGTTGGATTGGTTGGTTGGATTGGTTGGATGGTTGGTTGGTTGGATTGGTTGGTTGGTTGGTTGGTTGGGTGGTTGGGTGGATTGGTTGGATTGGTTGGTTGGTTGGTTGGTTGGATTGGTTGGTTGGTTGGTTGGATTGGTTGGTTGGTTGGTTGGTTGGTTGGGTGGGTTGGTTGGATTGGTTGGTTGGTTGGTTGGTTGGTTGGTTGGTTGGTTGGTTGGTTGGTTGGATTGGTTGGTTGGTTGGTTGGTTGGTTGGTTGGTTGGCTGATTTTGTTTAGTGCATATCAACCTCTAAATCCTTTAAATCTAAATATTGTGAATGAAATTTTATACCTTCAACTATAGATATTTTGTCCATAATTTTATACTGTCAGGGTAAATGTATGTTTTTTTAGATATATAGTTTGTAGATAATATAATGTATTGTTGGTAATTTAAAAAAAAAATGTATTGCTGGTAATTTCACAACACAAATGTATAGTTGGTAATTTTTTTTATTAAATGTATTGCTGGTAATTTTACTATGAGGAAGTATTTTTATACTTTCTAGTGTTGTATTGCTGGAAATTTTATTCTAAAAATGTATTGCTGGTAATTTTACTATAAAAATGTATTGTTGGTAATTTTACTATAAAAATGTACTGTTGATTTTTGTTTGTGGGTTCACTATTTTCCCATAGCTGGGACCATAACAGGTGCTACCACTCTGGATCAGGGTGGACCTGGGAACTCCCTGGATTAAGAAGTGGTTCCGCATTCCTCAAAACCTCTAATCTCCTCGTCAGAGACCTTGATGCCAGACATAGTTTATTGTCATACCCAGGACAGCAGTTCTTGGGAAAATGCTGAGATGAACCTTCTCCTTATAATTGGAATACAGAGAAAATGAGTAGCTCAAAAACGGACATAATGATGGATTTTGTCATTGTTATTTACTAAGCTTGGCTTTGTCCAGCTCAAGAGAGAAGAAGATTGTGATCTTCCAAGACAAATGCCTGGCTTGAAAATCAGCATTTTAAATTTGGGCTTTTAACTTGGTTTGAAAATGAGACACTGGTAATAGGGGATTCTAGGGAAAAAAGAATATATCCAGTAATCAATATAGAATATAGTAACACTTTAATACATAGACAGAAATGAATAGCTGAAAAACAGAATAACAAACATGCATTGTCCTTAAAGAGCTTTTTATACTGCTAACCATAAATTATATACACAATATATACATACTTATCACTAATTTGTCCCACATAGAGAAATTATAACATATGAATGCAACAAGCAGTGTGAACTGGTTGAAAATTGAGAGGATTTTGCTTGTAATATTTACTGAAGGGAAAATGGCCAGGCTGGTAGTGTCCTGCATGATCCTTGGCATGAGTGCATGGTTTCCATTTTGTTCTCTTAACTGCCATGGATAAACATATCTTGTTCCTCCACAGTCTAGATAGCAACTGGCATAGATAGACATGTCTTGCCTCTATGTGTGCTAAATAGCAACTTAAATTTTGTAACTCCATAAACTGGGGCCACACACACACACACACACACACACACACACACACACACACACACACACACACACACACACTTACTGAAAGTAATTGTCTGGAGTTGAATAAAATGTAATGTTAAATATAAGAGATTAAGTTTTGTATTTTAATTAAATGACACAATGACTTCATTCCACTATTTCTCCCCCTTTTTTTCATAATACATGAAAAAAAACTTCTTTTTGAACTGGGCAAAATGGTGAACATGGAAGAAGTTCTTGCAAAATTTTATGTATAAACCAACAATGTATTTCTTAATAGTCCCTGTTGCAATGGAAGTTGGCAATAACATATCTAGGGCATGTCAATGAGGGCACCACTGAACCCTGAACAAATAATTTGTAGTGCAATATTCATTAATTAGTAATTTTACCCCAAGCAAGGCAACAAAACCACCAAGATGTGGTGGTGGAGGGGGGTTAGTGAGTGTGAAAGAATATAAGAAAAAACATTAAGGAATGAGAACAATAAAAGAACAGAAATTATGAAGACAGAAGATAATGATTAACATTGCATTTAATTGTTTTAAGATCAAACTTGACTGGGAAGCAAGAAGCTGGAAGGTAGTTCCACAAGTAAGAAG
Source organism: Acanthosepion pharaonis (assembly GCA_903632075.3). NCBI lineage: Eukaryota > Metazoa > Mollusca > Cephalopoda > Sepiida > Sepiidae > Acanthosepion > Acanthosepion pharaonis. The sequence goes on from CAHIKZ030000201.1 coordinate 603,345, forward strand.
TATGACAGAAAAAACTGTGAGCATAGAAATTATGGTTACAATTAACCATTTCATCTGCAAAATGATGAGACCTTGCTGCCAATCTAGTACTGCAGTTAAATCCATAAAGTCTCGGTAGCACAGAGGAAAGTTCATCAGAACAATTACTTATGTCTACTTTGTTAAGTCTTATAACTGGACCTATATTTGTATTTTTCAGTGTCATGCAAACTGGACCATTGTCTACCTTTTTGGGTTTCAAGCAAACCATCAAGCAAACCATAGAGGAAAGTTCATTGGGACAATTAATGTGAAAGTGTTTATAGAAAAGGCACAGTGAAGCTACATTATGGTGATTGGGAAATGACTGATGCAAGATGCCAGGTCAGGACCAGTGATATTGCAGATTTTTCTTTGGATTTTATCAAGGTTCTCTAAATATATAGCAGGGGCACCAAACTATATCTGGCAGTAATATTCAAAGCATGGATGAATGGTCGGCTTATAGAAATGTAAGATAGATTTGGGTGATAAAAATTGTCTAATCAACTTTCCTAGTAGCAGACCGAGCAAATTGATTCAATATAATCTTCCACTTCCTTCAGGTTGATATGATTTGTATAACAACTTCAGATGTACTGTATAAAAATGCACTGTATATATATATATATATATATATATATATATATATATATATATATAAATATATATATATATATATAATTCATCATATTTAAACCTAGAATCTTCAACACACACAAGCAGAGAAGCACTGGATGGACATTGTGTTCTTTTTTGGGACTCATCAGCAGTGTGCTTTCTCTACCAATTCTAAGAATTGAACATGGATGGTTATGATACAATGCAATCATCATACCATTGGACCAGTGTGCCATGGTAGCAAAGAGGAGACTAAGTTATTAGATTTGAATAATTACGAAAATTATACAAATCCCAAAATTACTAATTGGTTATATAAACCTATGCTAGTTCCAGCTTCCTTGGTCTGGATTGAGCAGCTCAGTGAAGGATATTGTTTCTCTCGGGGACGGTCCTGTGGGTTTTGTATGCTTAGATAAGTATCACTACTGGAAATAGGATGAGCTGCGCAATATTGAGTCTAGTAAATACATATAGTTGCATAGTTGCAGTGTAAACCACAGCGGACACTGAGATTTGAGTGGGCATCTGTAATAGAAATTTGCTAGTTGCCCTGGCAGATGGGTGTGCTCAGAAATGAGTAACCAGCTAATATGTGTGTGTGTGTGCGTGCATGTGTATGTATATATGTATGTATGTATATATATATATATATATGTATATATATATATATATATATATATATATATATATATATATATACAGACACAGAAAATATACTAGTATGAAAGCAAAAGAAAGAAGACTTGTGTGAGTGATACATGCACATGTGTGTGTATGGAAAAAGCTCAATCCCTCGGGGAAAAGATATCCCTATGTCTGGGAACAAGGCCCTAGTGGTTGTTGCTTCTACCACATGCTAAATAGAAAAGGGAGAAAAGACAGGAAGTGTCCTGTTTTTATAGTCGTTTCACAGGGCTACCTAACAGCTTCTTGGCAAAACTGGCAAAGCTATGTGGGGGTAACACACAGATGTCATACTAAGTACAAAGTATATTCTAGTATGATTGGGAGTGAAGTACATATGACAATAATATTAATTCTGCATTTCAGAAATAATATGAAGAGTGAAATGACAAAAATTCATTGAAAACAATGAATATAGTACTGTAATATCATTTCCTTTATATGACAGTGAATGATGGACAATTTTTTTACAGCTGAAGAGGAGACCAGAGGCAACAGAGATGCATTCCTACAGAAGGATGATGAGAATTCTATGGACAGAACATATGAGCAGTTAGGATATTTTTAGGAAAAAGGGAACAAAAACAATACAGATCAGGAAGAAACAGTTGAAATATCTAGGACATAATGAGGAAAGTAGGCTTAGAGAATCTGACACTCACAGGCCATATTGAAGGCAAAAGAGGCAGAGGGAAACAAGTAACTTACAAAATAATCTTTTGTTAATGGATAGGAACATTGCTTTGACTTATAAAGGACTGGAATTTATTGAAAGCTATGATCGCCAGTGTCCTCAAGGGAGTATTTTTTAAAAATCAGTTTATCCCAAGTAAAGCGATAATCCCACTAAGACACAAGGAGCTACTGTGAGTGAAAGAGAATAAGAAGCTGAAACTCAATCTTAAACAGGAAACAAGAGATAGACATCTACTCCTGTTTAAAAGACTGAGGGGGAGTGTAAACCAGACAATAGGTGAACTGGAACCAACCAGAAATCAACATGGAGCAAAAAAGAAGGAGAATACTTTATCTCAGAAATATACAAAACTATTTTATTGTAATAATCATGATGAGAACACTTGTCCAAATAAATAAATGGATAATATGATAATTTGTTGTCTCAAAATGAAGATAATTTTTTTTTTTACAGTAATGTTCACACTGTACAAAGCCACTCAAGGTAGAAAGTTACATTAAAGGGTAGTTTATATGGATAGGAAGAAGATATCAGTTAACTTGAACAGATTAAGATTGTAGTGATCAAGGAAACATCCTCTTGGGAGTCTGTTCCACAGAGCAGTGATTTACAGAAAGAATCTGTTTGAGTGGAACTTACTTCTCACTGATGGAATATGGAGAGAATGTGGGTGGCTTGCTACTATGTGGCATGGCAGGTTCTTGCCTTGAAGGTTAGATCAGGAAGAACCAAAGAATGTAGTTCATCTAAGCACTTTCCATGGAAGTAGCATCAGAGCAGTGAGAAGCTTCACCACATTCTGCCTGTGAGAGAGAGGTTGGAGGGTGGAAAATAATTCTTCTACAACAAGGACTTGGGAGGTGCTTTTGAACTCTATCAAGACTGGCAAGTGAGGACTGGGCAGCTACCATCCAAATATGACAAAAGTACTCCATTTTTGGCCTCATCTGGTTCTTATAGAGGAAGTAGAGGATAGCATGAGGGGTTAAATACTTACTGGAGCGGTACAGGGAGACAATCATTTTACTTGCATCTTTAGCAATGGATAGTATAAAGAATTCCACTTGCAGTCAGGTTTAGATGAAACACTTGTTAAAAAAATTATTAATTAATTAAATTTAAAAAGAATTCCCAAGTGTCTATACAAAACATGATAAGGACTAATACAAGAAAACACTATGTTTAAAAACTTAAACTGATGTGATAACAAACAACAAACATATTTGAAAATGGCTAGTGGTCTGAGTTGAAAGTATTCGGAAATGAGAAATTTCATGTTCCAATGCCAAATGGAAATTAGAAAAAATTTAGAACTGTTGAAAGGGTAATAAAAAAAATAAAAATGAAGCTTTCGCTGGTTTTTAATGAAAATTGCATGAACAAAAATTGCTTCCCAAATACACATAATATATATATATATATATATATATATATATGTATCTATAACCCTGCTTAACAAATCAAAGGCTGCTTCAAACCCACTTCACCAATGAAAATCAAACAACACAAAAATAAAAATACCAGAACTTCTTTCTTTCTCTATATCACATTCTATGATGAAGCTTTAATAAAAGTGGAATATGTTACATCTATACACGTTTCCTATTTGATCTTTATCCTATCATTCTATCAGATTTATTTGATCTGTAATATAACCCAATTCATACATACATATATATACATATATATATATATGTGGTGAGATGGGTAAATTATCACCATATATTTTTAATTTAGTGTATGCACATTTGATTTTGATTTTGTTGCTTGCACAGGACAGTAGGGTCAGTCAGGCACTGTCTGTGAGAAAAAGAACACCAGGAAACAGCATGCTGTACTGCTTGGCATTTGTGCTGAAAGCCTCAATACAACCAATTTCAGAGTGTTTGGGTGTCAATCTGAGGACAGTGCAGAAGATTCAGAAAGAGTTGAATGAGTTTAGTAGTGATTACAATGGTATAGCAGTTTGGAAAAGTCACTCTGATTGTTCTGATAAGAAAAGAACTCCCAAATTTGTTGGTGAAGGCCTCAGACTCAACATGGAGGCCTACATCAAGTGCTTTAAGGAGATAGTGCTGCTCTGGGGCAAGACAGTGGCTGCTGGAAGACCCTATGTCTGGCAAAGGGACTCTGCACAATACCACACAAGCAGGAGAACTCAGTCATGGCTGTCAGACAATTTCTGTGTACCACATTGCCCCTTACATCTGACCACCTAACTTCCCAGACTGCAACTACCTTCATTATTGTGTGTGGGGTGCTGTTGAGCAGGAGATCAACAAAACTCCTTGTAACACCAAAGATGAACTGATGGCAAGGATTATGGCAGCATTCAACAACTTAAACAAGGAGACCGTCAAGAAGAGTTGCAGGAGATTCTGAAGTCATCTGGAGTCCATGGTAAAGGCAGTACATTTATTGAATAAATGTACTGTTTAGTATTTCAAGATATTTTTGTGTAATTTTTGTAAATGTATCTATTAAAATGGGACATCAGTGTTATTTTCATTTTTGCATAATTTAGATGGGACTTTATCCATTGCACACTGTTGATAGATGGATATGAACAGAATGAGATAGATATATACATAGATATCCAAACAGGTGTCTAAATATGTGGGCACTGATCAATTTTCCAAAGTTTACCCTTTTTGTGTTCTGCTAGTTTTTTTTTTCTCAATTAAGGCAGATTTTAACATCTATATAAGCCTTAAAAATTGCTATACCATCTCTTGTTATTGTCTGTTTTCCTCTGTAGATGATTATGGGATGTATGGGAAATGAATGTCCATACTGACCACCAGAAGTAATATCTTGGGTTGACCTAGGTGGACTAAATGCCAGTAACACCAGAAAGTCATCATCGGCAGCCTGATGATTGCATATTTATGTGTTCATGAAACTGATAGTCACATGGCTGACCATTATGATGACATAATTTTGAAATTAACATAATTGCTCTGTCATTAGACATTGAGCACTAATGTCTTGATACTTCTCCTTACAAGGTGATTTTTGTTTTATACATACACACACACACACACACACACACACACACACACACACACACACACACACATATATGTTTGTGTATTTTGACATATATATATATATATATATATATATATATATATACACACACATGTATACACATGAACACATTATAAATAGACATGTTGAGGTATGTGTTTAAACCTACACACACACATTGCAAATTTCACATTAGAGTTATATATATATATATATATATATATATATATATATATATATATATATACACACACACACATATATATATAAATATATATATGGTAAACTATAATTCAACTAATTGTAACATTCTATCTTTGGCGACAATCTTGTCATTCATCATGAAAATATTATTCAATTATACTGCATTAGATTCAATCATCTGGATTAAAAATCAAGAAAAAGACATTTTATCTCTGGTTCAAATTTTTTTTTTTTATTGTCTAAATGGCATTTATTCTTCCATGTTCCAATTATGGGAAGATAATACATTTTTTTTTCTTTTTTTTTCTTCCCCTTCTACTTAATGTCTATTCAAATTAAACAACAAAAGACCAAATATTTCAATATCTTTCTTACAATAACTGATAAAATTGAAGAAGCAAAAGATATTGCCCCAGAAAACATTATTGCTAGACAGTTTTAATCAGTTCTCTCATTGTTTTTTTTTTGTGTCTATGCATGTGTATGTGGCCAATTCTCTAAAATTTCCTATTGTTCAAAGATTAATTTGTTCTTACACACCCCTCCCAACTTGCAAAAATCCTCCTAAGAAAGAATTTAACCGTTTATTATAGAAAGTTCCATTGAATGAACAAATGGTAAACAAGAAGTCTACTAATATGTAAAATAATCAAGGAAAGGAGACTTTATTTCATTGTTATCAAGTTAGCTATATATATATATATATATATATATATATATATATATATATATATATATATATATATATATATATATATTGTAATAATATTGTTAATATAATAATCTACAAATCAGAGTTTCATGTGATAACAATGATTAGGCTGATATAATCTGGAATCAATAGCTATATTAGTCAATACTTGCCACCCCTGGATTATATAAATCAGATTATAGCTATTGGTTCCAGATTATATCCACTTGATGATTGTTATTACATGAAACTCTGTGTAGTAGATTTTGATATTACTATATTAATATTTAGGCTCTGTGGACTTTGGCATTGAGCCCTTGGTTTATTTTACATTTTAAGCTTTTCTTAGCTGATACATGTCATTCTCTGATGATGGACTTTATTAAGGCAGATAAAAGGATTTTATTTTGCAACACATATTTATAAACAGAAGTAAAATGCAATTAGTTTTTTTTTATCATTTTGTCTTATTCAAGGCAGTAAAGCCACCAAATCACTAGGGGTTACTGAGTGTAAAAGAATATAAGAAAAAGGGAAACATTATTAAGGAGCAAGAACAATAAATGAAAAGGAGTGAAGGATACATTAGATAACTGTAGTGTAGTGTTACTGACTCATGGGAAGTAGTATGCACTCAACTTCCTCATGGGTAATAGCTGTAGCTATTTATAGTTTTTGTGACTTCATATGTAAATGAGTCACCTCATCTCCCTGTACCAAAGAGGTTTTATCCCCTTATCTCCTCTGGTACTTCTGGGAGCTTTTGTCTTCTCACTATCTTCTTTCTTCTCCCTAAGAGATTACCTAGATATAGGAGATCTTGACCTTTTTCTTTTTTCATGGGAGTGTTCCTCCAATGATTATCCTTGTTCATCTTCAGAGTCTATATTACTCTCAATTTCACTGTCATGTTTGTCTTGCCTTGACATGACACTTTCACCTTCATTACTTTTAGGCTCACTATACATTTCTTCATTGGTATCATTTTGCAATCTAACTTGATCTGCATAGGCTAATATACCTTTTACATTTTTTTTCTATTACCAAGTGAGTTCATAGCCCATTCTACATTGGGGATAACATATGAGTCTGCACATATTTTGTGGTTTACGCCTATTTTGTAGTCACCACAAAAGCACAGATCCCCATCCTTCTTTCTTAAAATTACTAATGGGGAGGCCCATTTTCTCCCTCCTAGTGGAACTCGTTCAGGTAGATCTTGTTTCAGTTTTTTTAAAATTTTTTCCACAACTATTGGTAGGAGATGTACTGGCACTTTTCATGCTTCAAAATATGATGGGGAGATATTTTCCTTTTGTCTTAACTTTGCTACATAGTTTTTTTAACATTCCAGTTCCTTCTGTCTTGACTTTGTTTACTAATTTTGTAGAATTTATGTTCAATACATCATTTCATATTAGACCATGATTCTTTTCACAGTTTGTCATGATAATTGGTAATTTAGTTTTTAGTTCAATGTTTGTATTACACATCCATTGAACTGACTCAATTGAACATAGCTTTTTTAAATCTTTGTTTTCTTGATTTCTTCCAGAAATTTCTGGGTATCAATATCACGTCATTTGCCATATCTAGCTGCATGTCTAATAAAACATTATCGATTCAAGATTTTAATAAGCCTCTTTCATTTTTTTTTAATGAAAAGATGCCCATACTTAGTTCCTCTTCATTTTGTTGGACCATCTCTATGTTTTTCTTTTTGGATTTATACATATGTTTATAATGATTCATTTTGAAATACTTCACATTTTTTTTTATATCGTGGGCATTTTAGTTTTTCTCTTTGATATCAATGTCCATAAAAAGTACGCATTATTCTGTCTTTTTTCTTTATCACGTATGTGTCCATTTCTACCAGATCCATAATTTTTGTTTTATTAAATTTTCAAATTAATTTTTGTTGCTGAACAAATTTGACACACTCTTCTAGTAACAACTTTCTCAGTGGTAAATGCATTGGAGTCATTTGCCAATACTCCTCATTTTGAAGGACATTTACCAATATCATTTGGATCAAATCCTCTTTGAGTGACTGGTTTTCTGATCCCAGTTTCTCAAATTCAGAATATTTGATGGTCTGTTTTAAACAAAGTACATATTCAGTAACTGGTTCATTACTTTTTGAGAAATATTCATAAACTTAACTCTCTCTGCATTCACTATTTTTTTTTTTTTGGTGCTATGTTTTTCACTCTCAGTTGACTTATATTGTCAAACATCATTTCCTCCAGATTTCTTGGGTGTGCAATTGCTGGTACTTTTATAATGGCCTCATAACCAGCAGTTGCTAAAAAGAGGTCAGTTATTTAATTTTCACCTCTAAATGAGTTTAAATTTCTTCAGCTTTTTTGTTCTAGCTTTAGCTGCTTGTATCCTAAGCTACACTTGTGTGTATTCATAATTGTCCAGTGATAATTGTTTGTTTGGTTCTTTAGATATTGGCAACGTCATTGTAGGGTAGTGTTACTGATTCATGGGAAGTAGTATGAACTCAACTGCCTCATGGGAATAGCTGTAGGCATTTACAGTCTTTGTGACTTCATATGTAAATGAGTCACCTCAATAATGTTTGACATTGCATTTAAATATTTGAAGATAAAAGTTGTTTGGAAAGCATAGAGTTGGAAGTGAGCTCCACAAGCAAAAACTGTGAGAGAAGAAACTGTTAGCATAGAATTTACGGTTGATTCTAGCCAATTCAATTCTAAATTGGTAAGACCTTGTTGCCAATCTAGTACTGTGCCTAAATTCATAAAGTCCAGATACCATTGTGGAAAAGTTCATCAGAACAATTGCTGTGAAATTATTTATAGAAAATGCACAGGGAAGCTACATTATGGTGATTGGAAAGTGACTGAATACAAGATGCCAGGTCAGGACCAATAACCATGCAGATTCTTCTTTGGATTTTATCAAGAATCTCTAAATATACAGCAGGAGCACGAATCATATGCAGCAATATTCAACGAATGGTAAACTATATAAGATAGATTCTGGAGGGAAAAGTTGTCTAGGATGGTACAGTAAACCAAATTTCTTAACAGCAGACCTAAAAATTGATTTAATATAATCTTTCCACTTCATGTTAGCAGCAAATGTTAACCCGAGAAAGCACAATACGTCACTGTCTGGGAGGTTAGCATCAGCCATACTGATGGAAAGCAGAAAGTTGTCTCTCAGATGATTAATAGAGAGAAGCTTCATTTTGGAGGTGTTAAAATTAACAATCCATTCCTTGCCCTTGTTAACAGCAAACTGTAGGTAGTTTTTGAGATCATCTGCCAATTTGATTTTACCAAACCAATCAGACTTACTATTGAGACAGGAACAAATAGGTGTGTTATTAGTATAGATACTGAGTTGAGAATTCAGGAAGGTCATTTTACAGAATTTTTAGATTTAAGAACACTCATAAAGATATTTCAGGTTAACTAAAAGTCATAGGAAACTATGGAAGATGCTAAGTGATGTAATTTAATGTCTATTAAATGTAAGTGATTAAATGTTATTTTTCCTGTTGTTGAATTTTTTGTAATGTAATTATTATTTATACTATAACAGTTTGAGAAATTAATTTATGTATTTATATTTTTAAATGATAGAATGTTTTGAATTTAACCGTTTCCTTTTAATTTTTTAATTTCTTTTAATATACATACGTCTACAGAAGGTGATTATTTTCCATTGGTGGAGATAAGTCATTTGGGTCACATGACAGCTGCTTAATGACATCACTCCATATAGTGACAAAAGTGACAGTCAATTTCAACCCCTTTACAGCAGCCAAACTGAGTTGCTATTTTTCTTAACCTTGTCCAAGGGGCCTAAGCTGAGGCCCAAACTGTCTCCTCAGCAGCTTACAAGCACACAGTACTGTTTCTTTTGGGGAATATATCTTCCCCAGATATAGAAAGAGACTCTGGCTTGCAGTCCTAAATTTGGGAAAACCCAAGACTTACCATTTCCCATTCGTTTGGGATATAGTAGATGAATCTTACCTGCTTGAATCTGAAGTCCTAAACATAACTTCTCCAGAAACAGAAGAATCTCTATACTATATGCAAGACCCTATCTTTTTGTCCTCCTGACACTGTTTGCCATGTAGATATATGTGATATATTTTTTATTGCATGGGACATATGTATATACGTATATATATTTTGGGGTATGATATAGAATTATAAAACTATCTCTGAGAACAAAGCATGCATGTCATTCCTTTTCCTTTCAGCTATTCTGTTCTGTCAGTGAAATACAGTGTTATTATGCCACAGATATAATAATGTCTATGATGAGTAAAATGCAAATGGGAGAATAAATCTTTCTTCCAAGCTCTCCTGTTTATATATATATATATATATATATATATATATATATATATATATATTTGGATAATCATTTTTCTCTAAGCGATGTTTCATTTGAATGACTGACAAGGTAATTGCGTTATGTTTTTTATTGTGTTTTTCTTGTTTGAGAACAAGAGATTTGTTTTTTGAACTTATTGCATATAGAAATTGTCCAAATGATTGTTTATTTCAATGGGCATGAAAACTTATCTTGTTTGATGTGCAACATACTCATCAAGAATACAAATGCGATATCACATAGCTTATCTCCACATAGATTTGCCAAATTTGCCAAGAAGTCATTAGGTTGTGCTGTCAAGCACCTATAAAAATAGAACACTTCCTGCTTTTTTTTTTTCTAGTTTCTCAGCATGTTTAGTGAAAACACCACCAGGATTTTGTTACTGGGTATGGGGATATCTTTCCCCTTAGTGACTGAACTTTCACACACACATACAACAATATATCACCCACATAATTCCTAACTTGTAATGTCTTATTTCTTTTATTAATTAATCAGAATAATATTAAAAAAATCAAATAGGAAACAGTAAACGTTTATCAACCTAACAGGTTTCAATTTTATTAGAGTTTTTTCAGAGAATGAGATATCTAATTCTCTGATCAAACAGAGTATAATGTTGCAAAAGTGCAACTTTTCATCCTCCATCTTTAAGGCATTCATTTGTGGACAAAATGTTAACATTAAACAAAGTCTGACTTTAACTAAATGATGAAAAGTTTCAATCTCGAACACTCCAGAAATCAGCACCAAAAGAAATACCAATGTCAAGTTCTGGTTATTTTATATTAACAATGAAACTGGGCAGAAATTTTTGCAATGATCTTATAGGTTTGGCTAGCATGAGAGTCAAAGGGGTAGATACAGATCTGCTTTAAACTAGAGTCAATAAGACAGATTTTGATTGGTTGATTCATTTTTTTAATGTCTTATCAACCCTCTGTGGGTCATTTAAAGCTTAAATATATTTTGGATTGTAAGAATAATTCTTTTTCTTTTTGCAAGGGAATATTACATTAACAAATTTTTTTTATAATATAATAACAATGATTTTTCCAGATACAACTGTTTAACCCATAACTGGGGGGAGATGGATTCATACTTTTCCTAAGATTTTTGCACATAAGTGAAAGTAACAAATCTGATCAGAATTTGAACTCAGGACTCTGATTTCTCATTCCAAGTCAAGAAGTTAGATATAGATTCAGTTTGCAGTAGATTAAAAAAAATAAACATTCATTAGGTTTATGCTTGAGTCTACAAATATCCACCCATAACATTACAATAAATTTTATAAGCTATTCTATTTTTTAAAATAAAGCATTATTGTTTCTGGCAACAAACCAATCACTTTTTCTTGTGATATCAAATGAACTTTCCCGAAAGTATTGGCAAAGGTTATCTGTGCTTTATGTTAATATATTGAAAAAGCAATGCCAATTTGTTGGATAGCCATGGGAATACACACACACACACACACACACACACACACACACACACACACACATGTATTTGTATATTCAGTAGGTCATCACCATTTGTGAAAAGGGCAACAGTAAGGACCTCACCATCCATGTAACCAATAAACTTGGTTTTACTTATCCACAATTGGTCCAATCAGCAAAAGTTTCATGTTGAAAATGTTTACTAAACCAAAACTAATTTGAAAATTTTATTCCCAAGAAATAATATATGAATAAAAGAAGGACAGAGCTATGATTCTTTAACAATGAAAATATTTTTTAAATATACAAAATAACTCAATTTTAAATGGACTCAAAAACATTAAAATCTAAGTTTACAGGCCTTGAAACTCAGATTACTAAAAAATATAAATGTTTTTTAATTCATTTAAATTTTAGAATTGGTTTACCGTGTGTGTTAGATATATTGCTTTATGGTGGTGTTGCATTCACTTTATGTTCAAACTGGCAAAAAGTTTGAGATAAACACAATCTGTACCCTCCTCCTCTCGACTCTCACCATCGAATTCGATGTATTAAGGTCAAGCAGATCAGTTCCTAGGAAACTGACAGCTTGACACCAGCACATGTGATTTGATTATAGTGGTGAAGGTTTTGTGCAGAACCATCCACAGTTTTTGAAGGGCCAAATACAGAGACCTGGTGCTACAAGGTCCCCAAACGACCCTCCACAGATTTTGAATTCAGAGTTGTCCTTCTCATAGACCAGTTGCCGTCCAAGTCTATAGAACCCAGTCTGACCTGCTATTTACCCATAGCTGGTGGGGAGAAGAAGAGGATTCATACCTTTCCCAAGGGTATTAGTGAATGTAATGGATTCGACTGGAATTCAAACTCAGCTCTCCAACTCCTCAATCCAAGCCACTATCCATTACTTCACCATGCCTCCAATATATATATATATATATATATATATATATATATATATATATATAGTACAGGTAATAAATAATCCATTGGTATATAATCCAAATGGATCCTAATAATATAAAATATTAAAACTGATCCACGAAAAGAGCTCAATGTATTTATTATAACAGAACATATAAATTACAAAATAGAGAAGTCCAAAATTACCTCATGAGGGTAGCTATTTCAGTTAGCGTTAATATGCTAGTATTTTACAACTCAGTTTGAATTGTAATATACTACCATATTAACACTAGTTGAAATAGCTACTCTCATCAGGTAATTTTGGATTTCTCTATTTTTTAAAATGTATACATATATATATATATATACAATTGCTTTATTTTTTTCCCTGAAAAGCAGAAATTTTTTTACAAAAATCAGAGTTCGAAAATAACCCCTCGAACATTTATTCATTTATTTTATAAAATTATATTTTTTTTATATATATATATATATATATATATATATATATATATGAAAAAAATATAGTTTTTAAGTTATGCTATATTTATGAGTAAAAGTGCTGAATATCTGTGATAGATCATGTATTAATATAAAAGTGGACATTAAAAAATGCCCCAAACTTAATAAAAACAAAGTTAAAAAATCTGTATGCTATTATTAAGGAGAAAGGTCAAAGGATTTTTCAATTATTAAATTATATTTTTCAATCCTTTTTAGAACCTTCAAAATTTTGGTTAAAATGTTTTTTATTGTGTCATCAGGAGACCATAAATAAGTTAGGAAATTTTAGAATCTTTGTAGTGAAAATCATATTGATTTGGAAATTCTTTCAAAAATCAAATAATTGTCAGATTTTTAATGAAACTTTCCAGACTTATTCACAGATGAATTAAATTATTTTAGAAACAACTGTTCAGAAAATCTTGGTAAAAATATTTTATTTACATCTGTGAATCCCATTTATTTAATTTTAAGAAATTCTAAAAAATTCATTTTTGTCAGGCTTGATGCTTATATTAGTTATAAGCACAAGTCATTGGAGAATGTAAATCATCATTTTGTTTTTGTAAAACAGGACCTTCAGTTAAAGAAAATCTACCCTGAATAGTAATACAAAAAAGAAAAAAATACAAAATGTAAGATATTATTTAATTAGAAAAGCTTTTAATTGCTTTTATGAATAAAATATATTATGGACACTAATGTCTAAAGAATTTTTTTCAATAAATAATCAATTTTTATAAGAATTGATTTCATTTTTTTAAAATTTTAATTAGAATAATTTATAAAATTTTAAATCTTCTAAAATTCTGTATTAATTTGTAGCAGTTAAGTGTTATTGTCATTAAGTAAAAAACTATATTTACTAATCATAAATGGAAAAGCTTACTACATTTCAGCGACCCTCAGTATTTTCAAAAGAATTTAAAATCGTGCTGATTTTTGTAAATTTGGACATTCATACATGACATTATCAAAAAATAAAATCAGTAACTATAGTAAATTTAAGGCGAAAATACCTAAAATTCAATAAAATATTAGATGATTTAGACTATTTTCTTAATATTTTAATATTATTGGGTAGTCAAAAAATTCTATAAAAAAAGTGCTCACATTATATTCGTCAAGTAATATTTTCAGATATATCCCCTGGAGAAAAAATAAATCATTCTGATTAATTTAATTCATTTTGAAATATAACAAAAAAACAGAACTGGGAGTGGGAGAGATAACAAAAAAACTTACTAAGAACTACAAAGGATAGGAGATTGTGGAGAGCCATGATCGTACTTGTCAAAAAAGGAAACAACGCATAGAAGAAGAAGAAGATGCTACCATAATCATATTTATCCCAACTATAAATAAAATAAAAGTCATTAAAAATGTAATTCACCAGTACATATTACTTAATTTCTCCTTATGTCCTGACCTTTTATTGTTCTCTCTTCCCTCAATAATGTTTTCTCAGTTTATTTCACTCTCAGTAACTTCTTGGGTCTTAATGGCTATATTGCCTTGCTTGGGGTGAAATAATTGAAAAAAATGTATATCTTACTTATTATAAAACGCAGATTGTGTGTGTGTGTGTGACTGTAACGTTTATATATTGGATCGGATTTCCTACATTTTTCAACTGATTTCAACAAAACTTCACAGGACTACATAAAATTACCTTGTGGTGGTTCTAACAGCGCCAAAAATGGGAAAAATGTAATTGTTTTTGCACAAAATCAATTTGAAAACACAATTAAGAGACATCGTGAAAATGAAAGGGGACAACTCACATCGGGTTGTTTGTGTGTGTGGGGTTCCTTTAAATATGGGATGATTTCCTATATTTTTCAGCCGATAAAACAAAACTTCACTTTTTTTTTTTTTTTTGGCAGGTAGTGTTTCTTATTCTTTTGCACACTTTTTTCTTTATTTTTAACATTCAGAATGCTTTAAAAATTCCATTTATAAGACAATTATTTATAATAAAATTCTATTCAATTGGGAGACTCATAACGATTGAAAACAATGTTTTTGTTTGAGTTTGGGTTTGACCAATTTGTAAAAAAAAAAAAAAAAAACTAATTAAGACATGCGTGTCCATCAACATTAAACAATAATCTTTGTCAATTTTATTTTTCAGTCTTTATGATGGTGGATACTTGATCTATCTCTTACTGTTATATCCCCGGGCAACGCTGGGCTCTACTGCTAGTACTAGCTAAATGCAACCATGATTTCTACTCTAACAATTTTTTTCTCAAATTTCCCATCTGTAGAACTTCCTTCTGATATTTTGCTTCCCTGATAACTATCAGAGAAAAAAAATATATATACAATGTCAATTGTCATCTGTCTTCTTGAAACCTCTTCCTTTTTGCCCTTTCCTCAATCCTTCCAATTTTCATTCTTCTCATTGTCATTCACTTTCATTCCCTGTAACATCCTGCATTCTAGTGACATTTCTTGCTTGAAATGATTAAGAAAAAAAAATACATTTATGTGTGGGAGGGGATACAATATCTAATTTTTTCGGGAAAGATTATTTTCAGTCACTTCTGTGTCCTTCCTGGTAGATACATAAAACATTTCCCAGATCTAATAAAAGTAACAAAAAGATAATTTCCAAGTTACTTTCTTTTTCTTTATAATTATTATTACTTTACTAGTGTACCAATGCTGTCAAAATTGGTGGCAAGAAGGAATGTATTATAAGTAATATGTATTGTAAATAATTTTTGTTTCATCCAAGTACAATTTTGTAATTTCAAATAGTTCATTGTTAACATTAATAATTGAACAGTGTACAATTTATTAACACCTAAGGAAAAATATACATATATCATCCTCATAAATGTTACATATTTATCACCAAAATTATATTTACTGTAAAAGTTTCCAAAGCACAATATTTTTTTGTGTAAACTTGGGAAGGTCTGAGTAATACTTAACACTGTTAAGTTAACAGTCTGTAGATTCAATCTGTAATTTCAGAGTCTGCTTGTTTCTCGTCCTACTAAGAGCAATGCATCAGCAGATATTTTTAAAAAATTTATTTATTTTTTCTCAAGCTATTACCAAATTCCACAAGATAATCCGAATTGTAACATAGAATAATTAATGAAAAAATAAATAAATATATACATACTCAGTATCATCCAACCCAACTTTTTGCAAAAAAATTATCTTCATATGATTTGTATTTGCAAAGATATTTTAAAATTAAAAATATGTAATAATTACATTAGAAACCATTTTTGCCATGTAAGTGTTTCAAAATTCTCAGAATTAAAAGGTAAAATCGAATGAGAATAATTATCATTCCCGTCTGTTTTTTCTTTTTAATTCTGCTGATAATTTTGAAACGCTATGTATTTTCAAATTTTCTATTCTCTTGAATTTATCTCCGTATTTTTTTGTGTAATTATTTTGACTTTTTATTATTCATCCATTATTGCAGATTTTAAAAACGAAAATTAATATCAATTGTTCTTTTTTACTTTACTTTACAAAAACAAATTCTAAACAAAATATCTTGAACTAGTCCAGGCTGAAATGGTGCAAGGGTCTCCGTCTACTCCAAAACTGTGATATAGAAAAATAATTTATTTATGTTATGGAAAATAATTTTTTATTCAATCTTTAAAAAATAAACTTCATTGTTTTTTTGGTTTGTTACCAGCATAAAAAAAGTAAATGACTTTAAATGAAGTTTTATTAAAGCAAAAACTATAGCAAGCCTTATTTTTTTGAAAATTAATTTAAATAAAATACAGTTAAATTCGGAAAACAAATATTCAACAGAACTAATGTTGCTCGTAACTCATGTCTATCTCATAATTTTTATTTAACTAAAGTTCTTTTTTTCTTTGCAAAAACAAATATAATTTGAATTTGACTGGATGAGTTATCATTAACTTGCACACTTCCCTCATCAATTGTTACACACAAAAAACATATATATGTATATATGTGGCATATTATATATAGAAATTATTATTATTATTATTATTATGTTTTACCTTTGTTTTGAGTCATAAAATTTGTCCCTGTTGGAGTGTATCAGCTAAGGAAAGAGGCTTAGATGCAAATTGCAACAGTAACAATATTTATTATTATTCTTTCTTTTTATGTGCCATGTCATTTCAGGACAGAAGCGATCAAGGCTCTCCACCTCCCTCTATCCTTTGCAGTTCTCAATAAGTTCCTTCCCTCTGCTAACTCCCCACATTCTGCCATCCACCTGCTCAAGCCCACCAGGAATATCATGTGCTACTTTCCCTTGTCTCTGTTTCTCACTGTTCAACCTGTGAGTATCAGATTCTCTAGGCACCCTTTCCTTATTATGTGTCCCAGAAACTTCAGCTGCCTCTTCCTGATGTTAAGCATAAGCCTTCTCCTTGTTTATATCCTCTTTAAACCTCATTGTTGCTCACTCACTTGGACCATGATATCCTTAGCATCCTTCTGTAGAACCACATCTCTGTCGCCTTGAGTCTCTTCTTCATCCTTGAGGAAATCATCCAGCCTTAGCTGCCATAAAGAAGGACAGATGTCACATAACAGCTCAGTATTCCTTTCTTCATTACCAAAGAAATTTTCCTGTCTTGCAATACTCTGTCCAGCTTTTGGAATGTGTCCTTGGCCATCCCAATATGTCTACAGATCTCAGTGTTGCACTTACCGTCCTCTCTCAAAACGATTCCCAGATATTTAAACTTCTGCGTCTACTTGATTCTAGTGTTCCTGACCTGCAAATCACATTTCAGGCTCATTCTCTTACTGATTACCATGCATTCTGTCTTCTTGCAGTTTATGCTTAGTCCCTTCTTCTCACTATCTGTTGCTACCTTCTGTAGATTTTGTAGTTTCTTTTCTGTTTCTGCTATCAATTCTGTATCATCTGCTTATCTTATGGTGTTGAGATTATGATTGCCGACGCTAAATCCCAGTACGGTTTCCAATTCTCTCAGAATTGCCTTGCTGTATAGGTTGAACAGGTCAGGTGAGAAGATGCATCTTTGCCTTACGCCCATTTCTATTTTTGTATATTCACTGAACTTGTTCCCTATGCATGTGCATGCTGTTTGCTGCCAGTATAGGTTCTTGATTACAAATATATCAAGGTTGCTGAGCAGTTCCAGCAAGCCCTTGTGGTATACTTTGTTGAAAGCCTTTGTGTAGTCTATAAAACATAGGTACACATCCTTCTGCATTTGAAGCTAATACAGACATTGTTCTCACCTACATATAATGTTTAGTGTGACTTAACAAAAGTTATTCGTTGTCAACACAGATAACTGGTATCCACTTCTTCAGATTGGTCTGCGGTTTGCTTTCTATGGAGTTAATCCTTTCACCATGGAACAGGCCCCAGGTCCTTGTGAGAAAGTCTGTCCTAGATGCCAGTCCATGTCTGTCTAATCCTTGATATCTGTCACGTGGTTTTCTACTTCTATGTAGGGGTGGGGAGATAACCTTTTTCACTAACTAAAGATTTCAAGAGGCAAGAAGTTTTTTGTATTGAAAGATGCAAACAGATGAGATGCATGCAATCAGATAGAGAAAAAAAATGTAAATGCAATCATTGCATGGAGTGAAATCTACACAAGATGTAAAAAGTAACAATAAATGTGATTTCTTTTACATTCATATATTTTAAGGCTACTAGGAATTTGTTGTACATATTTTCATATAATTCCCAAAGCCCCAATAACAATGCCTAATGTTGCTTTCTTGCCACATTCTACTGATTTCTATCTCAAGATTTTTGTATTTTCTCAAATGAGGCTGCAACATCTATCAAAAGACATGTATTTTCAACATGATTTTTCACAATTATATCTAGTCAATTTTATTGGATTTCCCTATCAGACTGAACATTGAAATTTCAGAGGATGGTAACTTCTTCATTCTATACAACTTGTGGTATCTTATATTCCTATATATTATGAGGAGGTTGACCAATGTTTGGCATACTGACCAAAGTATGTACTGAGCAGTATTATTATCATTATTATTATTATTAGTAGTAGTATTGGCTTACTGTCACATCATGTTGAAACACAAGTTCCTATACGATCACTGAAGTTAAGCAATGTTAAGCCTGGTCAGTACCTAGATGGTTGACTGCTAGGGGATACTAGGTGCTAGAAGCTTGATGTAATGAATAATGGCTTGGAATTGCTAATCAGAGAGCCAAGTTCACATCCCTGTTGATTTTGTTACATTCATTTATGTGCAAATACCTTTAGGAAAAGTATGAATCCACCTCTTCTCTCCAGCTATGGATTAATTAGTAAAAAATAACTTGTATCTATAAATCATTATTATCCCCACTCAAAAAAAATTCTTACAATCTAAAAAATATTTTCTGGCTGCAAAGGGTAGATAAGCCACAGAAAATTAAACTATTAATCAATCAATATTAGTATTAGTAGTTTATTCTGTATTATAAAATGCATAAAACATATAAATATAATGTTGGCCTTATATACTTATTGGTTACACAGTCTGATCTTCCCTACTAATTATATATTCATTGTTATGGTAACAGAAGTCATTACATGAGACCAGTAACTGAACATGCCATTTGTTACAATATCAATAAATATGTAATAAGATCCATCAATTTTTATTTACTTTTTTATGTTAGCTTCCACAGGATATTCTTGCTTTAAAACATTTAAAATCAAAATTCTTAAATACATGAGGCAATAGGATTAAATTTATGGATTAAAATTGTAGATTACTCACACAAAGAATCAAAGGAATGAAATTACTAAATTACTTAAATATGGCTGTCATTTTATGATGGTGTGCAGAAACTACATAATAATAATTAACAAATCTCTATCTATGAAATTAATATCTTTATTTTTCTTACTTTTATATTTACTAAAATTTACCCAATACAAGGCTCAAGAGTCACTCAAGGTAGAGGGTTACTGAATGATGTTGTTGTATGAACATAAGAGGATTGATTGAGTGATTTGTTTTTATGGATTATTAATTTGGAGACATGGTGGGGTAATGTATAGCAGCTCAGATTGAGGAATTGGAGAGCTGAGCTCGAATTCCAGTCGAATCCATTACATTCGCTTATGTGCTAATATCCTTGGGAAAGGTATGAATCCTCTTCTTCTCCCTCTCCCAAGCTATGGGTAAATGGCAACACAGACCAGGTTCTATAGCCTTGGATGACAACTGGTCTATCTGCCTCATCAGTCATGTATCAAAAGATACATGATCACCTATGCGCGTATCATGCATGGCACATAACTGACTGAATCTTTTGCAGGTTGTTTAAAGTCAGAAAATATTTTTAGATTATAAGAATGATTTATTGATACAAGTCCTACTAATTAACCCATAGCTGGGAGGAGAAGTGGATTCATACCTTTCTCAAGAGTAATTGTGTGTAAATGAATATAACAAATCCAACTTAAATTGGACTCGGTTCTTTGGTTAACAATTTCGAGCCATTATTTGGAGTAGTGTGGAATGTTAACATCTTGATTATATCATTATTTTCTCTTCATGTTACATGTGCTATCATTTTAGTTGCTGCTGCTGTTGGTAGTCCTCAAGTGATGTAGTTTCTGCTATTTGGTATAATTCTTTGTCATTGGTGGAATGTTGCTAGCTTGATATTAGGAGCATTGAAATGACTGAATATATTTCCTATTTTTTTTAGTCATATCTCTCTTTTTCCCTCAATAAATAAGTGAATACTTTAATATTTATTATATGTGGTTATTTCAGATTTTACAAGGATATTAATATATTGACTTTGATAAAGATATGATGTTGAAGAGTGGGCTATAGTCTAACCTGCTTTTTCACTGGTTTAAACTTGAACCGATGCTGTTTAACACAGCAAGAGTTGTTAGAAAATCCTAACTTTTATCCAATAAGTAATGACACTCAACCTGATATTTTTTTCGCCTCTCTTGGGTTTGTTTGCGTTTGACAAAATGGCACCACCAAAAAAGAAAAAAAAAAGTTCAGGATAGGCCATGAAGGCCTCTGGGAAATCAGTTAATGAATGATGTCGAGTGATTTCTGCAGAATAATACAACTGACTATTTTGTAATGCCTTTCTTCACAAAAGATCACTTTATCAGTTACATTATTTCTGATCTATTCACTAAAATATAGATCCTGTGCATGAAGATAAGCAATTTAATTTGTATTGTCCAGAGAAACTGGGCTTACAGCCATATCAAATCGAAACACTGTTTCTCATATGATCACCAAAGTTAAGTAATGTCAAGCCTGGTCAGTACCTAAATGGGAGACTGCTTGGGAATACAAGGTGCAGTAAACTTTGATGTGTAGGTGGTATGGCTTCTAACCATATTACACTGAAACTCAGGTTCTCATATAATCACTGAAGTTAAGCAATGTCAAGCATAGTCAGTACCTAGATGGGAGACTGTTGGTTTTGGTTTGGATTATTTTGTTTTACGACATATCAACCACAATGGGTTATTTAATGCCAACAAGATATTTAGGATAGTTTCATATGAATAGAATATGTATTCTTTGTAAGAAATCAGTTTGTAGATCAGGTTTCATTGATGTATTTTTTTAAGTTGTTTTTTGTTGATAGTCAAATATCTTGCTGATAATATTTTTCTTTTAAAAATGTATTTCTAGTAATTTCTTTCAGAAATGTATTGCTAGCATTTTTACTATAAAAAAAACAAACTATTTTTACACTTTCATTGTGTTTTGAATGAACCTTAAAACAACAGCAATTAAGTGGTTGTTTCATGCTCCTCAAAACCTCCTGATCAGAGGCCTTGCTGCCAGATGTAGTTTATCATCATACCCAGGACGTGAGACTGCTTGGGAATACAAAGTGCAGTAAACTTGGGTGTGTAGGTGGTATAGTTTATAGCCATATCTCATTGAAACACCTGTTCTTGTATGATCACTGAAGTTAAGCAACATTGTGCCTGATCAGTATATAGATGGGTGAATGTTTGGAACCAACCAACCATAGATGATGGACAGTGATAATTATTTTGGTCTTTTTCTCTTTAAAGTATGTGATTCTACAGAAGTATGCAGAGAATACAATGGATGTTTAATTTTAAGGAAAATCAAAACAAAAAGGATACTTGCGCCTAAAATCAGAATCATATCGTTGAAATTTCTGGGAGAGGGCTTAAAGAATTTGACATTAAAAAGGTAAATAAAAGCAAGAGAGGCAAATTGAAAACAAGAGCAGTAAATTGAAGGCAAGAGGGGCAAATGAAGACAAGAAGGGCAAATGATGGCAAGAGAGGCAAATTTAAGGCAAGAGGGGCAAATGAAAGCAAGAGGGGTAAATGAAGGCAAGAGGGGCAAATGAAGACAAGAAGGGCAAATTTAAAAAGGGTCAAATGAAGGCAAGAAGGGCAAATGAAGGCAAGAGGTGCAAAGTGAAGGCAAGAGGGGCAAATGGTAACATTGAATTATCTAATGAGCTTGTAGCAGAATACATACTGGGAGTGATAGTAAAGAGAATAACATTGTTTAAAATACAAAAGATAGGAAGCCCTGGAAAATCATGTTCTAAAGAGTTATAAATGAAAAAGATATTCTTTTTATTGGTTCTAATTTTATATAAATTTTTTGTATCATATTTTATATTGATATTTTGTGTCATAAAATCACCTATGGTTACACATGTCATATTCTTGTCACACTCAGAAGCATTTAAAAGAAACTAAACTTTATAATATATCACCTTTGTAATGTGATTATCTAAAATGTTTTGGGAAAAGGTTAGCTATTTTTTTTTAGAGTTTGTTAAAAACCAAAAAAATGTTGATATTTTTCTTTTATTATCTATATTTGCTGATCAAAGTCCCATTTGAGCATGAAGTCAACTTACCTAATTAATTATCAATTTTTGATTCAGTCATAAATAACTGCTGTTTTTGTTTATCAACTTTATTCTTATAAAAATAAAGTACAATGCATTTTATTCAATTATATATTCACCATTATTTGGTATGACTTGCTGCCACTCCTCTGAATATATAGTTTGTGGAAAGTGTGACACTGAAATTTGAAGGCACATTGGGATAATGAAAGATGCCTTCCAAAAGCTAAGCAAAGGATTAAGAAACAGGAAAATTTTTATTAGAAACAAAGAAAAAAAGGACTGAACTGTTATGTAATATCAGTCCTCCTATATGGTAGTAAATGCTGGACAATCTCCTCAAAGATGAAGAAGGAACTTGAAGCAACAGAAATGTGTTTCTACAGAAGTATGCTGAGAATACCATGGACTGAACATGTGAGCTACAGTAGTTAGCCTACAAATAAATCAGTGGAAGGCTAAAATTATGTCTTAAATCTTGTGGAACCTTGTAACTTGTGTTGACGATATTATCATCAAAATGCATTTATTTTCATGTTAAAAGAGTACTGAACTGTTATATAATATCAGGCCTCCTCCTATAGTGAATGCTGAAGAAGAGATCTGAAGCAATAGAAATGTGGATCTACAGAAGGATGCTGAGAATGCCATGGACCAAACATGTGAACAGCAATATAGTTTTAGAGAAAATGGAAACAAAAGGATACTTATACTTAACATCAGGAAGACATACTTGAAATTTTTGGGATATATAATGAGGAAAGGGGGCTTGGAAAATTTGATACTCACAGGACAGATTTATTGCAAGAGGGATTGAGGAAAACAATGAATAAGCTACATAGAGAGCTTGAGTAAATAGATTTTAAAACCAGGTTTAGGAGGGATAACAAAAAGTCAGAATTTATTAAGAGCTAAAAAGAGCAGGAAATTGTGGAGAGCCATGATTGCCAACATCCTGAAGCGACACAGCACATAGAAGGAGAAGAAGTGGAAGAAAAAGAAGAAAAACAAAGAGGAGGAGAAGATGAAGAAGAAGAAAAAGGTTTTACATTAAATGGATATGAATATAAACAATACTTTTATCATGACAGGAGAGAATGAGAAAAAGCATTAAGGCTATGTTATGTTAACAAAAAGGTAATCCTCTTATTTTAAGGATATTTAAATGTACAGAGAAACCTCTAATCTATGGACCCCCGTCAATGGACTTCAGATGCAATGAACAAAATCTGCCAGGAAAATAAAAAAAAAATCTGCAGGAAAAAAACTTCCAAATTGTCAGTAATGTATTTCAAAATTTTCAGGCTTAGCTGAATGAATCGTATTGCTTCTCAAAGTGACCACTTGGCAGTGGCAGTGCAGCCCTTTCAATTATAAACAAAGACAGGTGTACAGTATATAAAGTATGATACATTAGTGTGAGTGTGAGAAAGTAGCTGTGAGAAATCTATTATTTTGATTAATATATTAATTGTTGTGCCCTTATCATAGCATCAAAACAGAAGGAAAGTGTAAAAAGGAAGCATAGTATCAGAGAAGCCATGAAGTTTCATGGCTTCTCTGACTCAGAATAATAAACCAATAAGAGTCTCCACTATATGATCACTGCAGAAAAAAAACAAACTCCATTTTCCATTATATACACAAGGTCAATAAACTTTAACAAGTTGTAGTGTACATTTTAATATTTATTATAAATGTTATTGTATTTTTTAACTGTATATATTAATATTATTCTCTTTGAGAGAGAGTGCTATTGATGCTATTCTTTGTGTGTCATGCTGTATTTTTTATTACTGTATATATAGTATATACACAGTATACTGTATATAATATATAATACAGCATACATATACTCTATATAAATATATATAGTGTATACATATATGTGTGTATGTGTGTATACTGTATATATATATATATATATATATATGCATATATGATTATGGTATGCTGTATATATACAGTACAGTATATATTTATTTATGTCATATATACATGTTTATAGTATTTACATTATGATCACAACTACTGGTAGTTACTATAGCGTATTTATAACTCAAAAATAATCCATTCCCATTTTAGAGACAATCGGCTTTAACGGACCCCCCTCCCTGTCTATACTGCTACCCCTTTTCTATTCTGAAGTAAATGGAAATATAAATGCATTCTTATCTATAAAAAGCAATGAGGATGAAGTGGAACAAGGCCAAGTTTATATCAAGAATGCATACACATACATGTGGGTAGAGACAAAAATTCTCCGATTTGCATGGCACTTCCTTTTAGGACATCTTGGATGACCCCTGATCCTCTTTGAGTGCCATAAGAAGATGCTGCCTAGGAGAGGTCTTAAGGTAAATAAAAACAAAAATATTGCTTAAAATTAAAATCAGGAAGAAATAGTTGGACACATAATGAGTAAAGAGGGCTTGGAGAATTTGATACTCACAGGACCTACTGAAAGCAAAAAGGCCAAGAAAGCAGTGAATAACCTACTTCATAAGTTTATGCAAATGGTTAGCAGAACAGAGAATAGGAGGGATAATAAAAAGTCAAACCTTACCAAGAGCTATAAAGGAAAGGAAGTTATGGAGAGCAATGATTTTTCATGTCCTGAAGGGACATGGTACATAGAAGAAGTATTGTTAATAGTAAGGAGAGTCCTCTTGAATTCAACTCTTGCATGCATCACAAAGTGTGACTAAGAGAAAGCTGAAACTTTTCAAGGAAACTTGATTTACACATCAGAGCTCTCTACTCATAATAAGATTTAAAGAGAAAGTGTGCAAAAAGTGGATTGGGCCTTAAATATAAAAAAGTGAACATAAAATAAAGTAAGAAAGTTGCTGATAAAACAGGTGTAGAAGCAAGCATATCACGTTATCTTATATAATGTTTTCTAACCAATCTCCAGTAGTTTTAAAGACTTTAAAAACCTTTCATCTTATCCAGCTAAAATCTATAAAAGACTTGGCAACTGGAAACTGAGATGACAAGCACAGTTCTTGCAAGCATAATTCTATGGCAAACCAAACTTCTCTTTCCTTCATCTATTTCTAACAAGCATCAATCTGTTATTCTGGTCCTTATGATATCTCCTGTGTCACAAGTGATTTTTTAGTGGAGAACAAGTCTATCAGTAAAATATAGAATTAACTGTATCATACAAAGTATTGTTGGTACTTCAATGTGATGTAATGGCTAGGAAGCTTATCTTGCTGGATCAATTATGACTGAGTAATAAATTTGATCCTCACTGGGTGCTCCAAACTTTCAGCCTTGTGCCACATCTAGGCTATGATTAATAAATCGTATTGTCTTCCTAGATCAATTAAGACTTATTAGTAAGTTTGATCCTCACTGGGTGCTCCACACTTTCGGCCTTGTACCACATCTAAGCTATGCTTAGAAAATCATTTTGGGCACCTCGACATGGTGTAATGGTCAGCAAGCTTGTCTCGCTAATACACAATTATGACTGATTAGTGAGTTCAATCCTCACTGGGTGATCCTTTTTTTTAATATTCTGCTACCATTCAGGACATGGGCAATCATGGCTATCCTAAACTTCTTATCCTTTGTAGCTTTAAGCAATGTTTGTCCCTTTGTTATTTCTTCCAGCCTCTGTTCTGCTATCCATTTATACAATCTTGTTAAGTATGATATGTTTCCCTTTGTTTTTCTTGCTTTCAGTATACATGTGAGTATCAAATTCTCCAAAACTTCTTTCATTGTTATGTCTCTCAAAAATTTCAACTGTCTTTTTCTGATTCTAAGGATAAATGTTCTTTAGAAAGAAAGAGTGGAAGGAAAAGTTGGTTGGACAGTAAAGAAAGGAAAGAAAGAAAACAAATAACAGAGGAAAGAAAGAAATGAAGAAAGAAAAAAGAAAGAGAAAGTTGGTTGAATTAAAAAGAAAGAAAGGAAGGAAACTAAATAATGAAAAAAAAGAAAGAATCAAAAAGGTGAAATTGGTAGGATAAAAAAAAGAGAAGAAGCAAAATAAGTAATGAAAAAGAAAGAACATTTGAAAAATAAAATGTTGGTGTTCTAGTGGGCCTTTTGTACACGTTGTGAGACAAACACCTTTGGTCTCCTGAAATGGCGCCCACTACAAACATGGTGGACTCTCCTGGAGTATGAGCTCACCAACAGAAATGTAAAAGGAAAAATGTGAGCAAAACAACAAAGACTGGTATATATGTACAAACAGGTATATATATATATATATATATATATATATATATATATATATATATATTAACAGACAATAAGGGTTACAAGTGACAAAGACAATAATTAGTGTGTATGAATGAACAGAAAGTTTGTTGTCAGAGTATGTCTAAATGAATGTGAATGTTTGTACATACATGTGTGTGTAATATTCATGCGTGTTTCCTGAAGGAAATGCATAGTGCCTCCCCCGCATAAAGGGGAAAACATAAATCTTCATGAG
This sequence comes from Acanthosepion pharaonis, assembly GCA_903632075.3. Lineage (NCBI taxonomy): Eukaryota > Metazoa > Mollusca > Cephalopoda > Sepiida > Sepiidae > Acanthosepion > Acanthosepion pharaonis. The sequence goes on from CAHIKZ030000201.1 coordinate 630,873, forward strand.
AGATTTACATTGTGTCATATCAGCTGAAAAGTGAGAAGAGAATGAGGCAAGGTATCGCTGAGTTTATATAGCATATGGAGAGCGTCCCCAAGTAGCAGTTTCAAAAATTAGGAAATTAAGGAGGAGGTAACTTTGACAATACTCTCCCACTGGATGGTAGAAAATGTTTTTTTCTGGAAAGTTCTTGGAAGTTTTGTTACTGTCTTCATAAACTGAAAATAAAATGTGTAGGAAGCATGATCGAGATGCAGGATTTGATGAATTGGATTTAGGCTGTCAACAAAGTCTTGTCTTATTTTCTAGTTGAAAGGTAAAAGGAAAGAAAAAGAAAAAAGGAAAGAAAGAAAAAGGAAGAACACTGAAAAAAGGTAAGATTGGTGTTATGAAAAAAGAAAGAAAATAAGAAAAAAGAAAGAAAGTAAAAAGAAAGAAATAAAAAAAGAACATTTGTGAAAGTAAATGCTTATAGAGTCTATAAGCATTTACTTTCACAAATGTTCTTTTTTTATTTCTTTCTTTTGAGTCAAATGTAAACATCCAATATTTACCTATCCCTGAATCAAGTAAATGTTTATTTTGGGTTGATGCATAATTATCAGGCGTTTTTAAAACAATATTTATTATGAAAACAGAAACGTAAAAATTCAACAATAACATTTTTAAATAATTATTCTGGAGCATATGGTTATAGACACGCATTTTTATATCCTGAAATTAAAATAAAAACTGAAAATAAAAGTAAACAAAACAGCAATTTTTATTAACAAATAACTCGCCTAAAAAACGCCTGATAATTATGCACCAACCCAACAGATTCCAATATAAGCAACTAATATTTATTTAGAGACTCAAATATAAATTACCAATATTTATCTATCCACAAACCAAATAAATAAACATACTCAGATATAATCAACCCATATTTACCTATCTCAAAATGAAATATATGCTTATAAACTCAAAAAAATAGTTAATTTTGACATTAAATAATCCAACAGGGGCTAACAAGTAAAAAAATATATATATATATATATATATATATATATATATATATATATATATATATATATATATATATATATATATATATATATATACACACACACTACTGTTCAAAAGTTTGAGGACACCCTTGGTATTTTTTAAATTGGCCAAAAATGTAATTCTTTTGTACTTTAAATAAGAGAAAATTATTATACATGATTAAAAAAAAATGAGATATGATTTTTAATATGACAAAAACAAAAAATGTATTTTATGATTAAATTTTGCTCTCATTAAGATATCCTCATTTATCTTTGATTACTGCAGAACAAATTTTTGGTATTTGTTGGAAAAGTTTCTCAAAGTATAAGTTTGATAATTGATTCCATTCTTTTTTCAATGACTCTCAGAGCTCTTTTAGATTTTTTTTCTTCACTTTTTGGTCACGTTCATCCCATGCTAAATCTGGAGTGGCTTCAAACTTTTGAACTGTAGTGTATACTTGGATGGCATAGAATTCACAAATATATATATATATATATATATATATATTGTAGACAGAATGCTTATTATATTTACTAAATAAAAAGGAAGAATAATATTTCTTTTAATATTCAAATTAACGCTATTAAATAACATATGAG
>CAHIKZ030000201.1:637500-665000 GCA_903632075.3 Acanthosepion pharaonis
GATTTAGAATGGATGAGTCTAATGGTGATTATGAATGTACAGCAGATTGGAAAACTCACTTTGATCATTCTGATAAGAAAAGAACTCTAAAATTTGTTGGTGAGGGGCTCAGACTCAACACAGAATGCTTTGAAGAAGTAGTGCAGCCCTGGGTCAATAGGTAGCTGCTGGAAGAACATATGTCTGGCAACAGGACACTGCACCATGCCACACAAGCAGGAGAACCCAGTCATGGCTGTCAGACAATTTCTACAACCATATCACCCCTTACATTTGGACACCTAACTCCCCAGACTGCAACCCCCCCTTGATTATTATGTGTGGGGCACAGTTGGGCGAGAGATCAAACATCTTGCAAGACCAAAGATGAACTGAAGGCAAGGATTATGGCAGCATTCAATAACTTAAACAAGGAGCCCATTCAGAAAAGTTGTAGGAGATTATGAAGTCATCTGGAGGCTGTGGTTGAAACTAATAGCAACTTTATTGAATAAATGTACTGTTTAATATTTCAAGATATTTTTGTGCAATTTTCGTAAATATATCTGTTAAAATGAGATGTCAGTGTTATTTTCATTTTTGCATAATTTAGATAACAATTTATCTATTGCACACTGTATATATTATTATTATTATTATTGTATTATTATTACTTATAATTTTTTTGATCCACTTGTAGTATATCTATTGACTCAAGAGATTTTTCAAAATTGCTCGTCATATAAACTTGGCAGCTGGAAGCCATAACAGGTGGAGACTGTGACAGAGAATGAAACAGCCACAAAAAAAAAAAAAAAAACTTATCCTATCAAATTGGTTTTCACAAGAAAGACTTATAGTGAAATCTTTTTTCACCCAGCTGTTACCAAGAATCCATTTTGCCAAATATGGGTGTGCCATTTTTTTGTACTATCAAGCACCACTTAATAAAATTATTTTTTAAAGAACAACAAACATAACTTTTTTTTAATTTCTTTAATTTTCTTCTTTTTTAAATTTTGTTTTCTTTAATTTTTTTTGTCTTAAGCTCAGTGTTTAAAACGGATTTTTAAAATTGCAACTGGCTGAGAGAGAGAACAGGATGGCAGGAAAGAGAAATAGTACAAATCAAAGAAAGTGAAAGAGACAAAGAAAGACAAGAGAAAGGGGGTAAGAAAAAGAGAAAGAAAAGAAGGGGAAAGAAAGATAAAATGAAAAGAGTGAGAGAAAAGGAAGAGAAAGAAGGCAAGAAAGGAGAAAAAAAGAGAAAGAAAGAAAGAAAGAAAAATGTGACAAAAAGAAAAAAATGCACTGAAAAAAATGAAAGCTAAAAAAAAAATTGAGCTAAAAACAAGAGAGAGAGAGAGAGAGAGAGAGAGAGAGAGCAAACCTCAAGAAGCTCATGGTTAGGATGAGTTTATATTTTTCTGTTATATTTACCAGTGATCTGCACTCATATTTGATCGTAAAATACACGATTTGACAAAAAAAATAACAACAAAGAGAAAACAGGAAAAAACAGAAAGAAAAAGAAAACAAGAAAAAATTAAAAGAAAAATATAAACAAAGAGAAAAAGAGAAAAACAAAAAACAAAAAAGGGAAGGAAAAAAAAGAATCAAAATAGAAAAAAGAAAAAACACAAAGAAAAATGAAAAAAAAAAAAAGAAAATAAACAAAAATTAACAAACAACCAAAACAAAAAAAAAAAAAAAGAAAAAAAGCAAAGAATTCAAAGTCCAGTAAATTTGATAAAGGCTTCTCACTCTTCTGGTAAAATTAAATTTAGAGATTTAGAAAGAGGTAATAACAAATATAGTCTTATTACATTTTAAATCTGCAGCAATTTTTGTAAACAAGATAGAAGTTATGATATAAATGATAGATAAATTTCTCTATTGTCCAGTTCACACTCCTTCCCAGTCTTTAGAACAGGAGTAGAGGTTTATCCCTTATTTCCTATTTAGGATTAGGTTTCCAGTTCCTTCTAAAGTCTACATTAACTCTATACTTCTCACGTCTCTGTTTGCAATTTTATTAACTCATTATTTATTTATTGTTACTCTTCATTTGGAGTAAATAGGTTCACCTGTCATCCAGTTCATACTCCTCCCTAGTTTTTTGAACAGGAGTATAGGTTTATTTCTTCTTTCAGGTTCATGCTAATGTCTTTTCATTCTCTTTCATTCCTAGTAACCCCTTGCATCTTAGTGGCATTATCGTCTTGCTTGGGGTGAATTGGAAGGTGAAACTGAACAACAGTTTTATTTTATAGCACAAAATATGGTTTGAATTTCAACTGGAACAGATTGCATTCATTCAACTACTTTTCTATGGATTATCAACCCTTTTCATGTTATTTAAAGCCAGAAAATATTCTTTTAGATTGTAAGAATTTTTTTCTTTTGAGCTAATAATGATTTAGGGCTACAAGTCTTAATTAACCAAGAGGTGGATTCATACTTTCCCACAGATATGAGTATGTCAGTGAATATAACAAAGCCAACTAAAATTGGAACTTGGCACTCTGATTAACAATTCTGAGCCATTATCCATTACACCACGCACACATCCAAACTTACAGTACCTAATATTTTCAAGTGGCCACCAATCTAGGTACTGACAATATTCGACACTTCTTAACTTTGATGATCAAACAGGAACTCCTTTTTGTTATTTAATCATTTCATTTCAAGCAAGGCAGTGAAGCAACTAGAATGCAAAATACAAAAAAATATTATTAAGAAAGGAGAACAATAAAAGAACGGTAATTAATAAGACAGAAGTTAATGATTGACATTGTATTTAAATTTTTGAAGATCAAAGTTGACTGGAAAGCAAGAAACTGGAAGAGAGTTCCACAAGCAGGAAGTGTGAGAGAAGAAACTGTTAGCATAGAACTTACAGTTACATCTAACCATTTTGACTGTAAAATGATGAGACCTTGCCACCAATCTAGTACTACACTTAAAATTCATAAAATCTAGGTACCAGGGAGGAAACTTTATCACAAATATTACCATCATTCTATTTATAAAAAATATATTTATGTTTTCAGTTTGATTTGACTATAGGCCATGCATATGAAAAAGAGTCCAAGTATGTATGTTTAAATCCACATTCATGCAAAAAGTTGCAGGTGTGTTAAGTTGAATGATTTATATTCCTTTTTTATGGTTTATCAACCTTTTGCAGGTTATTTAAAGCCAGAAAATATTGTTAGATTGTAAGCATATTTTTGAGATAACAATGATTTACTGATACAAATACTCCTAATTAACCCATAGCTGGGAGGAGAAGAGGTGTATTCATAGCTTTCCCAAGGGTATTTTCATATAAGTAAGTCTAATGGATATGACTGGGATTGGAACTTGGCTCACTGATTTCCAATTCTGAACCATTATTCATTACAGCACCTGCACATCCAACCTTATAGCACTTGGTATTCTCTTACTGACCAAATTAGGTGTTGCTTAACTTTGGTGATCATATGAGAACTGATGTTTCAATATAATTTGTCTGTAAGCTTCGAGTTATATTGAATGTCATAAGTTATAGATATGTGTGTCTATGTGCGAGTGTGTATGCCACAAATATATGTGAGTAACTTGGTCCTATGTATATTATAAGCATTGAAGAACCTATGGCTACATTACATTGAAACATTGGTTCCCATACAATCACTGAAGTTAAGCAATGTTGAGCCTGGTCAGTACCTAGATGAGTTATGTAGATGGTGCTAGAGCTATTTGTCCATTAGCAGACCAATCATTTTTCAATTCAGAGTTGTCCTTCTTCCAGAGTGGTTGCAAGCCATGGCTCCAGAGCAATCTACCCATTAGCACACAAACTAGTTTTTAATTGAGAGTTGTCCTTCTCCCAGAGTGGCAGCCAATCAAGGCTGAAGAGTTTCTATTTGCCCATTAGCACACCAACCAATTTCTTATTCAGAGTTGTTTTTCTCTTAGACTGGTTGCCAATCAAGGCTGAAGAGTTTCTATTGACCAATTATCACACCAATCAGTTTTGAATTGTCCTCCTAGAATGGTCTAGGTTATTTCTTGTTGTACAAAAATTGTCTTTGTAAAAAGAAACTGAATGAACAAAAAGAAAAACAATATCTGGAATATAAATTTTGGATTTACTTTTTTGTTTGCTTTCTTCTTTTCCTCTTATTTTACGAATGAATTGAATATTTTTTACAAGGCCAAATTTTCACCAGGCCCCACTCAACCTTCTGCAAGTTAAATGGATACCTGAAAATGGCTGGAGAACTATATGGTCAAAATGTTGTCTCTCTCTCTCTCTCTCTCTCTCTATATATATATATATATATATATATATATAAAAAAAAAAAAAAAAAAAAAATCGATTCTCCCGTCGGGTTCGACGTATGAGGGTCAAGCAGATCAGTTTCCAGGAAACCGACAGCCCGACACCGGCACATGAGATTCGATTATAGTGGTGAAGGTTTCGTGCAGGACCATCCACACTTTTTGAATATATAGATTAAAAAATGATAGACATTTTGTGTTGATTAATTTTACTGATTAACTTTGCAAAATTATGAATAATACTTCTCAGACAAAGAGGAAATTCTTTCAGAAATTGTCTGATTTTCATTTTGGAAGAAAAGTACAAGAAATATGGTCCAAGCTTTCAAATATCTTAAGTCATCATCATTGGAGGTAGAGACAACTGATATTTGTTGTGATGTAGTCAAAGAATGTGATGTAAGTGAGGTGTGACGTGTGTTTGTTTTCTTTTATTTTATATATATATTTGAGGATGTAGACTCTTAAGTTATAATTGTTTTTATTTATTGAATGGTTACTTTTGCTGTATGAGTATTGCTTTGAGGATCATAAGCCTATTTTTACTATTTCATTTTGCTAGTATTTTTGATATTATTTGTGAAGAGTTGTCAAATGTTACTATGATCCTTATGCTGCTTATTAATTTGTTGTCTGATGGCACTATGGTCTGATATGTAGCAGGTGAATCTGACAGAATTTGTCTGAGAAAGATTATTAGTAATTTGGAAAAGGCGATCAGTAAAATTAATTGACACAAAATGCCTGTTGTCTTTAATAACATTTGCCTTAAAGAACTTTTACTGCCTAAATAGACAGAATATGTATATATTGATTTATTCAAAATATTGTTCTCATCTTAATTGCAAATATATATATATATAGCAATTAAAATGAGAACAGTATATATATTGATTTATTCAAAATATTGTTCTCATCTTAATTGTTTATATATATATATATATATATATATATATATATATATATATATATATATAGATAGATAGATAGATAGATTTATTCAAGATAATTTTCTTATCTTAATTGAATATATATATATATATATATATATATATATATATATATATATATATATATATATATATAATTATGATGAGAACAATTACGATGAGAACAATATTTTGAATAAATCAATATATATACTGTTTTCATCTTAATTGATATATATATATATATATATATATATATATATATATATATTGCAAAATATTTTAATAAATCAGTGTTCAATAATGGTAATTTCTCATCTAAAACCTCAAACAGCAACAATAACATTTAACTGAATTTTAAAAAATTACATGTTTACATTTGATTTGCAATATATTTTGAAAGAGCAGATATTTATTCTTATTTTATTTTTTAAATGAATTTAGTAATTTGTTGGTTGAAAGTTTTTTTTTGCATTGAGGATAAACCTGTATTAAATTCTTCAAGCACATTTTATTTTTACTTGAATTTGAAGCAAACGTTTAAAAAATAAAAACTCAATTTAACTAATACAGTTTTTTTAAAAAAACATTTGTTACTAATCACATTCAATTAAAAATAAAATGTGTTTGAATAACTTTTTTTTTATTTCATGACTGATGCAATATCTGGGCTAAAATCATTTGTAAGCAAATTTCTTCTTTTAAAATCTTACTACCTAAATTTCTCTACTTTCGATGCGCACGGCAATCAACACAAGGGAGGTAACTCGAATTTATGCCACGAATTATTATTTAAGAATAGGTTATATAAGTTAACTGAAGCTGGCAATTAAAAAATCATTTGAAAATTAAATATTTGAGCTTAACAACTTTAACTAAACATTACAATAACACTCATAAATATGAATGCTGGTCATTATTTAAGAAGTAAGGGAGTACAAATGAAATGATTTGAATTGAATTTGACAACTTTTTCCATATCACTGAAACAGGTTAAACACTTTTATCTCCCCTTCTTTCTTTCTTTCTTTCATTTTCTCACTGAAACCAAGTAGTGTCACTGATATGTTTTTTCCGTCTTTCCATGTGACCAAAATAAAATTGTTATTTATGTGGTAAACCCTTCTTTCTTTCTTTTTCTCAGTGAAACCAAATAGCATCTCTGATATAACTTTTTTGTCTTGCTACATGATCAAAACAGATTGTCCAATATTTCTGAGGTATTGGCAGGGCATAACGGTTGTGCTAATTAAGGGTGGAACTAGCAGAATTATAATAAGATTATAAAATATTACATATTATATGATGTCATGATTATTTATTAATACAAATATTTGTCATATATATTCTATAATAGTTATAAAATATTTCATAATGTCATAATTATTCAAAAATTTATCTGAAAGACTGTTTTTGCATAATGTACACAGCCACAGAAGACAAAAGGCTTATGCTAATAGTAAAAAGCATGAATTTTTATTTTCTAATAATTATTTTGTTACTTTTTAAAGAATCCTCGTAAAAGATTGTAGTTTAAATGAGTCTCTATTACTATAACGTCACTTGTACAAATCAAGATACCGCTGGTTCAATTCACTGTTCTTGCTTTCTGAACACTTTACAATTTAAATCCGAGTTTTGTTTTCCCATTTTCACTGCTTCAGCCCTCTTTTATCAGGCCAACACCGCGGTCCACCAAACATCAGCGTTCTTCGCTTTTATTCTCAGTTACCCAGGCAAATAGCCTCCTCCAGTTTGACTAATCAGCATATGACTTGCTATTGGTCAAAGCATGACAAACTGTACAAAAACCCTTGTTACCTCACATACTGCTGGAATTGCTAGATGAGAAAGTAATGCCATTTTCATGGAGCAAAGTTACCAATGTCATGTGCTGCAGATTAAGATAAGACCCTTATTTTCCTATGCACCAGATGCAAGCCACTCTAGCTCACTTGCTTCTATGAGACTGTTCACCACAAAAATTAACACAGATCTGAATCATGCTGAAATAAAGGGTAATAAAAAAAAAACCTTTGAATAATGTAGCTGTGTATTTAACATGAGCATTAACAAAGTGTATGACTACCATTTCCTGGCCTGTTTAAGAATGTCGTCTTTGTGAAGAAACATTTTTAAAAACTGTATAAATTCAGATCTGGTAAAATGAAGAAATTGACCAGATTCAAATTAGAGAAGACATATTATTCGAACATACTCTTTTCATCAAAGATAACAAACAAGATAAAAAAAACGTTTTTTCATTGAAAATTATTAAGAAGATACAATGTCCTGACTGAGTGAATACCAACTAAAATAAAACTTAAATGTATTATAATTTATAAAGAAAGTTAAAAACTATACAGCATTTAAAATACTGTATATTTCTGTATATAAGATGACCTTTAAATCCCCAAAATCACCCTTAAAAATTAGGGGTCATCTTATACTACAATTCTAAAAAAGAAACCTTAAATTCTGAGTGATGTTTGTCGATAGGCTAACCTCAGCCTCGGTCTGATAACCAATAACATACATGAAAAGATTCCCATTATCAAATAAACTGATAATAAAAGTAATAAAACCATTTCTACCTTATATATTATTGGCATAACTTCATAATAAATTGCCTATTTGAAGAATAATTCCATATCAATGAAATCAACTTTTATCCATGCAAGCTCAGCTGAGAAAATGTAAACATTGATTTATGATTGCATTCACAACAATGGAATGTACTATTATCGTACTGTTATTAATGGTATTTTGTGATTGTCAATGAAGTATATGTAAATGGCAATTAGTACACCAGGCTGTTTGTAACTGTTTAGATATAGGAAAAGAAGAGGAAGAAGAATCAGTATTCACAAGAGAGCATATGTTGAAATGCACACAAAACAATGGTTTCCCTTTTAGGGGACATGTGTAGGAAAAGCATGATATAGAATTGGTTTTGTTATTTTGTTCATTTTGAATTTGTAAGGATACAGTAAGCAGTCATCTTATACTACAGATATAGGATAAAATAATGAAAAATGCTATATTTTTTTACCTTGCCTTATCTAAATGTCATCTTACACATGGAAATATATGGTATATATCGAATTATTAATCTGCAAAGTTTCAGTTTTTCATCTTGTATAGTTATTGATTAATTAGAACTTTTATACTTTTCAAGTAACACACTTTAGAATTGAGTCAAACCTTTTTTGTTTAAATTTTTGTGCACATTTTGTAACTATGACATCTGTGTATAAGGTATAAATAAAAGGACACTGTGTCAAGTAGTGAGTAGAGAGTCTATGTTATAGGCTGAGTAGCAGCCAGATGTAAGTGTCCAAGCTGAAGTCATTAAGAAATTTTTCTGCCTCTACTCTGCAGGACTCAAAAAAAAAAAATAAATGAGAAACAACTTTTGTAAAATACCTCAACTATTTCTGGAAAAAAAAAATTGAGTTTACACTTTATTTGTTGCCTTCCTTTCTTTTCCTTTTTCTTTGTAGACGAGTTAAATATTTTGACAAGGCCACATTTTTACCCTCTTAGCCTTCCATATGAAAATCAGTAGCAATTTATAAACTGTTAAGTAACTTTTTTACATGAAACAGTTGAATTACATTTCCTTAAGAAAAAAAAAAATCTAAGAGATTTCTTTTTAGATGCCATGTCCCATCAAGACATGTTATTTAGGCGGTCATAGCTATCCTAACATTCCCTTTCTTTAGTATTTGTGACTTGCTTTGACTACTTGGGAAAAATAGTGAAGTGATTTCTTTTTACCTTCTACACATGTAATTCAGAGTTATCTTTCTCCCAGATTAGTTGCCAACCATGGCTAGAGATCACATAAATAAAAAGAAAGTGTGTGAGAAAAGGAGAGAGAATGGAAAAGAAAGAGGAAGATTAAAAAGAAGAAAAAGAAAATGATGGAACAAGGAAAAAGAGTGAGAAAATGAAGAAAAAGAGAGAATGAGAAAGAAAAAAGAAAGAAACGAATGAATGAATGAAACAAATGAAAACATTATGAGAGAAAGAGAGACAAATGAAAACATTATGAGAGAAAGAGAGACAGTAAAGAAAGAAATAAAATGAAGGAACAAAGAGAGTATGAAAGAAAAAGAAAAAGACAGAGTAAAAAGGAAAAAGAAAGAAAAAGAAAAAGAAAGAAAAAAGAAAAAAGAAAAAGAAAGAAAAAAGAAAAAAGAAAAAAGAAAAAGAAAGAAACAAAGAAAAGTTTGAAATCAAAAGAGAAAGTGAGAAGAGCAGAAAAAAGCAAAAAATAAGTAGAAAATATTTAAGCAAAAGAGAGAGAATGTCTGTATGAAAGAGAGAGAAAGACAGAGAGAGAGAGAAGGAATAAGTTGAGAGAGTGTTAAATAAAAATGGTAAAAATGAGAAAGAAAATATGAAAATAAATGTCTCTTTATTTTTCTCTAGTTTCTTTCTTTTTTTTTCTTTTTTTCTCTCTTCATTTTCTTGTCCAATCTTTTTTCTCTCATGTCTTTTTTCTTGTTCCTCTCTTTTTTCTCTTGTCTCTTTTTTTCTTCATTGCTTTTTCTTGTTCCTCTCTTCTTTCTTTTATTGCTTTTTCCTTGTTCTTCATTCTTGTCTGTTTTTTTTTTCTCTCATCACTTTTTTCTTGTTCCACTCTCCTTTCACTTGTCTCTTCTTTCTTTCTCTTGCTATTTTCTTTTTCTTCTTATCTTTTCTCTTGTTTATTCTTCCTTTCTGTGGTGTTAATAACAACTTAGCTTTAGTAAATACTGTTACTGCATTTAGTTACAACTTCACTGTTCATTTAATTTTTAATGTGTTCTACTGATTCAATGAAATTCTAGCTTAACAGCTTCTATTAGTTCGGCAAAGTTGAATTTCCTACTTCTTATGTTCATATCACACACCTCATTCAGTAACCCTCTACCTTGAGTGGCTCTTAGACCTTGTATTGGGTTAACTTTAGTAAATAAAAAAATGTTTTTTTATGGTTGAATATGAATAGTATCACAGACACGCTGTCGCCTCCCTCTGTCTGTTCTACAAATACTTTCATGGAAATTGCTCCGAGGAACTGCATTCACTGGTTCTCAGATGTCATGAGTTCCAGCACCATACGAGGCTGGCATCCCGCTCTCACACCTTCACTATCGAAACTCCTAAATGTAGCCGTCTCTTCTACTCCAATAGCTTCATGTCTCACACCTCTCGCCTGTGGAACTCCCTTCCCTATTCCTGTTTCCCTGTGAGCTATAATCTCCAGCTATTCAAGTGTAATGTCAATCGACATCTCCAGTTGCCTTGATCTATCCCCTACCCTCATCCTTTTTTCTATTACTTCTATCTGATTTTGCTCTAAATTTTCTGTAACCCCTTGTGTTCTAGTGGCTTCCCGCCTTGCTTGGGGTGAAATGCTTAAAAAAAAAAAAAAATTGCAGAACTGACCATTTTTGTTGTAAGGTATGGACAACGTTTTTCCAGTAAACATTTTATTGACTCCATGTTCATTTTTGCCGCAAATAATATTTAACAGACTCATGTGATTCCAGGTAAAAAATAATTCACAAAAACATGGATTTTAAAACAAACAATTAATGCATGTATTAAATAAAAGAAATTACATTAATTTATACACAGCTGAAAGGAAAGAAAAAGACAGTAAATCTTAGCCATTTAGAATGTACAGAAAAGAAATGAGTAAAGTGTACTTCAAAGGCACATATAACCTTGCACAATTTTGAAGCTGTCAAAAGTACTTTGGCTCATTTATACATTTAAACTTGGATTCTGTTGTTAATGAAAGGCATACCTCTTCCAGAGCCAAACTTTTATTATTTTTATTTCTGTTTTATGGAATAAATATTCATAAAACTTCAACCTGTTGTGCATTTTCTTTCATTCTGTATCATATTGTGGAAAATCTTTGTGATCATTATGATACCTCCTCAGTAGATATCTATTAGGATATGGAAAAAAGTTATAATTTTGGCTTATGGGAAGTAATAAAATTATAGATAAAAAAAATCAGTGTGCAATTATCCCACCTTGTCTGCCAGGAGACATTGTATAAAGCAGTATAAAAGGAAAAAGGCACAAATCTTTTTTTCTTCTTTCACTTTTCATTTCAGTCAAAGGATGCTGTTGTGACAAAATGTGTCTCCTTTTCCCCTCCGGGGGTACTTCTTAGTCAATGTTCACATTGAATCACCAGATCTCAGAGCACAAATGATATATGGCTGTGCATTTCTATGATGTAAAAATATGGTGGTGCCACCTACCATTACCTCTACATACTACCTAACCCATGACTTTTGACACTTCAGTGTAGCATAGTATTTCCTCAATTATCCAGACACATTAGGACAGAGGTTGAAAAAATATATTTGGATAATTTAAAATTCCTGGTAATTGAATACTTAAATTATTGAAAAAGAACTTTTAAAAAATTTGTTTTGTGAAAGAAATTCATCATTTATATTATAAAATAACATTTTCAAAAACCTCTCTGGAATTTTTACCAAATCTCTGGCCATAAAAAATATAAGCCTAGTTCCTGGATATCCATCTCCTATGCTGAACCTCTCCATTGTGCTAAAAGAGAAGACGTAGTCATTCCCTGATGTTTGCTGCAATATAATGATGGAATTAGATATTTTTACCACTAGGATATGGAAAAGTCATAAGTTTGATGTATGGGAAGGAATAAAGTCAGCAGCAAAAATATCACTGTGTGATTTCCCCACCTTGTCTGTCAGGAGACATTTTCTAATGCCTGCTAGGTGGTGTTGTATAAAGCAGTATAAAAGGAAAGGGCACAAACTATTTTTCATCTTTCACTTTTCATTTCAATCATAGGATGCTGTTGTGACAAAATGTGTCTCCTTTTCTCCTCTGAGGGCACTTCTTAGTCAATGTTCACATTGAATCACCAGATCTCAGAGTACAACTGATATAGGTCTGGGTATTTCTATGACGTCAAAATATGGTTCCACTTACCATCACCTTTACATACTGCTACAACCGTGACTTTTGTCAGTGTATAGAAACCAATTCTACTTTACTAAAAAGGAGCTTTACTTTAACTACTACTTCCCCATAATTTTGGCTAAAGAAGCAGCAGCATCAGAAGAAGAAGAAGAAGTAGTGGTGATGAGGAAAAAGATGAAAAAGAAAGAAAACATGAAAAAGAATTGAGGGTGAAAAAGAAAGAAAAAGCCATGTGCCATATTCTATTCTTGGGGGAAGATACCTCAATACATACTTTAGCTTCTACTATTATGAATATAAATAAATAAAGGAAAACTACAGATAGTTAATGAATAGGAGAGAGAGAGAGAGAGAGAGAGAGAGAGAGAGAGAGAGTGGGATACTGGGATACTGGGAAAGGAGAAATAGTATGAATAAAAAAAAGAGAAAGAGTGAAAGAGACAAAGAAAGACAGGAAAAAGGAGGTAAGAAATAGAGAAAGAAAAGAAGGGAAGAAAGAAAGATAGAAAGAAAACAGTGAGAGCAAAAAGAGAGAAAGAAAGATAGGAGAAAAAGACAGAGAAGGAAAGAAATAAAAAAAGACTAAAAGAAAAAGAGGCACAGAGAAAAAAAGAAAGCTAAAAGACAAGAGAGAGTGAACAAATACTTATGGCTCTGTCTCAGTTGTGGTCAATATATTAACTATACAGCTTTAACAAACCACTGTGCCCTTTGTACCAGAGCTGTATTAAGGAAAAGGCCAAAGATTTCCAGAGCTGCCATAGAAAATTATAGCTGCATTAATGTCTATTTTCTATGAATACAGGATAATGAGGTAGAGCTAAAAGAAAACAAACAAATCAAGATAAAAACTCAGTAAAAGAAAAACTGTTGAATTACATACACAATGAGGCCACCTGTTTTGAACATCCTAGACTCACGTTTACTCTAGATCTCAAAAGGAACTCATATCACTAAAGATGCTGGAAAAATGGTTGGCTCCTTTTAGCACTCTGTAAAGTACAGAGCTCCTCCTGCCATGTTTTCTCTTCAGATAGCTGATACCTAGAATTTATGAATTTAAATGCTATACTAGCAATGCAACAAGGTCTTGTAAGAATACAGAAGAGCTTATCTTCCTTTGGTGGAGATAATTTCACATGGGTCTCATGACAACCACTTTGAATCTGGAGTCCTAAGCATGGCTTCTTCAGAAGCACAGAATTATCTCCATATATGTAAGGCCACTTCATTTTGTTTCTCCTTACACTCTGCTTTGCTGTGTAGATATATATATGATATATTGTTTTCCACATAGGACACATGTGCATATCTGTATATATAATTTTGTGCATGCCTCAGTAATATAACAGTTTATCTGAGAACAAAGCATATCTGTCACTCTTTTTCCTTTCAACTGTTCCATTCTGTCTGTGAAGCACAGTGTTATTATATTATCGGATATAATAATGCCCATAATGGGGGAAATACAAATGGGAGAATAAATCTTTCTTCCATTAAGCTCTCTCATTACAGTTTCATTAATTTACGGTTGAATTGGCTAGATGTAACTATAATTTCTATATTAACAGTTTATTTTCTTGCACTTCTTGCTTGTGGAACTCTCTTTTGGCTCCATTCTTTCCAGCTAGCTTTGAGCTTCAAAAATTTAAATGCAATGTCGATTGTTATCTACTGGCTTCTTGATCACTCTTCTATTGTTCTTGCTTCTTAATGTTTCTCTTTCCCGTATTTTTCATAATCAGTAACCCCTTGTGTCTTAGTGGTTTTACTGCCTTGCATGGGGTGAAATGATTGAAAAAAAATAAATAAAAGAATATCTGGGCTGAAAGCTTCCCAGAGTTAAAAAAAATATTTACATGGCCTTGTGGATGATGACTTATTTTCCACCCTACAGTCCTATTCCCACAAACATAATGCTACAAGTTTATTATTACTCTGTCGGTACTTCTATAGCAAAAGTTATGATGAGCTCGATTCTTTTCTGTCACAAGCTCAGTCCTGGATTACAACCATATCACTTTGAAACACAGGTTCCTGTATGATCACCAAAGTTAAGTAACTTTGAGCCTTGTCAGCACCTAGATGGGTGACCACTTGGGAATACCAGGGGCTGTAAGCTTGGAAATGTGGGTGGTGTAAATTGTTAATTTGAAAGCTGAGTTCCAATTCCCCTTGGGTCTAATTTATTCACTTACAGTCAAATACCCTTGGGAAAGGCATGAATGAATCTCATCTCTTGCCAACTATGGTTAATTATTAAGACATGTCTCACTAAAACATTATTATCTAAAAAATACTCTTACAATCAAAAATAGTTTCTGGTTTTAAACCTACAAAGTGTTGATAAGTTGTAGAAAATGAATGAATGAATGAATGAATGAATGACTCAGTTCAGTCCTTTATAGCCAAGACACACCTTGTTATATCCAATGAATTGAATCACCTCATTCCCTATGCAAAGAACTGACACTTTGTGGAACAGACATCCATAAGGATGCTCCCTCAAACACTAGAATCTTAACCTCTTTGAGTCACGAGTGAATGGTTATCTCTCCATCACATCCTTGTAATCTTCATTTTCTACTTATGTTCTTATCACAAGCCTCATTCCTCTTCCTTTCAGCCATTTCATTTCAGCCATGAAATACATTGTTATTATATTATGTATGTAATAATGCCCATAATGGGGGAAATGTAAATTAAAGAATAACCTTTCTTCCAAGCTCTCCCATTATAATGTTTGTTATTCGTTTTTTTTTTTTCAGCTGTTCTGTTTGGTTTAGTTTGGTTTGTTTTACAGCATATCAACCTCAATGAGTTATTTAATGCCGACAAAATTTTTATTGCTGGTAATATGTTTTTCTTCAAAAATCTATAGCATGTCGTATTTTTTTTCAAAGAATGTATAGCTGTTTGAATTGCTGGTATTTTTTTTTAAAGTATTGCTGATAATAATTTTTCCTTCAAAAATTATTGCTGGTAATAATATTCTTTTATGACAAAGTATTTCTGGTATTAAAACCTATTTTTACACAAGTTTGGGAGTTAACTATTTGCCCATAGCTGGGACCCTAACAGGTTCTACCACCCCGTGTCAGGATGGACCTGGGAACACCAGCAATTAAGAGGTTGTTCCATGCTCCTCAAAACCTCATGATCAGAGGCCTTGCTGTTGGATGTAGTCTTACCCAGGATGCTGATGTAGTTTATCGTCTTACCCAGGACGAAGCTGTTCTGTTTCATCTGTGGTATTAAGGTATTAGTATATCATGGATATTCTATTATCTATAATGTGCAAATGCAAACTAGAAATATTCTTTCTTTCCGAGTACCCCCATTAAAGTGGTTTTTACAGTTGTTATGGTTCATGATAATGATGATATTTCAATATTTCATCATTCTAGAAATAAACACCTGAAAATTCATAATAAAAAATGACCTTTCCACGGAACTTTTAAATAGCAATCAAAGGGAGGCAACTCTTGATTAATTCAAACTTTCTTGCTTAAATGCATTTTTCTTTCGCATCGTTGTTTGATATTGTATATCTTGTTAATATACATATATTTTATGTACAACAATGTCTTGTGGTTATTCTTACGTGAGTCCTATTTTCTTATCAAAGTTAAACTAATGTGGTGACGTCCGCCACAACACGTGTTCTTAATTTAACAACATGTACAAACCCCAGGTCCGCTACAAATGATATTTTATTTAATTTATATTGTTAAATAACTATATTTGCAGATGAAAATGTCATTGTTGCCAGTGTAAGGATTTTATTTATTTTTAGTGCATAAGTAGAATTATCCATTTTTAAAACAAAACTTATTCAATATCGTTTACTGTTAAAAACTATCCTTACTTAAAAAAAATTTCTACCTTGTAAATTTTTTTTTGTCAGAATGTATTAATTTAAAATGCAATTTTTTCAGTAAACTGTGGGGTTTTTTTGTAATATGAATATTCGTCTAGGTTTGTCCAATTTTTCGCCAAAAGACGCATAGCATGAAGAAAAAAAGGCCCCAAACTTAATAAAAACAAAGTTTTATCGTAAAAAAAGGTTATTACTGTAATAAGAAGAAAGAAAGACAAGGTATTTTTTAATTATTTCAAAAAACTTTTTTTTTTATTCCTTTGCAGCATATTTTAAATTTAGGTTGAAAATCGTTTTTTTTTCTTCTTAGATCAGCGGTCGGGTAATATTTAGCATTAGTTGTTTTACAGTTGAAAAACACATTGATTTGGAAAATCTTGCAAAAATCAAATAATTGTCAGATTTTAAATGAAACCTTCAGAACTTCACAAATGAATGAAATTATTTTAGAAATGTTTGCTTTTTCAAAAGTCATGTTAAAAATATTTTTTTATATCTGTTACTTCCCCACCCGAACTTTTATGAAAACTTAAATTTTTTTTATTCGTGACTCTTAATATTTTTAATTAAATGCACAAGACTCTGGAGAATTGGTAAAAAAAATGGGCAAAATTGTCCAAACTTTTACCTCAATTGAAAAATTACAAAACCCAATAAAACTAAGACAATATTTAATTAAAAAAAGCTTTTAATGGTTTTCTGAATAACATATACTAAGGTAATTTTTATCTGAAACTAAAATATTTTTTTGATGAAAAATGAATTTTTACATTCATTTTTTCTTTTTTTAATTTTAAATACATATGATAAAAAGTTGTTATATCTTTTAAAATTAAGTTTTTTTCATGACTCAATGGAAATTATCTATGTTATCTACTTTTTAAAGATCATAAATTTGAAAGCTTATTAATATTTGAAACCCGAATGTATTTTTAAAATATTTTTTTAATATTCCAAAATTGTTTTAAAAATCGTCTCCGACAAAAGTATGGATGCACAGTTTTGAAACAATGTCACGTAAGGTAGAGTTGTTTCTCTTGATAGAAGCCAGATGTTTTTACTTCAGAAATTGCTTCGCATTCGTTGTTTTATTTAACAACACAACAACACTTGTCAAGTTTACTGACTGAACATCGTCGCATTTCCAAAATTTTTCTTTTTCTTTTCAATTTTTAAATATAAACAGTTTTTCCTTTTTCAGTGTGAGACAAACTGCAAATATTATTTCCTTTTTTTAATTATTTTATTCAATTTTAGACACGGAAACAGGGTAAATGGGTTTATTCTCGGAAAAATATTTCATAACTGACACAGCTGTTTAAAACGCTTGTCTTTGTCATATGAAAGACATGCAGCGAAAAAACAATGTCGTCTGCTAAGACCCCAGGTGTAAAAAAAAAACAACAAAAAAAGCAAAACACAACACACAAGCCATTTTGAAACACCTGGTTTCAAAGATAGAAGAAAATGCCTGACTGAGTTGTCTCCCTGTAACCATCAGCCTATTTAAGCTGGATAAGAAACGACCGGTAAAAATATGAGTAATGAAACCATTTCTCTCTAATATCTAATTTAATTTTTGCTCTTAAAAATATTATATAAAAACTAGCGGATCTTTTCTGTTAATTCCCCCCAAATAATGTAAAGTTACTTATCGCAAATATTAATTCATCTCAAGAAATTATAAATTTTTAAATAAAAGTTACGTTAAATTTTAGGCACTCTCTTGAAATTTTAAATCAGAATTTGTTTAGTTTGTTTTAAAGTTGCCAGAGAGAACTCTAACAGCCTGCACATTATTGGATACAATCCGAAGCTGTAGCATGATGAAAAAGGGCCCCGAACTTAATAAAAACAAAGTTTTATTGTCAAAATGTTTATTTTAAGAGGAAAAATCAAAGTATTTTTAAAAATTATTTTATTAAATTCTTTTAATCCTTTTGTACGTTAGAAATTTTGGTTAAAAGTCTTTTTTTAATTTTTTTTTATATAGTTATTCTATAAAAAATTTATTTCCTACCAAATCCAAGTTCTTGTTCCAGACACAAAACTTAGTAGAAACAGAAAGTCGCTATAATAGGCGCGAAATTACAAAACAAGACGACCACTGCGGAAAATTTTGAAAAAGGAAAACACATTTATTTTACAATATTACAAAAGAAAAGGTACAGATACAAAGTTGCACAAAATTTCCTTTTATGCATCTATTACGGCAGGATAACAATCCGAGTTTACAAAAGAGGGATTGCTATCAGATACAAGGAAAAAAGTGATACAATTTTTACAAAAAAACACGGATTCAAATGCAAAAAAGATTTCACCCTTTAAAAGTGAAAAAAAAAAAAAAAAGAAAAAAAAAAAGGGAAAAACTTAGAGGAAGCAAAGAATTGCAAGAGCAGAAAATAGAAAACTCACCATGTCCGTTTTGAACTGAATACTCAATAATAGGACGTCTCAGCACGAAAGGGTTTTCGTGTTTTTCTCGAGGGCCTTTTGAAGTATTTAGCTGGAAAGTTAACTTCAAAGTTCTTTCGGTTTAAATTTTTCTCAGGAGGGCACAGAAAGGAATATTCTGTCCTGGGGTTTGAATCTGCCCTTGAATCTGTCGACTCTTTCTTTCCCCGTGTTGATGTATGAGCCTCTCGGTTGGGCCAGTCCTCTTGAAGCGTGGGCGCTACTGCCTTCTTCCTTAACCGTTAATTGCTTTCTTGTCAACGATACCTTCTTTCTGTTGTCGACCCGCTAAATAACAGTCCCTTTATTGAACAAAGGAGCGTCATAACAGCTCAATTCAAATTTTCACAAGGACTTGAAAAAATTGTCTCTCATTGACCAATGTATACAAAACCTTTCCCAAAGAATTCAAAAAAACTAATCCGGATAATAAATAATTTTGGCAGTATCAACTGCTGGAGCCAAAAGGGCCATAAAAAATGCAACAATTTTTACACAAACCGTCTGGCCTTCGTAAAAATACACTTCTCTCAAAAGAATGTGTATATAAAAAAAAATCAACTATTTACATTATTTACATTGTCGGACTGTTGTCCTCATCCTTATTATCATATTCACGACGTTTCGGCCGTTGTACGCTCCGGTTTTCTTCAGGTGATTGGAATTTCAACTGAACCCTTTATTTCGTTCACCGGGGTAGATTGTTCTAGTTCCACGTGCCATACCTCTTCCAGATATCTCCGTTATTTTCCTTTAACTCAACTCTCCAAGTTTTTGTTCACCATTGAAGCAGCCGGTTATTGAACTCACTACTCCTTGGGACAAGACAGGGATCTAACCAACGCTTTTCTCCACTGCCATCAAGGGCACATGGCCCAGTGGATAAATTCCAATCACCTGATGAAAACTGGGGCGTACAACGGTTGAAACGTCGTGAATATGACAATAAAGATGAGGCCAACAGACTGAACAATGTAAATAATGTAAATAATTACAATACCTCATCTCAGAGATATAGACAGATATTACAAAACAACCTAGACGATTATACATTTAGATGATTATAACATTTTTAAAATAATAAAAATAAAATTGTTATAGTTCCGCGTTTACAAATTGATTTCTTTTATATAAATAAAAAAACAAAAAACAAAACAAAAAAAAAAAAAACAACAAATATTGGATATATACATTTTTAAAGAACAAAAAGTATATAAATTAACCAGTGGAGTAATGGATAGCGGCTCGGATTGAGAAATCGGAGGGCCGAGTTCGAATTCCAGTCAGATCCATTACGTTTAGTTACGTGTTGATAACCTGAATCCTCCTCTTCTCCCCTCCAGCTATAGGTAAATAGCAGGACAGATCGGGTTCTATAGCCTTGGATGGCCTACCGCAGAAAGAAATGGCAACCTACTGCGGGAAGTCATGGATCGAAAGTTACATGATCATCTAAGCGTGTGTCACGCATGTTACAAAACTGACTGATATATCCGCTTCTTTATTTTTCATGTATGATAATTAATTTGTGTATGTGCTTCCAAAAAATCAATCAATGATGTAAACATAGTTTCAAAATTACATTTGTAAATAATAGTTATGTCCAATAACTCTGTAAAATGCCAGGTATAGATTTTGCACTATATCGATATTATGAACAAGACGATTTAAACGATATAAAAATGACAAAAAACAGAAAACATTTTTTTTTTCAAATCTGATATATGTCGTGGCTTACAAAAATTATTCCCCTCTTTTTTTTTTTTTTAAACGTGTGGACCAGTCTATTTAACTAGTTCCGAGACTGAGGTTAGTAATTTTGATATCATTGAGAATGATAAGCTGAAATAACAAATATTATCAAAATTAACGACTCTAATTATTAATAGAATGATATGATAATAATTAAATTATTATTTTTGCACAAGCTACTGCTGATTGTTTGTAGCCTAGTTTTGACAATCGAATGTAGGCATTTACCGTTAATCTCCTTTAAGGGAAAGGGAAGGTGATTTTTCGGCCGACAGCAGACGAGAGAAAGAAAGAAAGAGCTAACGACCCTTCACGTGCCCAAAGCAAAGGATAAAGCATAGTTTTGGAGACATCTTCAAATATAATATTTAAAATTTTTCGAACAACCAATCAAGCTATGAAAGTAGAATTTGTGGTTTATGAAATGGTATCTAGTTGTGGGGAGATTAGGTCAACCGAGGAAGAATGTCTGATCCAGTATAAAAATATTTTGTTTTATTGATTTCAAAACTATATTACCGTTGTGGAATTTCTGGATTCAAAAAACGTGGGTTAAAGTTCCCATTGAAGGCCTCTTTCGAAGTGAAGTATTGAAAAGATATTAAACACTATAAAAGAAACGATACGAATTTTATCTACCATTTAAATAATACATATCAAATATCAACTACAGCCCCCCCCCCCATCCACGCGTAATGATCATAGCAATGGTAATAGTAACCATTTCCTTATCTGGGGAAAATGATGGCGTGTTAATTTTAACGCCCCAAAACTAAGCTGCTCTCTTTTAATAATCTGAGAGATCCCCTTTATGCTTTCCATCAGCATGGCTGATGCTAACCTCCAGGAGAGCGACTCGTTGCGCCTTCTCGGGCTAATGTTCTCGATTGAATCTACTGCTAGGTCTTCTGCTAGGAAAGTTGGTGCACTGTGTCGTGCTAAACTTTTTCTCTCCAGAATCTTACATATCTATAAATCTACCATTCGTCAATACTTAGAATATTGCTGCCACATATGGTCCAGTGCTCCTGTTATAGATCTAGAGAAGGATCTCTAGATCTATAACAGGAGCACTGGACCATAAAATCCAAAGAATCAGCAATATTATTGGTCCTGATCTGGCGTTTCAGCTTCAGTCACTTTCCCACCGTCGTAAAGTTGCCTTCTTGTGTCTTTTCCATAAATACTTTCATGGTAATTGTTCGGATGAGCGCTTCAATATGGTACCTCGGCTTTATGAGTATAAGCTCAGTACGAGATAGTCAACAGTTGAGTTGGCTAGATGTAACCGTAAGTGCTATGCTAACAGGTTCTTTTCTCGCACTTCTCGTTTGTGGAACGCCCTTTCGGATCCATGGTTTCCAACCAACTTTAACCTTCAAAAAGTTAAATGCAATGTCAATTGCTATCGACTGTCTTGATTACACTTCTTCTGTAATCCTTAGTGGTGTTTCTGTTTTCTAATTCTTCCACACCCAGTAACCCCTTGTGGCTCAGGACATTTAATGCCTTACTTGGGGTGAAATTGATTAGAAAAAAAAAAAGAAAAAAGAAAAAAAAGATGGAAACATTCGGCATTCACTTAACAAGCAGCCAGTACTACTGTCGTTTAAAATTTATAAAATCTTTGTCTTAAAATATTTTTTCAGGAAAATAGGTTTCTCAAGACCAGTAGCTGTTATCACTCTTTCTAGTATTGAAAGGGGGGGATCCTTTCTAATCTTTTATTTGAAGTAATGTGGATAATCCTTAACAGTGATATTTTGAAAATATCATTTCAAATATCTTCAGAAGCCGTCAGTCATTAGATCTTAAGCAGAATAGCTAAAATTAATTTTAATAAAAGAAAAGTGTTTCCATTAAATACTAAAATGTTTTGTTTATATTTAATTTTAACACGGAAATTTGGTTGGTTTTCCCGCATTAAGTTAAAAATATATTTCTTAGTCGAGGGAGAATTGTCCACTGTTTGTCAAAGAATGCTACGATTAAAAAGGAAACTGATTAAAGTTAGTTTACGACATGTCAACCCTTGTTGGTTCATTGAATGTAGAATTTGTATGGGGCACCCAGTGAGGATCGAACCTACTAACAATGGTTAATTAGACTAGTATCGTTAACCATTACACTATACCGAGATGCCAAGCTAATGTGAACATCGCTTTTGCTTTATCATAGAACAACTGATAATTCTGTGCAATAATTTTAAAAAATATATTTTCTTTTAGGAAAAAAATGGCTTTTTTTATAACAAATATAGAAAAAAAACATCAAGGTATTTTAAATTATGTTTTTAAAATAATATATTGATTTTACGTTGTTTTGTAGTGAATATGAAATAATAATAATTCCCTTTATCCACTCCCTTCAAATTCGGGTAAGAGAAAAGACGGTAAGAGGTGCGCGAGCCTATACGAAATTCTTTTTTATATAAAAAATGGGGAGAAAAATTAAATTAATAAGAGTGTCTGGAACTGAAGTCATGTGAAAGGTTTCGTTTCTGTTCATGCGTCCAGCGTTGAAGTTTTCGCCAGTGTTAAATCACTCGCCAATTATATTATTGGCCCTTTTAACCAAACACGCGTCGCTTCAAAGAACTTTCTTTCACAAATCCCAGAAAGCTAAGTGTTTCAAATTATCTCTTCGTCTACTTTTGAACGTATGCAAACCATACATCCCTTCAGTGAGAAACGAACTCTCTTACCTTTGTTTTAAACATTTGTGAATATTATTTTGTGTCAGATAATTTAATCTGTTGCATGAACATATACTCTTCTTGACAATTCGTTAAAAATACGGATTTTAAAAATTCATTTCTTTTCCTGAAACGATCTACTGACACAACTTCAATCGTGTACATTCGTAAATAAATTCCTTATTTTGTTTTGTTAAAATTACCCGTGTGTTTCCTAGTTATTACCATCCAGCATTACACTTCTTGGCGTGGGTAAGTCAACTGTTCATTTTAACCCCTGAGCCCCACGACACCCTAAATTTCATTAATGGTTTCGCTTAGATTTTTGTATATTATTTTCTGAATATAAATCGATATTTGCCGAGATGGATAAACTAAAAACAGATTTAAAGCTGGCATTTCCAAAGAATAATCTCTCTTAACTTATATATTTTATATGTTTTTTAATTGTTTATTTTGTTGTCCGAAGTTAAAAGCCCGGACAGTTGTTTGTATTTTTTTTCTGATGTGGCACGTACTGTCCAGATGACAGGACGTGCCACATATGAACCGGAACAGACAGTCGACGTAGTAAGAGGCCAGAGCTCTAGATTGGTAGGTGTAAATAGCCATGAATGTTCGTCTGGCAACATCTTATCTAACGGTATCTAAGAAAAGCTGAAATGCGTATGCGTGTTTACTGAGGTTTGATTAGTTGTTGTTTAGAATCGTATACCTAAATAATACCAAGAAAGAAGTATGTCCATATAGTAGAGGGAATTGGGCGCTCAAGATATGGACTGGGAGTCAAGGGTACGACAGCTAGAAAAATGTTGGGAACCACTTCAATGAAAGGATAACATATAAATAAATCTAATTGTACAATATACAGAGAGAGAACTCAGTACTTAGCTAGACAGATATATGTTTAACGAGATAGATATGAAATAAAGCTGACTGATAATTAGATACGAAGAGACTGAAATAGATAGCTAGCTAGCTAGATATGAAGTGAATCTGATGCATAGATAGATAGATAATGAAGAGGGTGAAATAGATAGATTGATAGTTATATATATATATACAGTAAGTAAATTTTTTTCTATTTTAATATATATATATATATATATATATATATATATATATATATATATATATATATATAGTTTAAATGAAATGTTTGGTAATCCGTATGGATAATCCCAAGGAGGAAGTAATCCAGAGAGCTCAATGTAAAAACAAAGCGAATATTTATTTAATTAAAAACAGACAATCTTAAGGGGCCATCGATTATATTTTATTTCCCCAGGTATATATATATATATATATATATATATATATATATATATATATATATATATATATATGAAGTGAATCTGATAGATAGATATGAAGTAAATCCGATAGATATGAAGTGAATATGATAAATAGATTGATAGGAACGAAGGATATTATGTTGAAAAATGTAAATATATTTATTTTCATCCATGTGTTGTGTAGCTTCGGCCTTATTGAAGTATTTACGAGTGTGTATACATACATACATACACATCTTTCACGCTCTCTCTCTCTATATATGTGTGTGTGCGTGTGTGTTTGCTTGTATATATAAATGTAATTGCAATATATATATATCTAGCGAAATATTATTTCGATAGATATTCGAGTGTCGGCTGAAAAGTTCAAAGTCTGACCAAAATACTCTCATGGAATGTGAACAAATGAGATTTATTTTTCAACATAGACCCCCTTGCCGTCCACAGACTTCTTCCATCGGTGTTGCAGTGCTTGGATCCCATTGGTGAAGAAGCTTTTCATTTGTTTGTCAAGAAACTCATCAACAGCAGATATGACGTCATCATTACTGCGGTACTGTTTCCCAGCCAAGTGCTTTTTCATGTTAGGGAACAGATGATAGTCAGGTGGAGCAAAATCAGGAGAATAGGTAGGGGTGATCAACCAGTTCAAAGCCACAGTCACGCACAACAGGCATTGAAACCAACGACTTGTGTGCTGGAGCATTGTCCTCAGGAAACATGTCCCATTTCGTCAGTGACTTTGGCTGTCTTGGGGGGCAGATGAGAACAGGTGTTTCTATTGCATTGATTGTTTCTTTGTTTCTGGCTCAAAGTGGTGAACCGAAAACTCCTCCTGGGTTAGGAAACGTTCAAGTAAACAAGCTGCATCTATCTCAAACAGTGTCAGATTTTCCCGTGATGTAATCAGCCTGGTACGCTTTTGATCAGGTGTCAGGAGACGAGGCATCTACCAAGCAGAAACCTTCGTCATGCCAAGTTCATTGCGCAGAATATTTTCAACCTTCTCAGGGGGTCTACTGATAAAATTGGCTATTTCATTTATAGTCAGTCGCCTGTCATCTATCAACATGTGGTGCACATGGTCAAGAATTCCCTCAGTAATGGCAGTTGCAGGATGTTCAAACCTTGGGTCATATTCAAGACTCTCTCTTCCCCTCTTTAATTCAGCTGCCCACCTTTGCAAATTTTAAATTTAAGAATGATCTTAAATATTCTTGAACGTGTGTAAAGGTAAGCTATGGGAGACGCTAAGTGATGTAATTAAACACCTAATAAACGAAAATGAGCAAATGTTGTCATTGTTGAATTTTTATTTACATTTAATTAGAATATATAGTTTATCAACAAACAAGTGAACATTTTAAGCTTTTGATTGATTAATTTAAACAAACATTGAAAAAAGAATTTTTTGGTTGGTCATAAAGATAAGACCTTGTAAATAAAAATAGCAAATACAGAACAAATAAGTCACAACGAAAATTTAATTCTCAGTACATCCTCCATATTTGTGAATTACTTCGAAAATTTGCTTTGGCATACTCATTATTAACTTCTGCATGAGGGTGCTTGGGATACTCGCCCAGGATGCATAAACTGCAGCACGAAGAGCACCCACAGTTTCAAATTGAGATCCATGTTTATAAACATCCTTTGCCATCGTCCCCAAATATTCTCGATTTGGGTTTCAATCTGGAGAGCGTTATGGATTGCAACATTGTCCTGCTGGAAAATCCAGTTTTCTCCACATAGACGAGGGTCTTCAGTAATTAGCGATACCTTTCTTAACATGTCAATCTAACTAGCAGCTGTTTGACGACCTTTTACCTCCTGTAACTCAAGAGTTCCATTGTACAAAAATGAGCCCCAGACCATAATTGATCCAACTCCACTGTGTCGTGTTGAGAAAATTTCTTTTGGGATATCTTTTGCATGTCAGTAACGCTAAAAACCGTATGGGCCATCAAGATCGAATTTTTTTCTCGTCTGAAAACAACAGGTTTTATGGCGAAGAAGAAGGCGAGGCCTCTGCAGCCGTTTCAAGTTCTTAAACCCTTTCTTATTTAAATGCCGTCGAATTGTTCGAGAGCTACATTCAGCATCTGTATTCGCTTTTATTTGATTTGATATTAGGCTTGAATCTCTCTTAACTTCTCGCCTAATGCGTCTGTCTATAGATGGTGAGATTTTATTGGGGCAACCGCTTGATTTTTTAGAAGTATATGCATCTGGATTTTTAATGAAGTTAGTGTCGGGGTTAACTCCTCTTTAATTTCCTATCTGTTCACTAGAGCACGCTCTCCCTACACTATAAATACTGGGCATTTTACTTCCTTGTTCTTAATTACTTTACTTATTTTTACTTTGCATTTCATCGAACACATGTACAATGTAAGCTCTCGCAGAAGATTGCGTCTTCCCATTCGTGGGAGACGCCGTGAACATTATACAGACATACACGTAGGTACGAACATTCACCAAAATACAAACTCTTTACGTTCACACACAAACGTTAATGTCAATATCCATTGTAAGTTTTGTTGTTTAATATGTATATTTGTTGATATATATATATATCGGTCTTGGTTTTCTTTACACTTCTTTATGGTGGATTCAGTCTCTGAGTCCGCCATGTTCTTGCAGTGGACCTTCTTCTAGCAGGAATAAACACATGTGTTTCTAATTTAACAACACGTAAACCGACGGTCTGCTACATTAGCAATGACAGTTCTGCTACGGCCAATTTCATTAGTTGCGAGAGACCATGTCTTCGAAGTTCAACAATCCTGCCCTGTTCGAACTTTGTTAACATTTTACCCTTAGCCATCTGAAATTGAATATTGGAAATGAGCTACATAGATGTCTACACGCCTAAAGCTATGATCACACTGACTTGTTCTAAAATTTTTGTCCAGTAATTTATTTTTTTCACACATTGTCTTATCTTTATGACCAACCAAAAAAAAATCCCCTTTTCAATGTTTGTTTAAATTAATCAATTAAAAGTTTAAAATTTCCACTTCTTTGTTGATAAACTACATTTTCTAATTAAATGTAAATGCTTCGCAAATATATTTTGACTAGCAGCATGGCCCGGCGTTGCCCGTGCTTGATTCAAAAATCGTACGACTCATACAGCAATCGCTATCACTTGACTTAAAATATTTTTGCCCTTCCATGCCTTTAAAGGAGTGCCCTTTGAC
>CAHIKZ030000201.1:670000-740000 GCA_903632075.3 Acanthosepion pharaonis
GAGCCGGGGTTTGGCCACTCCTGACATATATATATATATATATATATATATATATATATATATATAATATATATATGCACATATCTATACACACACACACACACATATATATATATATATATGTGTGTGCGTGTGTATAGATATGTGCATATATATATATATATATATATATATGTGTATATATATATATATATATATATATGATCGATATGTATATCGATATATATATATATATATATATATATATATATATATATATATATATATACGATCAATATATGCATCGAGCATATATGAATGTACGAGAAAATCATGGAAAATTGTAGTTTAAAAACAGTAAAATCAACCTTGCTAACCGAAACGATGTGTGTGTGTGTGCGTGCGCGCACGCGCCTTAAATTCTTCGGCAACATTCAACATAGAAAAACCACAGTATCCATTATATATATATATATATATATGTGTGTGTGTATGTGTGTGTGTGTGTAATTAATGGATTCTTTCTTCGAGATGATCTCCTGCTATTCCGTTATTGATCGAGCGCTCTAACGAGTTCGGACGATGGTTTTTCCTTCAAAGGGAGATACTGATCCGAACCTTGCCAGAGAGCACATTCGCTTTAGTAAGTATCTGGAATCCACAGGCCGGTATATGTAAATTGTACTGTTTAGGAAAACAGGGAACCTAGTCAATTAATCCACCTCTATATGGACACCATTAGTTGCACAAAGCACATCAAGATGGTACTCAATTTCTTGCCATGCAGGCTGTAGCACAGCCTCATCAATGGTGGCAATGACATCAATGATCTTTTGGTTTCAGATCAGTGATGTCTCGTATCTTTGTTCGATATACGATATTTTTGAAATAACCCCATAGCAAGAAGTCCAGGGGAATATCTGGTGAACGAGGTTGCCAGAGATTTGGGCCATCCCTTCCAATCTACCGGTCTGGAAATGTTTGATTTAGGAACCCACAAACAGGAAGTCCCCAGTATGGTGGTGCACCATCTTGCTGGAAAAATAATAGTTGGGCTTGAAGGTCATCTGGTAGTCGTGCCACATCAATTGCCTTTGTAATATATTTATGAAATTATAAAGAGACTTTATGGATACTCTGTGTGGTATTGATTAAAATCTGAGAGAATGTTAGAATAAGGGGCAAATAAGAAACGTTTATAAATTTAACATGTTTCGTTTTTATTTAAGCTTCATCAGAATTTTTTTGTGAATGAATTATGGAAGATAGAACTCAAAGTAACGGAACTTTCTCTGCATAACCTATTTCCAAAAATATGAAGCTTAGATAAAAACGAAATATTAAATTTATAAACATTTTCTATTTGTTCCTTATCTTATCATATATATATATATATATATATATATAACCTAATGAACCAGGTATTACCTACCTAGGTTTCACCACATGGGATCATCAAGGGATCATCATTTTACTTTATATATATATATATATATATATATACACATATATATAGTGTATTTAGGAAGCAATCCTTCATTTATGCATGTTTCATCAAAAACGAAGTTTTCGACGTCAAGTGACGCTATGATACCTATCCAGACGCCTTACGTTACACCTATCTGACCATAGCACGCACACAAACTTACCAGACTCCATTCGAAATATACTAGTAGAAAACAAACATAATAACATCATTCACCTGTAAAAAAGGTAAAAAATAATGGAAGCCCTAATAATAAAAAAAAACATGCACATAACGCACACACTCAATTAAACTGAAAAAAATAAAATCATCCTTGATAATGGCTATAGCCGAAAGAGGTCGGAACTATAGAACAGTTTCTACACACTCTGTGTCCCAAAAAGAAAGTACTTGTTTGAACACAAGAAAAATTAAATAAAAAGCTTAACCGCCGTACCTTGGCTGTCGTTTTAATGAAACATGCATATATATATATATATATATATATATATATATATATATATATATATATATATATATATATATTGAAATGTTTAACTGTAACTGTAAGTTCTATGCCAACAGTTTCTTCTCTCGCACTTCTCGTTTGTGAAGCTATCTTCTGGTTTCTTGCTTCCCAGCCAACTTCGATCTTTAAAAAATTAAATGTAATGTCAATCGTTATCTTCTCTCTTCTTATTTTCTGTTCTTTTATTGTTTACTCTCCTTAATAGTGATTTTTTCCTTTCTATATTTTCTAGGACTTAGTAACGACTTGCGTCTTAGAGGTTTTATTGTCTTTGTTGGAGTGAGATGATTAAAAAAAGAGCTAAATTTTCTAAGAAAACTGCTAGTGCGAGTAATATATCAATTTGGGACATTACTGACTGTGAAATTGACTTGGCAAGTGTATAATTTTTTAATTTATAATAAAATAAGAAATGTATTAGAAGGATGAGAAAGAAAGATAGAAAGAAAGATAGAAAGAAAGAAAGAAAGAAAGATAGAAATATATTGACTTAGTGTGAGAGAGCTTGAATTGTGAAGAAAGAAAGAAGAAAAGAAAGATATTGCCGTCGTGTGAGAGAGAGCTTGAATGGTGAAGAAAGAAAGATATTGCCTTGATGTGAGAGAACTGAAATGCCGAGGAAAGAAAAGAAAAGAAAGAAAGAAAGAAAGAAAGAGAAAAAAAAGAAAGATATTGTCGTCGTGTGAGCGGGTTTCAATGGTGAAGAAAGAAAGAAAGAGCATCCGTATGAGAGGGAATGAATAGTGAAAAAAGAAATATGTGAGAATGCTTTAGAGTAAAGAAAAAAAAGAAAGAAAGGAAGAAATAAAGAAAGGCATTGCGTTGTGTGAGAGAGAGCTTGAATGGTGAAGAAAGAAATATATTGCCTTAGTCGTTAGTGTGAGAGAACTGAAATGCTGAAGAGAGAAAGAAAGAAAGAATGAATGAAAGAAAGAAAGAAAGAAAGATATTGTTGTGTGAGAGAGTTTGAATGGTGAAGAAAGAAAGAAATAAAGATATTGTCGTTGTATGAGAGGGCTTGAATAATGAAGAAAGAAAGAGCACGCGTATGAGAAAGTGAAGAAAGAAATAAGTGTGTGAGAATACTTTAGAGAGTAAAGAAAGAAAGAATAAAGGGAACATATTTACACACATTAAACAAAGTATCACAGATTTTTTATTAAAATTCTGGAATGAAAATACTGAAACTGAGACGGAGAGGGTCAGATTAAGTAGAAACAACGAAGAAAAAAGAAATTACAAACATTCACAAGAATATAATAATAAAATGAGTAAAAAAAAGAACATAACACAAAATGAAGTGTTAAAGATATGGAGTAGAGAGGTTAGTTTGAACCGGAAAGGAAAAATAGGCTGATTTATACACACCAGCCGAGAGCATAACAACTTTTAACAAGGGTCAATGTGCTTACGTCACACGCCAAAGAAAACCAGGAATAATGGTAGAAATGCACGATATGTTGTTTTTTCCTCTTCACTCAATTCGAAAGTAAATGGGAACGGGTTTAATGTTTGGGTGGACTGGTGTTATAGATGGGTAGGTGAACACCAAAAAACAGGAAAGACAAAAATTGGGAGGAAAAGAGGAAAGAAAAAGCACTAGTCAGCTTATAACAACAACGATGATGACTCCAATATGTTCTGCCTTTTTATTTTTTATTCCTAATATAATGAAGAAAAGAAAAAAGGGTAGAAGAAGAAAAATAGGAAAAGAAAATTTTGAAGAAGAAAAAGAAAAAAATTAAAAGAAGAAATGAAAGATTTTGAAAGAGTAAAGGGTTTTGCTAAAGAAGAAAAAATAAACAGAAGAAAAGAAGAAAAAGAGGAAGAAGAAGAAAAGGAAGAAAAAGAGGAAGAAAAAGAAGAGGAGAAGGACGGAAATCGTGGAAAAAAAAAATTAAAATGTTATACCGAGAAAAGATAATAAAAAGAAAGAAAAATATTAGTTTAAAAATAAGCGAAAATAGTAATAAAGAAAATGGTTGAGTTGAGAAAAAATTGGTAGGAGAAATAATCTAAAATGGTCTGGAGAAGAAAAACATCCTGGAATAAAACAACAGAAAAATGTAAGAAAAAAAGAATAGCATTCGTCTTTACACCAACTGATGGATATTAGATTACGTACTAAAAGAAAAAAAAAGCCCTTTTCATATTATAATAAAGGTCATATAATGTGTGGATCAGGCTTCAGTTGCTTAGTAGGGGTCTTAGCATAACTGGCTCTTTTCTTTTTACTTCATTCGTGTACAATCAGATGAAGAACATTGTAATGCGATCCCCTATTGTAGGCAATAGCAATATGTAAGCATTTTTGTAGATTTGGTTCTATTCGATGTAAAGATGTATTTTTCGTGGGATGTAAAATACGTTAATTTGAAAAAATAATAGTCCGAATTATTTGGTGATTGTTATAATTAAATAAAGCGTTCCTTCAATAAAACTCTTTGCAAGTAAGCCATTTTGGATAAGCATTCACAAATGAAAATTAATTCGAATGCAGAATTTCAGGGCAATAACCAATGCAGGCTGAATGACATTTTATATTAATTTTCATTTAAAAAAAATATAAACTCGTAGTACACATGAAAATTCAAAGGTTTTCCTATTTGAAATTTCTAATGAATTATAATTCTTAAGCTATGATTAAATAATCACCTTGCGAATTCCATGGCAATAAAATATTCGCGGATTTTCCCCTATCATTAAATAATTGAGCTTAAAAACTTTACAAAAAATATTGAAATTTCAATCGTAAGTATCAATAGGGGTCATTATTTAAAGAAGTAAAGGGGTACAGATTAAAATATAAATTGACATGGTTTACCATTTCGCCTGTTTATATCTATGA
The DNA here is from genome assembly GCA_903632075.3 of Acanthosepion pharaonis. Classification (NCBI taxonomy): domain Eukaryota; kingdom Metazoa; phylum Mollusca; class Cephalopoda; order Sepiida; family Sepiidae; genus Acanthosepion; species Acanthosepion pharaonis. Next base: position 674,822 of record CAHIKZ030000201.1, read on the forward strand.
CAGTCTGTTCATATCTATCTATCTATCTATCTATCTATATCAGCCTGTTTATATCTATCTATGTTTGTTCATATCTATCTATCTATCTATCTCTATCTATCTATCTATCTATCTATCTATCTATCTATCTCAGCCTGTTTATATCTATCTATGTTTGTTCATATCTATCTATCTATCTATCTATCTATCTATCTATCTATCTATCTATCTGTCGAGATATCTATCGAGATATTTATCTGGATATCTATATTTGTTTATATCTATCTATGTTTGTTCTATCTATCTATCTATCTATCTATCTATCTATCTATCTATCTGTATCTATCTGTTTATATCTATCTGGATATGTATCCTATTATCTATCTATCTATGTTCTATCTATCTATCTATCTATCTATCTATCTATCTATCTATCTATCTGTCGAGATATCTATCGAGATATCTATCTGGATATCTATATCAGCCTGTTTATATCTATCTATGTTTGTTCATATCTATCTATCTATCTATCTATATCAGCCTGTTTATATCTATCTATCTATCTATCTATCTATCTATCTATCTATCTATCTATCTATCTTCCTTCCTCTAAAACAATGTCTTTGATATGCCTTTCCTGCTTTCCTCACAATCAAAAAGGAATAATTCATTATTTATGAGATATTGCGTAAGGTACGTGCAAATAAAATCAGGATCGAATGAACTTCTTTTGACTAAAAGTGTGATTGATTAATTTGTTTTTTTACGGCTTATCAACCCTTTGCAGGTTATTTTAAAGCCAGAAACTATTTCGTTTGTAAGAATTTTTTTCGAGATAATAATGAGTTACTTATACACGTCATACTAATTAAGCCATAGCTGGGCAGAAGAGATGGATTCATATTTTTCCCCAAGGGTTTTTGCGCGTAAGTGAATTGGAACTCGGTTCTCTGATTTTCAATTCCGAGCCATTACCCATTACACCACCCGCATATCCAAACTTACAGCACTTGGTATTTCCAAGCGGACACCCATCTAGGTACTGACCAGGATCTACGTTGCTTAACTTCAATGATCGTACGGGAACCGGTATTTCAACGTGATGTGGCCTTAAGCACCAGAAGTGTGAATAGGTGAAATTGTTGACAGATCGAAAAAAAAAAAGAAAAGTAGCTACTAAAATGAATTCAAATTTCAGACTCATTTGCTTTTGCAAAACTTGTTTGAATTTTTAATTTCTCTTTCGCTCTTTTCGATTGGTTGTCAGCTGTCAAAATCATGATGACGTCAACAAAGAAGAGTGGGTGGGAAATCTACTCAACCAACCTTAAAATGGTTTGTTCTTGTTAAATATCTATTATCAGCATCGACATTCAGAAGCCGCTTCATTATTTTTGTACGACCCGCTATTGTATAATACTACAGAATTATCTAGTACAGCGATGGGATTTGAGTAGTTGTAAATGCTTGTTTTTTTTTTGTTTTTTTTTCAGAGATTAGTCCAAGACATAGCATCAAGCATTTCAAGAAGGCGTGGCCCGCCCTCTACCCAAGAAACAGCTGCTACCCAACTGTTGACTTCGACTTACTAAGTAAGTAAGAAGAAATATAGAGAATTTATTTATTTACTTGGTCTAATGTTACCGGCCTCTTCAGCTGGACAAGTGGCCTTGTAACCGTTCGAAGTTGAAATGTCCAAAAACCAAACATTTATGGACAATAATTTTTTGCTGACGACTTGAAATCAGAGACGGTAATAAATGCCAATTTGTTTTATTCTAAAATCTGCAGCAATCACCACTTATCTTGGGTCGGAACAAAAGATCGTAGCGTCTTTAAGTGAATTTCAAAGACAGTTTTCAGATATTTGTACATAGGTTTATTCAGTCATATATGCACCATTTTTTTCCACTACTTTTCGCCATCTTTGAGACAGCTTCATGATTCCATCCTCCCAGAACTTAAGTCTTATATAACACGTTGAAACACTGGTTCGCGTACGATCACCAAAGTTAAGCAACGTCAAACCTAGTTGGTGACCGGTTGGGAATACCAGGTTCTGTAATTTTGGATGAGAGGATGGTGTAATGGACTACGGATCGGAATTGAAAATCGGACAGCCGAGTTCTAATTCCAGCCGGTTTTGTTATATTCACTTACAAAAAGATATCACTTTTCTCCCTAGCTATGGATTAATTCACCTCTTCTCTCCCAAGCTATGGGTTAATTAGAAGGATTTTTTTTACAGTAAAGACCCGGAGGCTACTCGAGGTAGAAGGTTACGTCAAGTAGTAGTTTATATGGATAGGAGGGGAAGATAGCGGTTAAATTTCGACTTGAACAAGTTAAGATTGTGGTGATCGAGGAAGCAACCTCTTGGGAGTCTTCCACACTGGTTCGCGGGAAAAAGCTGTTTGAGTGGAACTTACTTCTCAACGATGGAATACGGAGAGAATGTGGGTAGTTTGCTACAATGTAAGTGGCATGGCAGGTCCTAGCCATGAAGGTTAGGCCTGGTGGAACTAAGTGTTATGGTGTGGAATCATAGAAAGATAACACGGACTTGGATATAAGGTTAAATAATATATTCACGGAAACATAGTACAAAGGTAAATGTGGACTGGAGAGTACTTTCTCTCACTGGTGTCCTGACTCACTCATTCACTCACTCGGTGTCTACTACTCGGTGACCCTCACTTGGTGACTCCCTTTACTCAGAGTTGGTAGCCATATTATATAGGTGTGGAAGAGTCCGTTTGTAGGTAGGTCCCCACAATACTAAGGAATGTAGTTCGTCCGAGCACTTTCTATGGAAGTAGTGATAGAGTATTGAGCGTCTCACCACATCCCGCCTGTGAGAGAGAAGTTGAAGGGTGGAAAATAATTCTTCTCCAACAAGGACTTGGAAACGCTTTTGACTTGTATCAATAAATCATTATTACTTCCAAAACATTGTTAAAATTTAAAAAAAACAACAACAAAAAAAAAAAACAATAATATTTGCTGACTTTAAATAACCTGCAAAATGTTGTGAATTGGTTCAGGTTTCCAGAGAATTGAATGACTTCCCATTTCCCATTAAGAGAATTTTGTAGGAATCGAAATAAGTAATAATCCGAAGGTGCAAGGTCAGGTGAGTACGACGAATGCAGCAGGAACTTTTCACTTCAAGGGTTCATAGTCAATTCAATGTACTTATTGAGCAGTATGTTGCTTACAATCTTATATGGACAATAAATTTATAGGAACCTCATGTCACTTGCTGATACAAATTCATGCGTATCAAAAATTTGTTTGAATAGTACTTTTTTTCATAATTGGCTAGAAAACTGAAAAGTTATAGCAGTGCTAATTCTAATCTCGATCTAAAATATACCAGTCTGATTAGAACTGAAAGGAATTAGCAAGGAAGGAAATGCATTGAAAGTGCACTGATCTCTCAATTCTCCAACAACCGACTTAAGGCTGGACACATATGCAATATCAGCGATCATCGCTAAAGCAATAGTAGCACAATGCGTGATACGAACAAATAAAGAGAAAAAAACAAGAAGAAACAGACCGACTTAGATGGGGCTAAATTTCAAATCCAGCACACGTTAACGGCTTTTATACAAAATTAACCAAAAAAAAAAAAAAAAGAAAGAAAAAAAAGAAAAAGAAAAAAGTCTTCCACCTAAACAAGACAAAACGAAAACAAAAATACAAACAAAACTTTCTCACCGTAGCATCTGATAAAGGTATTTCTTACATTATTCCCTTATAAATCGTTTTGCCTCTCATTCTGACCTGAAGACATCTGCCATACAGGCGAACCACGTTGTTTGAACAGCTTTTCCACTTTGTCACATTATTTTCACTTCTGTTCAGATACTATTCTATATCATACGAATACGTATATATATATATATATATATATATATATATATATATATATATATATATATACACAGTGTAACCCGGATATAAGAGAGTTGTCAGGACCGGAGAAAAGTCTCTTATATCCGGGTTTGGTCTATTTTATATACATTAACACAGGCTCTAATTTGGGACCAGAAAATCTCTCTTATATCCGGGTTTCTCTTATATCCAGGTTACTATATATATATATATATATATATATATATATATATATATCATACTAACATGTATATATACATTTAGTTGGTTTTGAATTTTTTAAAACTCTTTATTCTGAAATAAACACCATCACTTGACAAGACACCAGAAATGTTGAAACAAAATAGCTATTTTTGTAGTGATGTTATAACATGCTTATGTTATAATCTTTGAATAAATATATATATATATATATATATATATATATATATATATATATATTATTCCTCACCAGTAGCACGACTATGAGTTTCATGCACAACGCAGTCTCTAGGTGCTGAGTAGAGACGGACCATTACGTAATTTAAATTTTAATTATAGTAACTGGTTAACGTAATTGCTGGCATAGTCCATATATTATACGGGGATTATTGGTATATACCTATACCAAAATTACCCATAACAATAATAATTCTGAAGAATACACACAAATTTATCAAATGCATTCGTTATACATATAAATAAATTCAACTTTGATCTAAAGAATGCCACACTTATTAAAAGAGAAAGTAACTTAGACGGAAAATTCTCGAGGGGTGGCGCTATCAAATCTTATCAAAATATAAATCTGCCTTTTTTCAAATATCTACATTCCTGAAAGAATTTTCTCTATCCTAAGACAACATATATATCTATTAAAATATTAAAAAAAAATAAAATAAAATTGTTAAATTCATAACTTTCTGCTATTTAAAAAATATAAAATTAAATTAAGTAATAAATAAATTCAAATATGTAACTAAAATTTAAAAAAAAAAAATAAAAACAAACAATTCTTTATAAAACGTTTAAAGTCAATTTCGGTTTTCATCAGAATTGGAATTGATAAGGTTTATTTAAACTTTAATGAAAATAAAGGGTTAGCGATATTTGGACTAGGGATATTAGATATATTTCTAACATAGATTTAAAGTCACTTATTCGATATATTGCACAGCTAGTGTTTCCGAGTACCCTTTAAGTTCTGACTTCATACGAATAAAAATTAAAAAAAAAGCATTTTTGTCAAGGTACGTTCGGAAAGGTAAACAAACGAAATAGATGCTATACTATATATATATATATATATATATATATATATATATATATATATATATATATATATATATAAAGGCAGGATGTATGTGTGTGTGTGTGTAACGAATGCACGGCCGCAATTTTCGACGGATTTGCACCAAAATTTACATGCTCATGCTCCAAGTTACTGGGAAGGCCAAGACCGACATTGCATTTCCCAACTCCCATCGATAGTGGAAATAATCAATTTTTTCATGCTTCTACGGCGGTTTTCATGTAGTTTGCGGCCATTTTGTACTAGCCAGAGTGAGAGCCTATAGCTGGCTGCCACGAATAGGCAGGAAGATTCTATTGGCCATCATTAGAGATAACAGCTGACTGACACGAATGTTAACTAGCATGCTAGCACGCAAAAAAAAATCGATAGCTGCATTCGTCACAAGTGGGAAAAATTTAAATTTGCATGGCACTTTACTCCAATTGGCTCATTCGCTTGCTTAAACTCAACGTTGATTCTGATTCCGCAGAAATGCGTTGGGTGTGAAAAAGTATTTGTTGTTAACATTCTTTTTTCATTCGGTTTTTCCAGTTACGAGTCCTTTTTTAAAGCTGATCGTTTTGTGTTCATTTTGTTTAGTTCTTTTTTCGTAACACATTTAATGTTTAGTATAGAGCTTAGAATTCGCAGTGTGAGATAGGCAAGAAGTAAGGCATGTAGCAACATCAGCACGTCAAAGGGCACTCCTTTAAAGGCAAGGAAGGGCAAAAATATTTTAAGTCAAGTGATAGCGATTGCTGCATGAGTCGTACGATTTTTGAATCAAGCACAGGAAACGTCGGGCCATGTTGCTAGTATAAAATAAACTGTCACAACTGCTCTTCACAATACTTGCTAAAACTTTAATGCCACACTTATTAAAAGAGAAAATGACTTAGATGGAAAATTCTCGAGAGTGCCGCTATCGAATCTTGTCAAAATATAAATCTGCGTCCTGGACTTTTTCAAGTACATTCGTTCCTGAAAGAATTACTCTTTTCCCAAACCAATATACATGACTAGAAATCTATAACAATAAAATGTTGCAAAATAAAATCCATACATTTGCCTTGATAAAGTCCATCATAGGACGAAACGTGTTGACTAAGATAAATCTTTCTTTTGTTTTTATTCATATATATAAGATGAAAGTAGACATTTTCTTAATTTCCAAATATGGCCAGCACATTGTAGCCGTGTTCATAATTCATTTTTTTTTGTAGTAGGAAGTATGTATCATATCTTTGGTCCTTGGCGTGTATGGTGCGTATTGAGTTTGTTACGATTCCGTGCTTGTTTATAAAATGTGTCCGTATTGGGCTCTGATCGGAGAGATATAGCATCAGTCGTCTATACAGGCTGGTGGTGTGTCGAATATAATTATTTATGGGTTGGGTTTGTTTTCGTCGGGAACGCAGTTCTTTATGGGGCATGCATACACACACACACATGTACACACATGTATATATATATATATATATATATATAAAAGAAATATGTTGTAGTGGTTCCAACGAGAGAAAAGTATGTATATTAAAAAGAAGAGGGGTGCCGCAAACGTTTTTGGTTGTAATGTGGATTTATTGAGAAAAATATTATACTTTGTTTTACATAATTTCACGACACGTGTTTCTGGTCTGGTCTCACCAACCGTCTTCAGGTGAAAGTGGAGATTTTTACATATTATTAAAAATAATTAATTTTTCTTCATGTTCAATGTGGAATATTCTCGATATGAGACATTCTGTTTGTGTGTTGGCAATCCGAATTTTCTTTCTAGAATTGTCAATGAAGAGTTCTGCGTGAAGGGTCATAAAACAATTAAGGTTTGACCAGCGAGTAGTTATCGGCATTTAATCTTTTAATGTTTTAGTGACCTCTATGTGCTCTTGGATCTGTTTCTATTTTGGCGTGTTCCTGTCAGCATGCGTGTATATATGCGTGCGTATATTTCCTTACTACGAGGAATTCGTAAACTTATTTGTACTTATACACGCATACACACACATACGCACACACACACTATCCCACCACAAGTAGTCAGTACACACACACATATACACACATATTTCCCAAGCTACATGGAACCAGTACACACACACACACACACACACATACATACACACACACACACACACACACACACTTACTTCTTAAGTTGTCAACATCCGCATATACATACATAAATGTATGTATGTGTACATACACATATATATATATCTCCTCGTGTCTCCCGTATATGAGTGTGCGTCCATGTATGTGAGCGATCATTGTTTTTGGTCACCCTGTGTTCAATTTTTTTTTTTTTTTTTTTGGGGGGGTTACGATCTATTCAGTTCGGGTTTGAATTTGTCTATAAAGTTTTTTCCTGTATTTGTAGATACGAGTAATTGTCTGTTTGATATATCGGCATGATATTAAACTTACCCTGGTTACATTTGAAAATGTGTTGTGATACAAAAAGTTTTCTGTTGTCTGTCAATTTTATATTGCTTTTTTTTGGAGACCCTGTTGTTCAGTTGTTGGCTGATGCCTATATATGGGAGACCCTGTTGTTCAGTTGTTTTAAGTTTTGTTTATGTGAATGTTTTTTCCTATATATGATAATGATCTTACATCTTTTTTTGTGCATTTAACTCCCTGTATTTTGTGTTGACTAAATAAACTACATTTTGGAGTTGCAGTTTAAGTATTTTTGTTTTTATTGTGAATGATTTTTTGTGATTTTTTTTTGGGTTTTTTTTCAAAATGCTGAGTTTGGACGTTTCCTTCTATAATGATGTCAATACCAAAACTCCACATCTTTTTTTTGTTGCATTTTTCGGAGATGTTTATGACTCCTGTATTTGGATTTTAGGCAGCTTTTTGTGATGGACTTAAATTTAGATGAGGTTTAATATGTGTTTTAGGTTTCTAAAAAAAGATTGCACAACGAAGGTGGTTGCTGCATAATTAATTTATTTTGAAAAAGTTGTTTTTAGTATATTATTCAAGTTTATTATTCTTGCTAAGTAAATCTAGATTTTTGTGATTTCTACAAGGAAAAATACTCACTGGGAATATTTCTATTTTTTTTTCCTTTTTTTTGTTGTACGTTGAGACATATGACGACGGATTTTGTTTGACGTTATGCATCGTTTCTTTTATTTCTAAGTTGGGGCCGAGGAATTAGGAATTGGATGTTTTTCATCTCGGAGGAGGTCTTTGAATGTTCAAAAGGGACGAGGAATTAATTATTTGTTTATAGAAGTGTTGCCAAAAGGGACGGGGTATTGCATCGTCTCGTTTGACCTTGAGAAGAATTAATTATTTATGTATTTGTTCTGAATGACGAGCCAGAAGGGACGGATTTTTGGTCGGAGATGTTTATCAGTCACTATTGGATAAAAAATTCTGCCCAGGTCAGAGTCTGGAACACAACTGACTCTTTCTGAAACAACAGTTTGTCCTTCACGACACAGATTTTCGCGGGGAATAAACAGGGGGATGGATTTGACCAAAAACAGTTACTACTGTATTTTGGAGACAGAAAGATGGCTCTTGAAATGAACGTGGAAGAAGGGAGGGTGTCTAAAAATGGGTTGGAATGGTAGATATCTGTGATTATGTGGGGTTGTTTTTTATTTCTAATGTTTTATATCTAAAATGGTAAAATTCGTTAAAATTATATTCTTGCGTGAATTTGATTTTTTGGGTGTAAGTTTTGAAGTAGTGTATGGAATTGGTTAATATCACCCCATGATGATTTCAAAAGATGAAGCAATCATCTAGATATCTTTTCAAGATTTAGTGAATTGGGTCTTTATATTTGTCCCATATATTTGTTCTATCTTTTCATAGAGGTTTTCTTCTAGGTAAGCTAATGTTAGGGTGGCATATGTTGGTGCCATTTTGTTCCCATCGCAGTACCTAGGGTTTGGATATAGTTTTGTTGTCAAATTCAAAGGTGTTATTGTTTAGAATTAGGTCTATACTATCGATAATGAACTCTTTAGTGAATCTCGGATGTAGTATTTCTGGATGTTTTTCAATCCAGAATGAGATCGCTTTTTTCCCTAGTTCATGGGGTATGTTACTGTATAGGCTACTGATGTCAAAAGTTGCCATAAGCGTTCCCGGATCTACCTTTTGTGGTATGCAGCTAAGGAAATGGATATCGTCTCTGATGTGGCTTTTAATTTGTTTAGTATATGGTTGCAATATTATGTCTATTAGGTTACTGAGTTTGCTAGTGGGACAGACTGGTCCTGCTACTATGGGTCTGAATGTAAGGTCACTGGGGTTTGGGATGCTAATGTATTCAGATTTTTGTGTATGTATAGCTGCTTTTACTTCACTCGATTTATGAACTTTAGGTAGTCCGTAGAAATTACTTGTTTTTGGTACAAAGTTTATTAGGAAATCCTTCTCTTTTTTGTTAATATTTTATTATGTGTTGTGCAGAGTTTTGTAATTTTTTGTTATAATGTTTTTGTCTATGTTAGTGTCAATTACTTTGTAGCTGTTCCTATCCTCTAGTGTTTCTAGAATTTTTTGTTTTATAGTATGTTCTGTCCATGATTACTAGCGCTGCCTTTATCTGCTTCTTTTATAATTATGTTATTATTTTTTCGAATGTTCTCTAAGGCTAGTCTTTGTCTATATGTGAGATTGTCGAATGATTTGGATTTTCCTGTAGGTCAAGGTTCCAGAGTTTTTCAAAAAATATATTTATCTCATTGGTATTGTTATTTTTGTTTGGGAATAAATTGGATTTGTTTTTTTTTACTAGTGACTCATCTGTACTACTTTCGCTATTGTTAAATATTTCTCTTAGTCTCAGTTTGCGTTCAAATTCCTTAATGTCTTTTTTTTAAGTCTACTATATTGCTTTTAGGAGCAGGACAGAATTTTAGGCCCAATTTCAGTAGGTTGATTTCGTCATTTGTAAGTGTATATGTAGATAGGTTTATTATTTTGGGTTTTGTGTCATCTAAACGGGTTTTCTTGTTCGGACTGGGGCTTCTAAAAATAATGATTGTTTCTTTTAATATATCTTGGGTTTTCTAAGAGATACCTTCTTCCTGTACATTTTGAGTTTTCTAGCCAGTGAGAGTTTCCTTGGTAAAATTGGGGTTGTTGTTTCTCGATGGCTCTATATAGGTGTGTTGGCTTTTTGTTGGGGGCCTGTTCAGATGTTCCTAGGTTTGTTGTTTTTGTATTGATTGTATGTGGATTGTGTGTAGAACTTTTTGTGAAATTCTGGTTGTACTCCTGGATATAGGTAATGGTTGCCTGGTTTGGTTTGTTGTGCTAGGTGGTATTTGTAAGAGTTGGTTGTGTGAATGTGTGTGTGTTCTGATCTTTGACTGTTTGTGTTATGGTGTGGTGGTCTGTACAGGTTTATTTTTTGCGCTGTTCAGTGTATGTTCATAATTGTATTTTTTATGTGGGTGTGAATGCGTGTGGTGGTGGTATGTATTGGGGTTCCTGCTTTGTGTATGTGTTTGCGTGTAGTAGAATGTGTTAGGATAATCACTTTGTGAGTTAGTTTGTGGATGTGTTTGCGTATGGTAGAATGTGTTAGAGTGCTTACCTTGTGGGTCTGTTTGTGTGTGGGGTGGGTAGGGATTCGGGTTTTTGACTCTGTTGGGTGGTTTTCTCTGTATTTGCTGATGATTGTTTTGTGTTGGGTATTGGGGTTTTTTGTGAGTTTGGACTGTATTTTTTGTTTTTGTCTCATTTTCCAATTTTTCTTTACTTGGTAATGCTTTTAACCAGGTTATCTTGCTTTCCAAGATATTCCGAGATTTTTCTTCCTCTTTTTTACATTTTGACTCCCATAATTCAAACAGGAATTGGTGAGTTTCTTTGGTACATAATTCCTTGATTTTTGTTAATAATTTGTTATCAATCTCTGTGTATTTCTTTGTAAAGTTTACTGTTTTGTCTTCTTGTATTTCAATTTGGGCCTGCATTTTTGTTATGCTTAGTGTGTTTTTTATTTGTTTTTGTTTTTCCGTGTCTTGTGGGTTAATCTTTTCTTGGAATTTCCTTGGAATAAATATTTCATCCATTTCTATGAAGGCTTTGTATATTTTTGCTGTTTCTTTATTTTTGATGGCATTGAAATATGCCAGTTTTCTTTGATTGAGCATGTCGTTCCAAAGTTGGAGATTCTGTTTTTTCATTCGGTACGCTTCCTCTTGGATGTGTAACTTGTTAATATTTTCCAGGTATCCGAACTGCGTTTTGAAATGTTCTATTAGTGTTTCTGTATTGCAGTTGTGTTCCCTGGTTTGTTGTGATATTATTTGTAGGAGAATAGCTTCCATATTTTTGTTCAATTTCTGTATTTCTTCCTCCAGTAGTTCTTGTTTTTGGTTGGTAAGTTTGAATAACTCGAGGAGTTCTTCCATGATTTTCTTTTCAGTTCGCGGCATTCTTTCGTTGTAGTTATAAAAGAAATATGTTGTAGTGGTTCCAACGAGAGAAAAGTATGTATATTAAAAGAAGAGGGTGCCGCAAACGTTTTTGGTTGTAATGTGGATTTATTGAGAAAAAATATTATACTTTGTTTTATATAATTTCACGACACGTGTTTCTGGTCTGGTCTCGCAACCGTCTTCAGGTGAAAGTGGAATTTTTTACATATTATTAAAAATAATTAATTTTCTTCATGTTCAATGTGGAATATTCTCGATATGAGACATTCTGTTTGTGTGTTGCAATCCAATTTTCTTTCTAGAATTGTCAATGAAGAGTTCTGCGTGAAGGGTCATAAAACAATTAAGGTTTGTCCAGCAGTAGTTATCGGCATTTAATCTTTTAATGTTTTAGTGACCTATGTGCTCTTGGATCTGTTTCTATTTTGGCGTGTTCCTGTCAGCATGCGTGTATATATGCGTGCGTATATTTTTACTACGAGGAATTCGTAAACTTATTTGTACTTATACACGCATACACACATATTACACATTCACACTATCCCACCACAAGTAGTCAGTACACACACTCGTAGTAAGGAAATATACCCACGCATATATACACGCATGCTGACAGGAACACGCCAAAATAGAAACAGATCCAAGAGCACATAGAGGTCACTAAAACATTAAAAGATTAAATGCCGATAACTACTCGCTGGACAAACCTTAATTGTTTTATGACCCTTCACGCAGAACTCTTCATTGACAATTCTAGAAAGAAAATTCGGATTGCCAACACACAAACAGAATGTCTCATATCGAGAATATTCCACATTGAACATGAAGAAAAATTAATTATTTTTAATAATATGTAAAATCTCCACTTTCACCTGAAGACGGTTATTGAGACCAGACCAGAAACACGTGTCGTGAAATTATGTAAAACAAAGTATAATATTTTTCTCAATAAATCCACATTACAACCAAAAACGTTTGCGGCACCCTCTTCTTTTTTCTTTTATTTATATATATATATATATATATATATATATATATATATATATATATATATATATATATATATATATATGTATATGTAATCCTCTGCCAGAGAATTCTTATCACTAAGTAAAAAAAACACGACTGGCTACAGATAAATCAGCGGAAGGCTAAAATTGTCTTCTAAATCTCGCGTAACCTTGTAACTCGTGTTTACGATTTTATCATCAAAGTGAATTTATTTGCAATTTTAAAAAGTGCTTAACTGTTTTGTAATATCAGTTCTCCTATATAATAGTGAATGTTGGACAATCTCCGCACAGATGAAGATGGAGAACTGAAGCAAAAGAAATTTGGTTCTACAGAAAGATGCTGAGAATACCATGGACTGAACATATGAACAACAACATTTAGAGAAAATGGAAGCAAAAAGCATACTTATACTTAACATTAGAAAGAGATGGTTGAAATTTTTAGTGGCCATAATGAGAAAAGAGGGCTTGGAAATTTTGATACTCGCAGGACAGATTGAGGAACAACAGAGGAAAACAATGCATAACCTACCTAGCAAACTTGAGTAAATGGATAATGGAGCAAGTTTGAGGAGAGATAACAAAAAGACAAAATTTATTAAGAGCCACGAAGGACAAGAAATCGTGCAGAGCCATTATCGTCTAGAAGGGACATAGCACAATGAAGAAGAAGAAAACGAAGAAGAAGAAGGAGAAGGATAATAATAATAATAATAATAATAAGAAGAAGAAGAAGAAGAAGAAGAAGAAGAAGAAGAAAAAGAAGGGAAAATGCGAGTAATTCTTTTCAAAAACACAAGGCAAAAAATTCTCCTTTATTGAAAACAATATCAATAATACCCAGTGTTGATCCCATTCTTTTCTCGATTGCGCTACACTGTCTTTCCTTCATTTTTTGCTTTTGGACGAGAAACTTAATACTCATAAGGCGTGCTGAAGGAGGGGGAAGTAGAGGGAAAACAGTGAAGTGAGTTTGTGCGAATGGACAACAGAACGGGGGAAAAGCAGGATGGAAAAAGGAAGTGGTTGAGGACCATGATCGCCCACATCCTGAAGAGACGCAGCACATAAATGATTATTTTTTTACAATGATGTTCACCCTGTACAAGGCCCAAGTGCCACTCGAAATAGAGGGTTACAAAGTAAGAGGCACAACTTGAAATGGAAGGTTCAGAAGGACCCTCCCCACCTCCATTGTAACTAGAAAGAGTGATAACATTCACTGGACTTGAGAAACCTGTTTTCCTCAAAAAAGGCGTTTTAAGAGAAAGATTTGATAAATTTCAACTGAAAACAGTACTGGCTGATCCGTCAATGAATGCCGAATATTTCCTCATAGGGAAACGGCAAATATTACCATTAAGATTGCCATAATTTATTGGGATTTGTGGGGGAAGATAAGGGTTAACCCGAGACTCGAAGAGGCTAAGATTGCAGTGATCAGGGAAGCATCCTCTTGAGAGTTGGTTCCACAGAACCGCGATTCGTGGGAAGAAGTTGTTCGTGTGCAATTTTACATCTCACCAATTGAATATAAATAGAATGAGGGTGGGAATATGTGTAGCATGGTGGGTCGTAGCTGTGAAGGTTAGAACTAAAGAATTTCCATGCAAATAGTAACAGAGCAGTGAGAGGTTTGCGACGTTTCATCTGTGAGAAACGGTTTGTATTGGGGAAAATAATTCATCGCCCACGAGGCCACGGAGACGAAGACTAGAAAGTGAAGCTCCTCCCCATATATGACAACCGTGCACTTATTTTCGGCCTGATCTGGCTCTTGTAAAGGTAGAGGATAGCAGGGGTCAGGTACTTATTTGAGAGGTACTGGGAACCGGCCATTTTTCCAGTATCTTTAACGATGGGTCGTATGTACGAGTTTCACTTGAGGTCTGAGTCCCAATAGCCACTATAATGTTTGTAAAATTAATAAAAAAAAACTTATGAGGAATAGAACAATCTATACAACCCTATCATATAACTAGATTTAATCAAAGATACATGGTCATATTGCTTGAAAGTGACAAGTGATCTTACTGTGATCTTACTGTCTGTAAAGGCCGACAGAAAGAGAAAGAAAGGCTAATCCTACAAACAGTAAATAAGACCGAACCATTTAGTGTGACATACACAAAAAACAAATTTATAGCAAACAAGTAATAAGAAAGAAATATACAAGTGTGGCTGGTGTATAAAATGTCCGTACCAGAAATGTACAATTGTACGAGTTTATTCACAGGACTATAAAGTATGTCCTGGTTGTGTGGGATGTATTTTAGAAGACGTCAGTTCAACGTCTTTTTACAGTGAGGAACCGACAAAAAAAAAGGCCTAACCTCGTGACCAACGTCCGTAGAGGAAAAAAAAAAAAAGAATAAAGGACAGTGCTGTTACTTTTCACACGCTCTCGCGGGCGATTCTCATTACTTCCTCGGTAACCAACATAATGCCTATTTTTTGACTACGGAAATAAGCGTGACGTACAGGTTTCAATTTCTGCTAAACTCAACTCATGTAAAATTATTATCTTGAGTCATAAGTAATTTCCATTTTAAGAAACCAACTCTAATGACGAATGTATAATCCTAACAACGAATCGTACATGGCAGTTAAGAATAAATTTGGAGTACACTGACTTACCTTAGTTTTTGAGCGATAGTGGCAGCATTCACAGTGGATTAAAAGGAAATGTTTTTCCTCATGACACTGCAAGACCAATAAGAATAACACAGTAAAATTTTGTGGAACTTTCTTAGTCTGTTTATACCCTATCCGCCATATTCATCTGATTAGCACCAAACGATTATTAACTTTCTCGATTGCTGCAAAAAACGCGTTGATAGGGAAAAATTTTAAATGAAACCTAGATTCAAAAGTTCATTGAAAAAATATTCACCTCAAAACCTACGGAATTTACTGAAAAGGTATCGAAGGGCTGCCTGATAAGTGGCGACAAGTCATTGCAAATAATAGCGGACATATAATTGATTAAAATGTAATTGTACTTTACTTTTTGAAGAACAAAGTAGATAAACAAAATTTGAAATTATTTATGACTTAGCCTACTAGCTAGGATTCTAAGAAGACTTGTTGTCACTTGATCTTAAACGAAAGTTATCAACTACCACAGACGTGAAGCACCTCGATGGTTGACGGCTTGAGAGTACTAGGTGCCGTAAGGCCGGATGCGAAGGTGTAATGGAAAACGGTCCGGAATTGGAAAGAGTCGGGAGAGTCGAGTTCCAATTCCAGTTGGGTTCGTTAAATTCACTTACGCGAAAATACCATTGAGAAATATATGAATTCACCCCTTCTTCCCCAGCTCTCGGTTAATTAGTAAGACTTGTATGACTAAATGATTATTACCTCAAAAAAACCAAAATATATATATATATATATATATATATATATATATATATATATATATATATATATATTACAATAACGTAAAAACTTGAAAATATTTTTATGCCATATCAAAATGAAGACGGTCATGGCTCTCTTCAGCTTCCTGTCCTTAGTAGCCCTAAACAGTATTTCTCCCCTTATTATCTTTCCTAGTTTCCATCAATCAAAGACGTGAAAACTTGAAAACTGTTTTATAACATACCAGGACGTAAATGATCATGGCTCCCCACAGGTTTCTTTTCTTTATTATTTTTTAACTGGTATGATTTCTTGGGAAAGATAGTGAAGTGATTTGCCATTGAAATTAGGAAATCAGAGTAGTCCTTCACCTAGACTGGCAGCCAGCCAAGCTGTCCTCACTTTGCTATTTAATCATTGCTGGTGAGGTGTGAAGAGATGGATGTGTTTTTTTTTTTTTGTTCTTTTTGTGAAAAGTGAACGCAACAAACTCGTTCACAATTCGAACTCAACTCGCCGGTTCCCTTTTTGAAGTCGGATAACCGTTACGGCATCCACTCGTTTGAAAACTTATTGAATGCAAATAATGAATGGCTAAATTTAAGCTGCATTTACTGGTCTTTTTTTTTCTTCACTAAAATAGAAGAATATCGTGAACTTTCTCTTCTCGCACAAGTGTGTGCGTAGGTATCAGGTGTTTACGCAGTTATCTTCATTTGCACATACTTTGGGGTGGCGTGAACTTCACTTGACTCACATGCAAAACATGTGTGGTGCAGCTTTACTCCTAGCATCTATCCCTTCGAATAATTTCGTGGTCATTAAGAGCATTTACAGAGGAAGGAGGGAATCACTTCGAGAAGTCAAAGAAACCAAAGAAGAAAAATGTTAGAATTTCTGAAAAAAATAACCACTCCGATTTAAAAAATATAAACCGTTTTCATTATGAATGTTAAACTCTTTCTCTCTTTTATACTATATCCCTTCGAGATGTAGGTAATCATGGCTCTTCACAGCTTCCATTTTGTAATTTTTCTCCCCTGAATCTATCTTACATATTTAAAAGTCTACCATTCGTCCATGCTTAGAATATTGCTGCCACATATGGTCTGGTGCTCCCGTTATGTATCTAGAGATTCTTCATAAAATGCAAAGAAGAATCAGCAGTATTGTTGGTCCTGATCTGGCATCTCGGCTTCAGTCACTTTCCCACCGCCGTAAAGTTGCTCCTCTGTGTTCCTTTTATATATATATATATATATATATATATATATATATGATGAACTCTTCTCCAGGGTACCTAGACTTTATGAATTTAAGCGCAGTACTAAACTGGCGACGAGGTCTCACCAATTTACTGTTGACTTGACTAGATGTAACCGTAAGTTCTATGCTAACAGTTCCTTTTCTCACACTTCTTGCAAGTGGAATTTTCTTCTCAGTCAACTTTAATCTTCAAAAATTGAAATGCAAAGTCAATCGCTTTCTGTTGACCTCCGGATGACTCTTCTTTTGTTCTTGCTCCTTAGTAATGTTTTCTGATTTTTCCGCACCTAGTAACCCCTTGTGTCTTAGTGGCTTTACTGCCTTGCTTGGAGTCAACTCGATTAAAAAAATAATCTCCGTAAAATGTGCCTTGATATGAGTGTGCTTCGGAAATATAGTAGAGCGGTTTTCTGTTAACTTCTTCACAGTTTTGAATTCAGAGTGGTTTTTCTTCTAGACTGGTTGCCAACCAAGACTATAGAGCTCTGTCTACTTTGAAGATGAAAGGTTACGTAAAGGCGTGAGAAAAAAAAAGGCTTTACTATCGATGTACAATCGTTAGAATGAACTTTTAGATAGTTGAATATGGAGATTTAATCATAATTAGACACTGATTTATTGGAAGAGAACAGAAAATTAGGCTTAAAGGTACTAAATTTTATCAGTTGATTGTTTTATGGCTTACCAAAAAGGTCCGGGAAACCTTGTTTTAGTTTCTTAATATCAACAGAGCTAATCTATGGCTTATACTGACACGCGTGGAATTGCTTCACCCTCTCTGACAATGGTCTTCGCTTCACGCCGACAGGAGTTATTACATTCAGGACTATAAATATATATATATTTCTCTCTCCTGGCTCGTTATACTCCGGGTGAAGTAGCGACAAGGCAGGAAAAGGGGGGTTTCTTTCCCTGTACAAGCCGACTGCTTGATTTCACAACAACCACGTGGTGCACCTTCTACAATCATATATATGTTTTTCATTTTTTTTTTTGAGCTATCTGTATGCACGTAAATATAATTTTTCTTAATCGTTATTTGTGGCCTATGTTGTTCTTTATATTCGTAAATATAAATTAAAACCTACGTATCTGTCGAATGAATTCATTTGTAATCCATTGCAATCATTCTTGAAGGAGTGAATACTAAAAGGTCTAAATGCTGTTCTGTTATTGGTAGATTTCCACAAAGCCTTCGATTCGATTCATAGAGTTAAAATGGAAGAAATCCCCTAGCTATAGTATACTAAATGAAAGAGTAAAAACCATTATAATGCTCTACAAAAACACATATTCGGTGCTACGATATTCAGATGGCGATACGGATTTCTTTGAAATTGTTGCAGGAATGCTATAAGGTGATATTTTGGCACCCTATATCATCATCATTTGGTTGGATTACATTCTCAGAACCTCTGTCAATACCATTAATGACAATGGATTCACACGACATCCACGAAGGAGTAATAAATACCCTGTCATATAAATCACAGACGCATATTATACCGATGATTTAGTGCTACTTTTCAATCTAATAAGCCAAGCAGAAAGCCTACTCTGTAGTTATGAACATTCAGCCAATGGTATTGGTTTCCATGTTAATTCAGACAAAACAGAATAAGCTTAAATCAAAATGGAAGACTCAAAAAAGTATCTTGCACACCTCTCAACTGTGTAGAAGAACTTATTCTACGTATTAAAATCTCTAGCTGCGAAAGCGATGTAAACACACGCATTAGTAAAAAGCAAAGCCTAGGGCGCCGTCGACATGTTATCTTTAATGTGGAAATCTAAACTTTCAGACAACATGAAAAAGAGCCTCTTCCAAGCAGCTGTTACTTCTATTCTATTGAATGGATGCTCATGATGGACCCTTATCTCAAATCTGGAAAGAAGATTAGATGGAGCTTTTCACACGTATGTGGCTTTGAATATCACTTGGAAAGATCAGCTGACCAGTGATCGATTGTATAGGACACCTGCGTTTAGTATCTGACAAAAATCCAAAAGCATAGTCAGATTCGCAGGTCATTGTTGGAGAGCTGAAAACGAAATTGTTAGTAAAATTCAAGAAAGAGCTAGCAAAAGACGACAAACCAAGACCTGTATCAAACAGATTTGCGACGACCCTTTGACCTGCTGAATATAGAATTGGATAATGACATAAAGTCATGGGAATCCATGCAAGTAGTGCAACCAGTTGATCATGATAACAGTTTTTAACACCGCCCGCTACAAACTATACTGAGCTGACCTTAGTTATAGCTTTTGTAAGAGAGCACATAATATGGCGTGATCGACTGTTTTGAAGAAGGCCAAAGTGCTCAAATCCTCAGTCACAATGACTTGAAAAGTTTCATCTTCCCGTCTCAGGAGTTTGTTCCACAAAGTAACAGTTTCGGAGGAAGTAGCTGCATGAGTTGAACTTGGCTTTTATCAAAGGAACATGAAGGAAATGGGGATGGTTTGCCACTGTGAAGACGCCATAGCAGGTCATAGATCTGAAGGTCTGAACTGGTGGCATTAAGGAATGTAACTCATCCGAACATTTGTCATTACGTGGTATTTAACAAAACTAAACAGGCATTAGAAGCAAGGTAAATATTAAAACAGTACCAGAAAATGTTAAAGATTGTAGAATATGAAATAAGTCTATTTGTAATGATTGGGCCATTTTGTACGGTCACAAAAGACATTCGAAAAAAGATCAGAAGAATTTTAGAACAGAGGAAAAAAGAACTGGAAATATTTGGACTATAGCATTACTTCAGTGAAATATAATACTGGGTAGAATTCTGGAGTTTTGAGGAAATATCCTAACACTTGATTCCGAGCGAAAGTCACTCGGTAACGGTAATGATACCATTATCCGTTTCCTTACAAGGAAACATTCGACATTTATTGACTGAGTAGTCATTGCTGCTGTCAGTTGTAATTTATAAAATCTTTCTCTGTACAAATTTTCAGGAAAACAGGTTCCTCAAATCCAGTAGCTGTTAATGCTCTTTCCAGTACTGATAGAGGTTTCGACTTAGACGTGATACCCATTTTATTTGTTGCTACTGTTAAAAGGCCACTCAAAAACCATTTGATACCGCGCATGTCAAAAAAAAAAAAAAAATAATGATCCTAATATAAAATATTCCAAGAATAATTGCATATCTTTTGTCTTTCGTGTCTGTAACTTTTAATATGGTCAGTGCAAGGAAGATACGTTTAGTCATCTCCTTTGCATTAGTGAACCCAGGTGTAAGTGATTTTGTTATGACAATGGTGGGTTTTTCGAGCCCAGGTTTAAGAATAAAAAACTAAAAAAAAACAAACTAGGGTTCGAATGCAGCTTTCAAGCGGGTAAGCCCTCACCCACACTAGTGGGATTAGCGCAACATAATTTTCCCGCTCAACTGTTCATCTCGATTTAAACATGGTTTATGGTTAAGTTAAACTTACCACGCCACACCTATTTGTGTATTTTTATCTGTAACCTTTTGCTGTACAGGAGTAATCTCCCTTGTAATGGTGACAACAGTTGGCAGTGTCTTTGGTATAACAATGTTCTAAAATGTTTACAAAACTAGAAGACCGACTCCATGAAAGAGAAGAATACAATAATCCACTTGTCAGGATTTAACAAAGTATGCAACCATGGGTAAAATTGTATTAATATAAAATTATATAGAATATGAAGTGAGGGATCGTTTTTAAATTATTGTTAAGTAATAAGCTGAGCCCCCATAATTACCACATATTAATAGAATTGTAAAAATATATTGAAAATGTCACATGTGAAAAATTAAGTAAAACTAATAACTTAACAAAATATGCCGTCTTTGGTAAAGTAATATTAAAATATAACTGTAGTGGCCATATAGTGGGGGATTGTTTCTCTATTGCTATTAAGTAATAAATTGATCCCCTTACTAATTACTAGTTATTAATTCAATTAGTGAAATATATTGAAAGATTCACACGTGAAAATCTCGTAACAGTTATGAGTTAACAAAACCTCAATTTCATAAAAGCTATCATTTTTGGCGGCATGCCTGACGCAAGTCAGTTTTTTACTGTTTGTTTTGTTTTGCTTGTTTGTTTGACGTCACAACAACTTGTGGGTCATTTAATGCCGAAATTTAATTTTCTTGGGTGTTTTGAAGTAATGAAAATATGTCATTCTGCTTTCACAATTGAATACATGATAGATGATACTCAACTTTTGTATATATAATGGAACCTCGGTTCACGAATTTAATTAGTCACTGAAGGCCGTTCGTAACCCGAAATGTTCGTAAACCGAAACTATTTTTCCAATAGGAATCAATGTAGAGAAAAAAAAAGTCACAGTACAATAAAATTAGAAAAAAAAAGAAGAAAAAAAGCACAACATAACATACGAATGTGTACAACATGGCGGTCGACTCAGAAATTATTCCGTTCGGGTTAACACGGTTCGGCAATGTTGTTCGAGAACCGAAATTTTGTTCGATAACCGAAGCATATTCATCTTGAATTTGAGATGTTCGAGAACCGAGGTTGCACTGTTTGTGCAGACATAATTACTAGAGGTGGTGATATATGTGTTTATGTTTATGTTGTAGTTTTGTTGAAGTTATATTTTGAAATACAGTTCGATTTAAGAAATTGTAGGATATTATATTGATTAATATAATAAAAGAGTTCTTTCATGTTGGTTGATTTTTCTTAGCAGAATATCAACACCTCAATGGGTTGTTTAATGCCGGAATCTAAATATTTAGGACGCAGTTGTATGCCTTCAACCACAGATGTATTGGTGGTCATTTTATTATAAATAGGTATTGTTGGTAAATTTTTTATAGGAAAAATGTATTGCTCGTATTTTTACTATAAAAATTTAATTTTATACTGTAGTATAGTGTTTTGCTTTTGTTTGGAGATTCACTATTTACCCATAGCTGGGACTCTAACAGGTACTACCACTCCGGGTCAGGGTGTACCTGGGAATAACAGCAATTAAGAGGTGGTTTCACGTTCCTCAAAACCTCCAATCTCCCGATCAGCGGCCTTGCTGCCGGATGTAATTTATCGTCATACCCAGGACTGTTTTCTGTTGTAATTAATTAATAGATTGATTACACAAGAATTATAACATATTACAATTACTACATATTAATATAAAAATTAGAAAATATATTTGACGATTCACATAAAAGCCTCTTAGTAATAGTAAACACGTAACAAAATCTCATTTTCATATATGCCATCATTTTTATGACATAGGTAAATTATTATTATTACTACTACTACTACTAATAATAATAATAACAACAACAACAACATACAGAAAACATCGGAGACGATAAGACCAAGAAATGGACACAAAGAGGATATTAAAAACATATGGAATCTCTTATCATTATAGAATTAATTAATTAGACATAATTAAATCAATGCAAAGACAAACAAGACAGAAAATTAATAAATTTTGTCCGTGAGGAGAAAAACACGGAACCGTAAACATGATAAATCGTGAAGCTTTTTTTTTTTTTCAAATCACTAAATTCAAAATTGTGTTGGTGAATCGTGTTCGCTTGTTACTAAGTGGGCATTCTGTACGTTATCGAAAACAGTTAGCCATTCAACTATTACGTTGTCACAATATCTTGCGTGGTTGGGTATGTGGCTGTAGGTCCGTGGTTCTACCACCAACTTTTTTGTACGACTGCTGACCGTCGTTATAGCTCGGAACGGTTTTTGGTGATCGTTGTTGTTCGGAAGTGGACTCAATTGGACGCGCCGTCACGTTCGTTTCCACGACTTTCTTGTGATCAAGTTGATCTGTTTCTGCCTATTGCTGAAAAATAGATATCTTTTCACCGGGAGAAAGGTTTCTTCTTGTAGTGCTAAACAGCACAACTCATATATCTGAATTGGCTGCTTTTATTGCCTTTAGTAGGGAAATTCTACTAACTACTTGTGAAGGAAGCACGACGAGCGAGCAAGCGAGAGAGAGAGAGAGAGAGAGAGAGAGAGAGAGAGAGAGAGAGAGAGAGAGAGAGAGAGAAATTGAGTGAGAGAAAGACTACCAGTTTTTACCCCTCAGTTTCAGACATGCTAAGAGGCAACATTCGCATTGAAAATTTTGAAGGAGAAATTCCTTTTAAAAGAAAATCCATCACCTTCTCAGTAATTGATAGCTTTTTATATTCAACAATTCATAGTCGAATAAAAAGGCACTCAAACCCTCTAACATCTACTTTGATAATCGTAAGCCGAATCGGGATCTCAACCTTATCGTAGTATGATATTTAAGTGCAACGACCCATTAACCTTATCAAATCACTCAAGCCTGTTTCATCCTGACAATCGCAATGTCTTCAACCGTTTACCATTTATTTCATCGTAGATACGAAGTTGATAACTGATGACATCGGGAAGGTCATTAATGAAAATTAAAAAACAAGGTAGGACCAAGTATGGAGCTTTTGGTGGGGGGGGGGCACCCGCATTAGTACGAAAGGATTTAGACGAGTGGCCGTTCAGGATAACATTCATTTCACGATTTGATAGGAAAGCCTTAGATCAATTAAAAAATGTATCCGGAGACACCGTAACTTTTCAGCTTGTGGAGGAGGCCTGTATGCCAAACCCTATCAGAAGCTTTCAAGATGTCTAAAGCTACAGCCCAGGCATCAGGGTTTTTATCTAGAGCACGATAGACTCTTTCCGTAATTATCGTCAGTAATTCAGCAGTTGACCTGGAAAAACGAAAACCATATTGCTTGTCTGAATAAAGGCCCTGTGATGGGAGATGCTTAACCAATTCGGCATTGATTAGGTTTTCTAGGAGTTTCCCCAAAAGAGGTAGAAGGCTAATAGACCGATAGTTGGAAGGGTCAGACGGTTCCTCTGAGTACTTAAAAACTGGAACAAAAGATGATGACTTCCAACAGGCAGGAAAGCCGGATGCAGCGAGGCATTTATTATACTGTTTAGAGAGAACAGGTGACAGTTCGGGAGCACACTTTTTAATGGCCATTACAGAGATACCATCGGGTCCACATGCTTTGTGGGGATCTAGGTTAGAAATGATAGTAGAAACCATAGAAGGGACTCTATTGAATTCATTGGTAGGTCAGCTGCTAAGAAAGTTGTTTCACTGTGTTGTGCGAGACAATTTTCTCTCCAGAATCTATTATACATACATTGCTGTTCGATAAAAGTGACTCACCTGATTGTTTTTTACTAAAAATATTTTTTCTCTATTGTTTTTGTGGTTAAAATAATTTTTAATCTTACTAATATAATAACCCCTTCCCGATCACCTAGGAAAAAAGTTTAATCACCCTAAGGTATTCTTTAGTTAATTATAAATTTGGATAGAAATGAGATTCAGGAACAAACTCCGTGCAAAAAAGTGACTCAGATATTGCATTCTAATGATTAAACTGGTAAATTTAAAGAGCTTTTGACAAAATATAGAAAACTATTTTACAATACACTCAGAACAATATTCTAGAGAATTCTAGAACAGCTTAAATTAAATCTAGAGTATTCCAGAATATTCCAGAAAGCCTCATATAGTATAAAAACAGCTTGAAATAGCCACTCAAGTCACTAACCAGATGAAAGGGTACAAACACGCATCAGAACCACTTAAGGCATCTATTATTGCCCTCTCAAAAGCAGGCAAGTCTATGAGAGAAATTGCAGCAATTACTATAACCTCGCAATCAACTTTCTCTCGGGTGCTTAGGGCACATAATGATGCCACTTCTGCTCCAAGGAAGGAAACAAGGGGACGAAAGAAAAAGATTGATGATAGAACTGGTAGGGTAATCAAGAGAGAAGTTGCGAAGAATAGGACTAGAACTAGCCAATAATTTGCAGCCAGTCTAAGCGAAGAGCAATGTGTTAGACTTGTCTCTTCAACAGTCCGTCAGAACAAGGTTACAAATCTTGTTAGAACAAGGCTACAAATCTTGTTAGAACAAGGCTACAAATCTTGTACACGAAGGTTTAAGCCGCTAATAAGCAAAGCCAACAAAGCCAAGAGACTTGAATGGGCTGACTATTACAAAAATTTCACCGTAGAAGACTGGAAGAATGTTCTCTTCTCCGATGAAACGAAAGGTGAGCTAAATTCAAAGGATAAGGTGAGTCAGTTTTATCGAACATCAGTGTATCTGTAAGTCATTTATTTGCCTATTTTCCGCCCGGTGAGCATTTTCACTCCAGGGTATCATATATTCATATACTAGAATTTCAGAAAGACGATATATATTTCCAAAACACGTGGGACTGTTTGTTATTTAGGAGATTATTTTTTTTCTTTCTAACTAGTTACAAATGTCATCTATTTTTGTTTTCATTTCTAACAATAACCAATAAGCTAAGGGCAACTCGATGTTGTGTAATGGCTAGCAAGCTTGTTTCGCTAGAACCATTACAATTGAGTAGTAACTCCAATCCTCACTGGGTGCTCCATACTTTCGGCCTTGTGTCACATCTAAGCTGTGTTTAGAAAATCACCATAACCATTAAGCTTATATATATATATACACATTGTTGTGAGACCGTAACATACCTACAACATGGACTCTTCCAGGACTATATAAAGTATGCGATATAATACTCTAAGAGAAGAGGAGGAGGAGGAGGTGGATGAGGAGGAGGGGAGAGAGAGAGAGAGAGAGAGAGAGAGTATTCTAATACCGTAGTATCAGCCGCGTACGACTACCAATATTGAATAGCACATAGCACATAGTAAGCTCCGCTTACACTTACACTATCTTTGTAACCTTTTTATTTAATATATCTTTCTTACCTCTAATCCGTGTTCCGTGTTTTTCTTCCGTGGTCCCAACTTTGGGCCCACATCACACATGCTGATACATTATTCGGATGTAATAGCCACGTCACCAGCTGTTGTTTTCAGCGTTGTTTTAATTTGAGTGGCATGCCACAAAAATTCGGCCCTACAGAAGGATGTTGAGAATACCATGGAATGAACATGTGAGCAACGACGGCGTTTTAGAGAAAATGGAAACAAAAAAGCAACACTTATACTTAGCATCAGAAAGTGACAGTTGGAATCTCTAGGGTATAGCATGAGGAAAGAGGGATAAGAAAACTTGACGCTCATAGGACTTATTGAAGTCAAGAGGGACAGCGAAAAACAGCCCATGACCAATCTGACGGTCTTGTGTAAATGGTTGTCCGAACAGGGATTAGGATAGGTTAGCGAAAAGACTTTACTCACAGCTACAAAGGACAGGCATTTTTGGAGAGCCACCATAGCCCGCGTCCTGAAGGAACATGGCACATAGAAAAAAACATGAATGAAATATTTGTTGATTATTTACGCTAAATTCAGATGCTTTTAGAATATTTTACATCTGTCTGTTATTAAGTGATACTCTAAGCAGATACATCTCGTAATATCTCGTATGATGCATAGTTCATATTAAAAACCGCCAAGGGGCGCGTGTTACTTGCCCTTATGTATATTATAATGTTTAAATAATAACAGTAAAAGTTGTGTCAGAAATTCTAGTAAGCATAGGCTAATGTCGTAAAACAAATAACATTGTTGGCTACGCCCACATGACTGCCAGATTCATCAAGACGCCGTTAGGTGGCGTTGTTAAAGAGCTATAAAAACGGAACACTCATGTTTTCTCTCTCTTTTTCTTCTAGCATTCGATATAGGTAACACGGGCATGGGACTATCTTTCCCCCAAGTGGCTGAACCTTTTTCACACATAAACACGTTCATTGCACACAATTCGTACATTTTAATGTGTTCTTTCTTGTCAACTATATTTGCATGCATAATACTAGGTACTTCCAAATATTCGCTAAAAAATAAGCTTACATGATGAAAAAATGTCCCAAACTTAACAAAAACAGTTTTATCGTCAGAATTATTATTAAGAGGAAAAAGCAAAGGAGTTTTTGCTTATTAAATTATATTTTTTAATACATTTTAGAAAATTCCAAGTTTTGGTCAAAAATTGTTTCTTCTTGCGTCAGCGGGTGACCATAAATTAGTATGTGAAATTTTAGCATTTTTTGTGGTGAAAAACACATTGATTTGGAAATTTTTGCAAAAATCAAATAATTATCAGATTTTAATGGAATTTTCAGGACATATTCTCAAATGAATTAAATTATTTTAGAAATGTTTCTCTTTTTAGAAAATATTGCTCAAAACATTTTTTTACATGTTACCCCCACCTCCCACTTATTTAATTTTATGAAATTTCGAGAAATTCATTTTTATAGGGCTTGATGTTTATAATAGTTATAAGAGCGAGAGACCAACAAAACTCCTTGTAACACCAAAGCTGAATTGAAAGCAAGAATTATGGCAGCATTTACAAACTTAAACAAAGAGACTGCCCAGAAGAGTTACAGGAGATTCCAAAGTTGTCTGGAGGCTGTGGTTGAAGTCCATAGCGATTTTATCAAATAAATCTACTCTATATGTATTTCAAGATATTTTTGTGTAATTTTGGTAAATATATCTGTTATAACGAGATGCCAGTATTATTTTCATTTTTGCGTAATATACAAGACAATTTATCCATCGCACCCTGTATATATATTGTATGTATTTATGTGTTGTATCTTACTATGACTTATATTTGTATATCTCAGCGTTGTATATGAAATGTTTTCATGTATTCATTTTTTGAATTGATTTATTTTTCCCGTCGTGTATATACTAATGCATTTAGTGGGCCTTGGGGAGCGTAGAAAAGAAACCTATTTCCTTTTTTCCCAAATACCCCATTAGCGGTGTTAGGGTCGTACCGAGGAAGTTGCTAAATATTTGTGTATGCTTACGAGATAACGAGATAACCAGAGACAACCACCAGACTGGTGTGAAGATGAAAACACATAAAATACGATTAAATGATAAGAGAGACGGAGGGAGAGAGAATGAGAGAGAGAGAGAGAGAGAGAGAGAGAGAGAGTTTAGAGCTTGAACTGATTCAGTTATAAGACTACGAATTAATTTTTCGTTTCTGAGCATAAGTCAAAAGCATAAAGTTGGTTCTGCTGTGAAATTATGCCAATGTCAAATTCGCGATGTTCATTGGCTGCGCGTTGCATATATCGCTAATTTCGTTAACGCTTCATACAATAATTTGATTTGCAGTTTTGTCTGCAAAGCAGGTTTCTTGTTAATGCACCCTTGCTTTTATTAATTCCTTTAGATGCAATAGTAAGTACAGATATGTATTAGATATCAATGTAAAACAGCCTTAGTATTTAGCTGCCCTTTGCTTAGCTGTAATAAGATAAACAGGCGCGAGGCATTTGCGTACTAAAAACAAAATACGATTTAGTCTTTTAAATGATATCTCTTTTTTTTAGGTAAATAAACTGTTGTGTCGGAAGTAAAGTTTGTAGAATATTTCAAAAGGGGGGGGGGCGTTTGAAACCGTAATTTTGTTTCAAACCTGACCGGAATTTATATTTCTTCATAATTTTTTATTTTTCATTTTTAGTATTGTTCAAGTTATCGCTACCATTTTTTTTGTCGAGATTTACAAACTTTACAAACCAGTCGATGAAATTTGAATAAGCTGATTTGTTTGGAAAAATACTTTGACGAAAAACCTACTTCGCGCTTTAATAATTTCTTTAATTTAATTTTATCTTATTCATGTTGAACAATAGTTTTAAGAACATTTTTTTCTTCTTTTTTAACAGCGAAGAATAAATTCTTAGGGTTTCTTACTCTTAAGCATGCAACATACAACTGACCAAGCGTAAATATTTCTTCCTGGAGCCAAATTTAAACTTTTTGAAAGGTTTGGCCTTTTGATTTGTTTATATTTCTCGCAAACGCAGGGTGAGATGGAAACTGGACTCTTGTATATATAAAAACTTAAGAAAAGATATGCAAATAAACAATATTGCATTTTTATTAAATAAGCATTTGTTATTTTAATCATTAAATTCTTTTTAAAATGGTGAGAGTATATTGTATGTTAAATAATAAAACTTTTAATTTCTTCCAAAAAAAAAAAAAAAAAAAATGAAGGAAAATTTATTGTACTAGGCTACGCACGCTAGTAAAATCAACTGTATTTGTACCCCCTTACATGTTTGCACGTCTCTCCAACATTTGGTTTCGATCGGTCAATATATGGCTATTTTTGAAGGTGTGACGGACGGAAGTCACAGAATTTTATATATAGATTATGAAAATAACATTTAAATGCATCTCTCTATCCGATTCGCGTGTGGATTGTGAATTAAAAAAAAAATGCGTTAAAAGTGAAAATGGAGGAGAATAAAATGCATTTTCGTCGTTTGATATTCTTTTATTTCCGGAAACGAAAATAAAGATGTAACCCCCCCCCCAAAAAAAAAATGAAAAAATGTGCCATTTATAGGGATGGTGCCATAGCTGCGACTACAGTTCGTTAGTGGTTCGCTAGGTTCAAAAATGCAAATTTCGATCTGGTAGACTGAGAACGTTCCGGCAGGCCTGCAGTCGTTGATAATAACAGAATCGAAACGTTGATTAAAATTAATCAAGATTACACGACACGGAACATCGCAGGGGTACGCCACATATCTCATACGATAGTTGAAAGGCATTTTGAAAACACTTGGACGCATGAAACGCTGTAATGTTTGAGTGTCTCACGATTTAAAGAAAAGAAAAATAAATGGACCGCGTTTCCCTCTGCGATTCTTTCCTCAAACACACCAATATTGACTCATCTTTGAAAAGAAAGATTATAGGCGATGAAAAATGGATTGTTTATAACAATGTGGAAAGAAAAAATGTCCTACGGTAAGAGAAATGAACCACTGTTAACCACTCCAAAATCACCATTAAACTGATCCAACTCTGATCCAAATCAAATTTTTTTCTGTTCTTCATGCATATTTAATTATTATGCACCTGTGTACAGTTAATTATATGAAAAGAATGTTTATTCATTAGTTGGAAATACAATAAATTAAAAATTTATTCATGTACGAATATTTGTTTCCCCCTACTGTGTGTGTGTATATCTATCTATCTATCTATCTATCTATATATATATATATATATATATATATATATATATATATATATATATATATATATATATGTGAACATTGAAGTCAACACTCAGAGGCGACAGGCTGTTTCATGCTAGACGCAATATTTTATATATGTGTGTGTATATCTATCTATCTATCTATCTATCTATATATATATATATATATATATATATATATATATATAAATGTGAACATTGAAGTCAACACTCAGAGGCGACAGGCTGTTTCATGCTAGACGCAATATTTATATATATGGGTCAGTGGTGGATTATATATATGGGTCAGTGGTGCATTGTGGGTAATCCATTCTGGTGGTTATTTTGGCGGGAGTGGCTTGTTTATTTATTTATTTGGGTTAATTTGTTTTACTTGTTTTTTATTTTCATTTTTTATTTTATATTTATTTATTCTTCGTTAAATATGGTTTCATTGGAAGAAATGTTGGAAAGCCTGCAGTTAATCGATTTTGGTATCTGTTTGTTTATTGAAGGCAGGTGGTTGGATGATGTGTGTATATAGAGTGGTTTATCATTGGGTTTTCTGTATTGTTTATATCTGCCTTTTCTTAGGTTGAAGGTAACATCTAGAAAATCTACTTCGTTTAGTTTAGTTTTTATATCTATGTTAAATCCGTTATTTTTGAAAATCTTTATTATTGCTTTTCTAGTTTTGTCTGTGTTTTGTTTGTTATAGTTTCTTAAGATTATGAGACCGTCGTCCCTGTAGAGTCCTGTATCATTTTTTATCTATTATTTTGCTTAGTTCGTGTAGTAAATATATACCTATGAGTTCGCGGGTCTCTGCACCGTCAAAGCTTCACATTGTAGTGTCAAAGATTCCTTCTTTCTTTATTCCACAATGAAGACGCATGGATAAAGGGATGTTTGACACTACATATCTCAAAACCATAAACCATATTTAACGAAGCTAAGAAAGATTACGAAACAGCCCTAAAAGATAGTGGATTCCCGGCGACACTCATTTACTCACCACAGAGCACAAAAAAAGGCCAACAGGAAGAGAAATATCATATGGTTCAACCCACCGTACAGCAAAAACGTAAAAATCAAACGTATGTAAAATATTCTTCAAACTCTTAAACAAACACTTCCCGGAATCAAGCACTCTACATAAAATATTCAATAAAAACACTGTAAAAATCAGCTACAGTTGCATCGAGAACATGGAACAAATAATAAAAAAGCACAATAAAAATACTATAAACAAACAACCCGAATAAATTAAACCCACGTGTAACTGTAGAATAAAGAATGAATGTCCCTTAAACGGTAATTGTTTACAAAACAATGTAATATACCAAGCTACTGTAAAATCACCAGATAATGAAGAAAAAATATATATAGGAGTAACTCAAGGACCCTGGAAAAAAAGAAATTATGCACACAAAACATCTTTCACTAATAGTAAATCTTCGAACAGCACAATGCTTTCTAAGTATATCTGGGAAATTAAAAAACAAAACGCAAATCACACCAAAAATATCATGGAAAATAAGGAAAAGATCATCAGCCTACAACAATCAATCCCAAACCTGAAAACTTTGCCTGGAGGAAAAAATAGATATTATTACCTTCCCAGACCAAAATAAATTACTAAATAAACGAATTGAGCTCATCTCAAAATGCAGACATGAAAACAAATTTTTACTACGTTACTTAAAAATCGAAAAAAGTAAAATAAATTAACGCAAGCAAATAATAAACAAATTAACAAACCACTCCCATTAGAATAAACGAAATAGAAAAAATAAATACATAAAATACAAGTAAAAATAACCGATCCAAATAAATAAAGTAAACAATAAACAAATTAACAAACCAATAACCGTTAGAACAGATTACAACAATCAATCCAAAAATTGGAGGAGAAAATAGCTGTAACTGTTATATAACGACAAAAAAAATCGAAAACCGAATAGAGTAAATAAAAATATACAAAATAAAAAATAAGCAAATAAGTAAGAAAAAATTAATCCTAATAAATAAATAAATTAACAAATCGCTCCCGCTAAAATAACTATTAGATCTAATAAAAAATAAACTTAAATCAGCAAAAACAAGTAAAAATAATCAATCCAAATAAATAAATAAAGAAAATAATAAACAAATGAAAAACTGTCCCCCGCTAAAATAGCAGAATAGACTACGGCAATCAATCTAAAAATTGGACGAATAAATAGCTTTATGTTCCCAGACCAAAACAAAATATTAAATAAGCGACCTAAACACCACCCCCCACCAAATTTTTTACTACGTTAATAAAACATCGAAAACGAAAAGGAATAAATAAATATAAAATAAAAAATGAAAATAAAAAACAAGTAAAACAAATTAACCCTAATAAATAAATAAACAAGCGTTAAAACTCACAAGCTACATCTTAGAATGTAAGTAATTTTTAAGATCAGCTGCCAATTGGATTTTATCGAACATATCAGATTTACCAGGAGTAAATTGTTGTCATCAGCAGAAATGCTGAGGTAGAAAGATCATTGCTGAAAAACAATAGTGCGAAAGTGACTAAAGACGGGGTGTCAGGTCAGGTCATAATTGATAACATTGCCCAACAACATTTGGTTCGAAAAAATGTCGACCGGTGTTATGGAAGTTAAAAGAGGTTCTTTAAGATGATAATTAGAGAACAGTTCCTTTTTAGAGGTGCTACAATTAACAAGCCACTTCTTGCCCCAGTTAACAACAGATTGTAGGTCATTTTTGAGATCAGCTACAATTGGATTTTATCGAACCTATCAGACAGGAGTAAATAGTTATCATCAGCATAGATACTGAGTTAGGAACTGATGACATTAATGAAAATAAGGAGCAGAGTGAGTCCAAGAATAGAGCCCTGGGAATACGTTCTAATTAATGCAAAATGTTCCGATTCACAAAACAAGAACGTTTTAATTACTCCCGATATTCTTTTGGAGACTAACACTTCAGAAGCAATGTAAAGAAATTGGATTGCTGTTTCTATCGGAATTTCTGGGATGAGCAGTTATCATTATTTACATTCAGACTAATATCCCCATCTTTGTTGTTATTATCACCTAATCACCTTCTGACTGAAATTCTGGGATGAGGAGTTATCATTATTTACATTCAGACTAATATCCTCATCTTTGTTGTTATTATCACCTGATCAGCTTCTGACTGAATTTCTGGGATGAGGAGTTATCATTATTTACATTCAGACTAATATCCTCATCTTTGTTGTTATTATCACCTGATCAGCTTCTGACTGAATTTCTGGGATGAGGGTTATCATTATTTACATTCAGACTAATATCCTCATCTTTGTTGTTATTATCACCTTATCACCTTCTGTCTGAATTTCTGGGATGAGGAGTTATCATTATTTACATTCAGACTAATATCCTCATCTTTGTTGTTATTATCACCTTATCACCTTCTGCCTGAATTTCTCGGAAGAGGAGCTATCATTATTTACATTCAGACTAATATCCTCATCTTTGTTGTTATTATCACCTGATCAGCTTCTGACTGAATTTCTGGGATGAGGAGTTATCATTATTTACATTCAGACTAATATCCTCATCTTTGCTGTTATTATCACCTGATCAGCTTCTGACTGAATTTCTGGGATGAGGAGTTATCATTATTTACATTCAGACTAATATCCTCATCTTTGTTGTTATTATCACCTGATCACCTTCTGACTGAATTTCTGGGATGAGGAGTTATCATTATTTACATTCAGACTAATATCCTCATCTTTGTTGTTATTATCACCTGATCAGCTTCTGACTGAATTTCTGGGATGAGGAGTTATCATTATTTACATTCAGACTAATATCCTCATCTTTGCTGTTATTATCACCTGATCAGCTTCTGACTGAATTTCTGGGATGAGGAGTTATCATTATTTACATTCAGACTAATATCCTCATCTTTGCTGTTATTATCACCTTATCAGCTTCTGACTGAATTTCTGGGATGAGGAGTTATCATTATTTACATTCAGACTAATATCCTCATCTTTGTTGTTGTTATCACCTGATCACCTTCTGACTGAATTTCTGGGATGAGGAGTTATCATTATTTACATTCAGACTAATATCCTCATCTTTGCTGTTATTATCACCTGATCAGCTTCTGACTGAATTTCTGGGATGAGGAGTTATCATTATTTACATTCAGACAAATGTCCTCGTCTTTGTTGTTATTATCACCTTATCACCTGTTTGAATTTCTGGGATGAGGAGTAATCATTATTTGTATTATTGGCATTCAGACTAATATCCTCATCTTTGTTGTTATTATCATTTGATCACCTTCTGTTTGAATTTCTGGCATGAAAAGCTACTATTATTTACATTATTTACATTCAGACTAATATCCCCATCTTTGTTATTATCATCTAATCGCCTTCTCTTTGAATTTCTGGGATGAGGAGTTATCATTATTTACCTTGTTTACTTGCAGACTATTGTCCTCATCTTTGTTATTATTATCACCTGATCCCATCGGTCTGAATTTCTTGGATGAGGAGTTATTATTATTTACGTTATTTACATGCAGACTATTGTCCTCATCTTTGTTGTTGTTATCACAATGTTTCGGTCATTATGCCCTTCGGCCTTCATCAGGTGTATGTCGATCCGGGTAATCTGCAGGGAATTTCGAACTGAACAATTTATTTAATCTACGGGGTAAATTGTTCTAGTTTCATTGATATTTAGAGATATTTCTAGATATCTAGGAATATTTCGTCTAGTTCTTATTTTTTAGTAATGCTCAGATATTGTTTACCCTGTTTTCATTGAGGTAAAGTGTCCACTGCCTGACCCAGGGATTGAACTCACAATTACTATGTGACCAAATTCACGAACTAACGTATTAAACCACTAATTAATCTGTGATAGCATACAAAATGTCTACACTGAGTTGGCTTAGAATACGCCCCAGTTTCAATGGGACTATTTGAAAACTCTGTTCGAGTATTTCGTTTTGGTCTAGACTTTTGAGGTGCCATGGTGGAGTAATGGATACCGGCTCGGATTGAGGAATCGGAGAGCCGAGTTCGAATCCATTACTTTCATTTATGTGCTTTACTCTGACTACATATCTCGGTTGTACAGACAACATCCAAAGGGATACAGGTCATTACAGTTGCTTTCGGAGCTCCACTCTGGATTTTCTCTCTGGATTTTTCCCGTGTTTGGATATGGCTGCAAAGCAATGGAGGTTTAAAATCAGGGTTTGCCTTCCCGGACTGACGAGCTCTATTTAGTCGAGGCAGTTGGGTATGAAGATAGTAAAGAATAGTCAGAAGAAAGGATTAAACATCAATTGTGAGAAAACAGATTGTAATGGTTGTCAACAAAAAGAAGAGCCCAACATGCGATGCAAAAATCAAACTAATACAAGAATTTAAATACCTGGGAAGTTTTTTTAACAGACGACGGAAAGTGCGACATCGAAATCTGAAGGAGAATTGGGTTAGCGAAAGATGCCTCCCAAAAGCTAAGCAAAGTATTAAGAAACTGAAAAAAAAAAAAAAACTCGTTGGAAACAAACTGAACTGTTATGTAATATCGGTCCTCCTATATGGCAGTGAATGATGGACAATCTCATCAGAGATGAAGAAGAGACTTGAAGCAACAGAGATATTGATAATACGATGGACTGAACATGTGAACAATGACGTAGTTTTAGAGAAAATGGAAACAAAAAGGACACTTCAAATTAACACCAGAAGAAACAGTTGAAATTTCCAGGGCACGTAATGAGGAAAGAGGGCTTGACACTAACATATTAAAGGCAAGACTGACAGAAGAAAACAGCGCACAACGAGCTTGTGTAAAATGGATGGCAAAACTGGGCTGGGAGGGCGAAGAGAGAGAGAGAGAGAGCGATAAAGACAAAATTTACAAATATCTACAAGGTACCGCAAATTGTGGTGATTTATGATCGTTCACGTCCTGAAGGGACACGATATGTAAAGGAAGAAGAAGAACAAAATGCAGTTGTTAGCATGCTACCCTGCGCACGATGACGCCGCCCGCTGTCGGATCAAGCATTTTTCCATTTCATCTTGCATGCATAATGGGCACTTGTTGACGCTTCGACCTGGTGTAATGGTTAGCAAGCATATCTCGCTGTATCAATTACGACTGATTAGTGAGTTTGTTCCTCACTAGGTGCCCCATACTTTCGGCCTTGTGACACATCTAAGCTACGCTTACAAAACCAGCATAAGTAATTTTATTCAAATTTGGATATGGCTGCATCAGTGTCGTTTAAGCAGACCCAACGCCCCCCAAAATAAGAAAAAACGTAAGAATAAACTAAATGCATTATTTTATACTGTATTCAAGAATTATAACAATTGTACTTGTTTAATTACAACTGAAATATCTTTCTTTTCTATTTATTAGACACAAATGTATAAAGCAAGGCAGTGAGCCACTTATCTGATGAACTTGTGTGAATGGATGGCAGAATGTGGGATGAGGGAAGAAGAAAAAATGATTGTTGTTTAGTTGATCTGGTTTAGTGGCATATCAACACCTCTATGGGTTATGTAATTTCGAAATCTAACTATTTTAAACACTTTTATGACTTTAAATATATTTTGAACGCAATTGTATGCCTTCAACAACAGATATTTTGAACATAATTTTATACTTTCAAGCTAAACATGTTTTATAGATATATAGTTTGTATATGATCTATTGTAGGTGTTATATGTTTTGGTATAGATCTATTGTAGGTGTTATATGTTTTGGTATAGATCTATTGTAGGTGTTATATGTTTTGGTATAGACCTATTGTAGGTGTTATATGTTTTGGTATAGACCTATTGGAGGTGTTATATGTTTTGGTATAAATCTATTGTACGCGTTATATGTTTTGGTATAGATCTATTGGAGGTGTTATATGTTTTGGTATAGATCTATTGTAGGTGTTATATGTTTTGGTATAGACCTATTGGAGGTGTTATATGTTTTGGTATAGATCTATTGTAGGTGTTATGTTTTGGTATAAATCTATTGTACGCGTTATATGTTTTGGTATAGACCTATTGGAGGTGTTATATGTTTTGGTATAGATCTATTGTAGGTGTTATATGTTTTGGTATAGATCTATTGTAGGTGTTATATGTTTTGGTATAGATCTATTGTAGGTGTTATATGTTTTGGTATAGATCTATTGTAGGTGTTATATGTTTTGGTATAGATCTATTATAGGTGTTATGTTTTGGCATAGACCTATTGGAGGTGTTATATGTTTTGGTATAGATCTATTGTAGGTGTTGTATGTTTTGATCTATTTCTTTAAGGTAGGTTATTACGTTGACGGTTTTGGTATTTTCCAATAGTTTTCTTATGTTGATTTCTTTGTACAGATTTAGCCTGAAAGCCAGTCGGAACTCACTGTAGTTACCGTTTCTAAGCCGTATACCTGACTGGGGAGAGCCTCGGAACCACTACAATTGGGGCTGTACATATTGTTCGGTGCCAGAGGCAATCAACTAAGTTGCCTCTACCGCATGTATCTGTCAGTACCTTCTAAGAGAGATCCATATAAATTGATGGATCACATAGGGACATGTCTATTGCCGAGTAGCTGGATTTATGCAAGTCGGGATTTATCATTATAAATGCATAAATCGTTGTTATTAATTATTGATTATAAGGCTTTTCACTTTTGGTTTGTGTTTTTACAATCCCATATGGTGTTGTGATAGTTAAAGTCCCCTAGTATCATAAAGGGGTAGGGAGTTGACTTATGATTTCATGATTTTCAGCTTCATTTACTGGTTCATTCGGTGGGGTATATACTGAGAAGATGTTTATTGGCCTTTGTAAAGTCACTCTAACAGCAGTTACCTGTAAAATAGTTGTTAGATTTATTTTACATTGAGGTAAATCATTCTTAACTTCCTAAATAGATGTACCGCCTGACGCTCGTCATATATGTAATTGTATTGATGATATTGTTTTATATTCAGTCTCTCTCATTTTACTGAAGGAATGTTTTCTGAAGGCAAACCACTGCCGGTGTTCGGTCTGTTACTAGCACAAGCAGTTCATTTATGTTTGCCTTTATTCCGCGACAGTCCCTTTGAATTATTTGATACATGATACATGATTACTAAATGTTTTTAGTCTGTGGTTGTGATTTAATTGTCCAAAGTTTGGAGATTTTGACCGTTTGTGCTTTCCACCTCCATTTCTTCCAGCTTGTCAAATTGGTTTTGGGTAGGAATTTGGTCACTGTGAATTTCTGCTAATTGTTTGTCTGGTTCTGTTTTTTTTTTTAAGTTCTTAAGTCTATCTTTGATGGTTTTTGGTCGACGGATAAGAGATCGCTGTGACCTTTGATTTGTGGGAGATTTTTTTAATTTTTTGGAGGAGTGGTTTGTGTTTAAGCGGTAGATTTTGGTATGGTTTGTATTTGTTTTTTCTTTATTTATTGTTTCAATTCT
Organism: Acanthosepion pharaonis; assembly: GCA_903632075.3. Lineage (NCBI taxonomy): Eukaryota > Metazoa > Mollusca > Cephalopoda > Sepiida > Sepiidae > Acanthosepion > Acanthosepion pharaonis. The sequence goes on from CAHIKZ030000201.1 coordinate 713,569, forward strand.
TTCATTGGTTTTCTTTTGTGTTTTAGTTTTTACTATTTCCTTGGACTATATGTTTTTCAGGTAGTTTTGAAACTTGGGCCAGTCAGAAGTATACGAACTTCTCAATGAGAGTTCTGTTTTTGTCAGGTTGACTGGTATTCGCTGTGGTTGTTATTTTTGCATGTGGCTTTCTACTATTTGCCTTGCTTCTATGAATGGGACGTTTTGTTTATGTTTCCCCTTGACTATCTCCATTTCCCGTTTTCCTTTTCCAGGAGTCACTTGATCGTGGGTGTGCTAGATAGTTTAGCACATCCCACTTCATAATGACATTCTTCTTCCGTGTAGGCTGAATCCCTTTGGCCACATTTTTCACATGTTGGGCGACTCCTGCAGCTATCCTTATGATTTCCAAATTTTTGGCACTTGAAGCACCTTAGAGGAGCAGGAATATATTGTTACTCTCGCTCAATATTGTACCCGACTTTTATTTTCTTAGAGATTTGCGGTGTGACAAAACTAAAGATATACATGCAGACAATTGTCCTCATTTCGAACTGAACAATTTATTTAATCTACGGGGGTAAACTGTTCTAGTTTCATTAATATTTAGAGATATTTCTATATAGCTAGGGATATTTCGTCTAGTTCTTATTTCTTTTAGTAATGCTCAGTTATTGTTCGCCCTGTTTCCACTGAGGTAAAGTGTTCACTGCCTGACCCAGGAATTGTTATGTTGTTATGGTTTCTCCTTTCCTTTTGATTGTGACTCTTCGGTAATCAATGACCCACTGGCTTTTAAAGGCAGATGTGATTTCCTCAGGTGTGGCCAGAGACAACTCTGCTTCTAATGACTCCTTTAGAAGTGTTCAGTTCTTCAAAAGTGGATGTTTTCACTTTGATATTATGAAAGGTCATCATCTTCATTAAAATTTTGGCGTGTTTCCTATTTTCCACTTCTACCAGCAAATTACCGTTTTTCAATTTCTTAACTGTTTATGGCTTAATCCTACTGGATAGCACTTTTTCCGTCAAGAAAGTGGAAGGTTTTGCTCGAGGAGTTTCATTTAGGGACGCGAGCAGAAGAAATCTTGGAAATTCAGTACTTAATTCTTTTTTAGAATCAGAGTCTGAAAGATATCTTTTGTTTTTTTTATTTTTATTTTGCTTACTCATAATTTTGATGTAGAAAAAATTCACTGCCTGTACTCTCCACCCACCTTAGAACCCAGCATTGGGGCATGTCAAGGGGTATGCCCAGCCGCCTTGACAGGTCAGAGCTACACAAACCAGTATACTCGTATTTGAGAGAAACTCTGATCACCCGTTAAACCATTTGTTGCACTTCCCAAATCTTAAATATACAACTGGTATATTTACAGCCATATCTTCGTCTAGATTTCTTCGAACCGATTGACCCTCAGCCATAACACCTATAAATTGGACAGAGATGATATTTTATTCCGGTGTATATTTGGGGATTTTGTACTTAGATATAAAGTACTACATAAATTGGATTAGTTATAAGCGCTAGGGATTGGTATGATCAGCCTCTTGATCGGATCGGGCCTCTCCGACCGCCTGTCAAGTCCAAGTAAGATCCAAAGTGGTGTGTTTGGAGATCAGTTCGTATCTGACCCTGATTCATTAACACTCTCCACCACAAGTATCCCGTTCCCAGACATTACGCCCCCCCCCCCACGGCAAACGTGGCCTCATTAGGGGTCTTATTCTGAATCCCCAGGCGACAGGACGGTTGGCTTGGTTTGGTTTGTTTAACGGCATATCAACTCCTTATGAGTCATTTAATGCCGAAATTTAATTTTCTTGGGAACTTTGGTATTTAAAAATATATATACACTGCGTGCCAAATTACTATCGTGATAACTTTTTTTTATAATATTTCAAAAACCGTCCAATCAATTCACACAAAATTTTCACACAATGTTGGCAACACTGACCTGCGCAATCACTGACATTTTCGACCTGATCTGCGCAATGTAAACAAACTGGCGCTCGTTTTTTTTCTAGACTTGAAGAGCTTAAGGTTGTATTCATCAAGAAAGCATCGTCTCATTTCAATGGAATATGAAGTGAATCTCGTTTTACTTTCTTTTTAGTACTACTCAGTTACTAGTAGCCCCATTTCCTTTGGGTTTGATTCTGTACTACCCGTCACAGGAATTGAAATCACAATTACTATGTCACGAAATTCACGAACAGCACTTTAATCCACTAGGCTATTTCTCCACGCGACAACAGCCGAGACGCTCCTAGACATATACAGTGGAATAAGAACAATTTATCCTTGTAGATTAAATAAAGGGTTCAATTCGAAGGGTACCTGAATTGTCAGACACCTGAAAAAGACCAGAGGTCAGAAGTCCAGAAACGTTGTGACAACATCATCGAAAATGAGGACATTAGGCCAATTGTACAAAAATGTAAACGATGATAAGTCCTTATCCCAGAAATTCAGAGAAAATTTTATTTTTCCAACCATTGAACCCTCTGCCGGACTAGGCCAAGTTTTATAAATCTTTTTTTTTAATCATTGCACCCCAAGTAAGTCAATAAAGCCACTAAGACGCAAGAGGTTACTGAGTGAAAGAATATGAGGAAAAGAAAAGAAAAGAAAACTTTGTTAAGGAGAGAGAACAATAACAGAACAGAAATTAAGAAAACAGAAGATAACGATTGATATTGCATTTAAAATTTTGAAGGTCATAGTTGACTGGAAAACAAGAAGCCGGAAGAGAGTCCCATAAGCGAGAAGTACGAGAGAAGAAACTGTTAGCATAGAACTTACGGTTGCATCTAGCTAGTTCAATTGTAAAATGATGAGTCCTAGCCGCCAATGCAATACTGCGTTTAAATTCGTAAATTTTAGTTACCAAAGAGGAAAGCTAATTAGAACAATTAGCATATAAATATTTATAGAAAAGGCACAGAGAAAGTACATTACGGCAGTGGGAATGTGTCTGAAGCTAAGTTGTTAGATCAGTACCAAAAATTGTATATTCTTCTTTGTATTTTATTAAGAATCTCTAAATTAATAGCAAAAGCAGCAGACCAGATGTGACAGCAACATGCAATACATAGTCATGTTTATCATATGATCATAATTTGTGGGCAATTATTATTTTTCGTATGTTAATTTCCAGATAATGAACTACGAAGAAACTGGTGAATGTTCATAAATTGATACATACATACATTCCTCACTTAACGACCATTTTCCATTCCAACGACTTGGTCGCTAAACGAGGTGGAAACTAAACGAGAAGTATAACACGTGTAATAGGGTTGTGTCAACCAACTTCCGATTTAATATCACTTTTTACCATTGGTGATATTTGTAATTTATTTGTACATTTTTATACAGTACAGTAGTGTAATGGTGTCACGGTGAAGTAATGGATAGCGGCTCGGAGAACGGAGTTCGAATTCCAGTTGAGTTCATAGCATTCACTTACGTTCTCCTGGGTATGACGATAATTGGTTTAGTTTGGTTTGGTTTGTTTTGTTTTACGGTATATCAACCTCAATTGGTTACTTAATGCCGACAACTTTTTTTTTTCCTGGTAATATTTTGTTTTGTCAATATTATTTTCAAAAAAGTATTGCTGGTAATATTTTTTCAAAAATATATTGCTGATAATAGTTTTTTTTCTTCAAAAATTTATTTCTGGTAATAATTTTTTACAAAGTATTGCTAATATTAAAACCTATTTTTACACTTTTATAATGTTTTTTTTTTTACCTCAGTTTCGGGGTTAACTATTTTCCCCATAGTTGGGACCCTAACAGGTGCTACCACCCCGGGTCAGGGTGGATCTGGGAACACTAGCTATTAAGAGGTGATTCCACGCTCCTCAAAACCTCCTGAACAGAGGCCTTGCTGTTGGACGTAGTTTATCGTCTTACCCTGGACGCGGATGTAGTTTGTCCTCATACACAGGACGGGGTATGGTGATAAACTACATGCAGCAGCAAATCCTCTTATCAGGAGATTGGATGTTTTGAGGGGCATGGAACTACGTCTTAACTGCTGTTTTCCCCAGGTTCACCGTGAAAAGTGGTGGGAGCATCAGTTAGGATCGCAGCTATGGGTAACCCCCCCCAAAAAAAAACACCAACAGAACATTTTTATAGTAAAATGACCAACAACATATTTTTATAACAAAATGGCCAGCTATACATTTCTGTAATAAAATGACAATTAATACAACACTGAAAAAGTATTAAAATACATTTTATAGTAAAATTACCAGCAATACATTTTTGTATTGAAATTATCAGCAATACATTAAAAAATACCAACATTTTATCTGCAAACTAAATATTAAAAAAAACTGTTTATCCTGAAAGTATATGTTTATATACAAAACATCTGCAGTTGAAAATATGAAATTACGTACAAAATATTTAGATTTCGGCATTGAATAGCTCATAGAGTTTGTCATAAGGTTAAATAAAATCAGAAGACGACTTATGTGCTAATACCATTCGGAAAGGTATTCATATATTTCTTCTTCTCATCGATAAATAACAGGACAGGCTAAACCCTATAGCCTTGGTTGGTAAGGAAAACTAGAAGGAAAACTCAGAATTCAAACTACCTACTGCCTTGTAAGTCCTTTAACTTTTGAGAGGAGGGATGGGGTAACCTCAACATCTGCGATGCAAAAGGAACCTATATTTCCATACAACGTACAATATTGACTAAAAACATTTAAATTTAAATAAAAAAATATTTTATGAGATTTTATAAGTTCGGGGTCGTTAAACAGGTAAGTCATTAAGTTAGAAGTAGTTTTTTTGGAATGTTAAAGAACATTAAAAAATAAGTTTATTACTTTTTTTAAAAAAAATGCATGAAACCAAAATTCCTGTACTACACCAATGCCTCCGTAGACTCTGAAGATAAAGAAAAAAGGTTAGATCAAATGTAGAAGTAACCTGATCACTTTACTGTAATCAATGATGAAAGTTAACTTAGCAATGAGAAAATTAATTTAAGCTTTAGTGGCCATGGGCCTTTAATTGTCGTCCAATGAGACACGACACCACCGCCCTTCTCGTCTGTATATTGATAATCAACACGTCAAATACGACCAATGGCAATCTCTTTAAAAATTTTCTTTCTTCCTCTCGCTTGCTTGCTGGCGTGAGAAAATCAATTTTTTTTTCTTGTGCTGCTACTGAAGTCAAGTTATTCGTCACCACGTAGAACTCTATCGCTAGCTGTTTTCCCTAGCACTTCTTTCTCTGAGAGCCTCTTGTTCTCGATTGCTTCCCTCCCAGCACCCCAGCACGTGTTTCTGTCAACGCTTCCGGTTCTTGTCTACCCCTTGTTACCTAACCACATGTCACTTTCGTAGTCTCTTATTTAGCTGACTCACTTCTATTTCTTTCCTGATCCATAAGACCTTACTTAGTAAATCCCCAAATACGACCTATTCCGAGTCAGGTATTTCAGGAACCAATCAATATATTCGCGGTCTGACATGTATTAACTGAGTCTTCATAAATTCTTAACTGTATAATCTTCTGAATAAATAAATGGCAAATTCTGCCTACCCGTTCGTGTGTCTGAAGCCCCTCCGGCTATACTTGTTCCACATAGACACATTGTGCCTTTTTGGAATCAGGATGATCCTGAAATTGAAAATCTGCTCTTCATCTTATGCTTGAACATCCAACATTGGGATTTATGCCCAGGTAAGGAGGGAACAGATAAAAATTGAAATTTTAAAAGAACTGAAAAAAAAATTGATTTTAAAAGTTATTAATTTATATTGTGTTTAAAATAACACAAAAAACATTGTGAATTGATTTTTTTTGTTTTCAATTGAGTTTAAAATATCTCCAAAACTTTGTGAATTGAGGAAATCAGTTTTATTTCTTCAAAATGCCGGGGAATATGAGTTAAAATGAAGTTTCGTGACGTGAGGTTCTTGAAGTTCCACTGAGTTTGTGATTTGAAGAACTCATTTGTCGGTCTGAATTGGAAATTCGGCTCATATCGGAGTTTCGGCCCAAATCAGTCTTTTGGCCGGAATTGGAATTATTGCCCGAATCAGAATTAAAGTGGGGTTTGAAGTTCCATGGAGTGAACTGAGGAAGTCAAAGATATTTCTTCAAAATTATCATTTCTGTTTTCTAAGCTGGTTCCTTTAGTTTAGGGACCAGAGGCCCAATTATCCTTTCGCAAGAGCTAGCATAAAAGTTTTTCTTGTAGTCGGGATAACAGGTTAGAACCGATAACATTGCAGATTCTTTAGATTTTATCAAAAATTCTAACGTAAGTTTTTATCACTTGATTTCATGTATAAGACTCAAGTTAAAAATTAATTAAAATTTAATTATCCAGTAATTTATTTCTGTCTCTTAACATTTGTTTTATTAAATTTTCGAAATCTGCTTTTTTCTGTATATATAAAACCATTTTTATTATTGCTGTCGCTAAAAATTGTTTGAATGATGGATAATAGCGGGGAAATCGCCTATTTATTTCATTTGTATTATACAGCACTTGGGGAAGATTTGAAATTCACAGAGATTGTGATCTGGGAGCAAAGGTTGTTCGAGAAGGAATCAGGAAAAACTAAGACGAGAATTACCATTAGAAGGAAGATAGAAGATGACACAAAGATGACAAAATGAAGCCCAAGCTCCACAACGCCTCGCATGCATTACCAGCAGACGAGATTGTCATTAAAAATTCGAATTTCAGATGCTGAGCTTGGCCGGACTGATTCTAAATGCTATGCTATCATTATCATACAATATTGTACGTGTATATAACGCTTTTCCCACAGCGTACGTATATTACACTGATCCACAGTAAAAGTGCTAGATAGCTCTAAAAAGAAATACCGATTCATACGTAAATTTTTCTGTTAATTTCTTACGAAAATACTTTGCTATTAAATAATAGTTTAGCAGACTATTATTTTTTAGAGAAGTGTATTTCTGCTCTGACTTCCTCAGTTTGAACTGAGGGGTCAGATACAGGACAAAATAAAGGAAGTCATTTTGATTGGCTGAACTAACGTGGGAATGATAGATAAAGAAAAGTTTTTTTGGGGGAGTCGAGTCTTAACCGTCGAACAATGTAGACGTGTTTTCTGTCGTGTCTGGATCTACTCCCCAGTGGAATGAGAAAGCAACCCCACTGGATAGTTAGAGATGTATACGTCAACGTTAATAAAATACTAAGGTTAAAATTCCCTGGGAAGTTGTTTATCTCTGTCCAAAAACGAGTAGCGATCACCGTCCGGAAGAAGACGAGAGAAGATCCAACAATATGAGTGAATTAGCGCCGTTGACCCCCAAAACGAAGGGGCTAACAGTACTATCTGTCTCATTGTAGCGTAATTGGCGACTAAACTAATCTCCCTCCCCAGAGTTTTCTTGTGAGAATCAGGATTAAAAAAAAGATACGTTTAAGAGTGGACGAACCTTTTTGTAGGGTCAACAGCCATCTAGCATAATGGGGTAGACTAGGCTCCGTAACTATATATGCAGATGATGACACGTCATCGCTGAGAGGAGGGCTTCCTAAATTAACGGCGAGGGTGGAGAGTACCACCGATGGAATCAACGCCCACTTATGTGTGGCCAAGGTGAGGACATCGGCTGTGGTTTGAACTGGGTAGAGATGGGCTCCACCAGGTCTAATTGCCCAATCCTACGCATGAATGACTACCTCTCCAGCTTTCAACTCAGAAATGTGGAGAGAACTGGTCAGGTGCTCAGTTGCACAGATACCTTACGACTTCCCTGGTCAGGATACTGATACTTATGACGCTTTAATTTTAAGCGTTTTGTTGTTCCTCTTATTAAAACGCGTTACTTTCCAACTACTCTGAATGCATATATTCTTTTTCTTCGTAATTGTTGTGCTACTTCTACTAAACAGACATCGTAGTCACCGTAGACAAAATTCAGTCAAGTGGTTATCAACCCATATGTTTTTCGAAACAATATATACGCACTTTGGGAGGTGAATTATTAGTCAAAACATCCCAATACATTATTGGGGACAAACCGGATATATAATATAAATAATGCAAGCCGATTACGTGGACACTCCTCAAAAATCCGCACAGAGACACGATAAAGCTAGCTCCTAATAGCAAGCTGAAGTTTCTCTCACGTCAAGGTAAGCTACACTGTTATTGTATCATCAACATAGCTGCGAGCAAGCGATTCAGTACCCAGACACCTGTGTACCAGTAGCGCGCGACGGCACCGGGCGTCAGGGAGGCAATCTAACCAACGAGTGAAATACAAATATAGTTTTTAAAATTTGAAATACTGTTTATTTTATGTTTCATCTAATTTTACATATTTAAAATGTCTTTCTTTCTCACATTTCTCAGTACTAGGCCCTATTTGAGTCTTGAGGCATACAACTAAGGAGCTGGCCTCGAACATCACTAAACCACTGCACGCCATTGCTGTATACTGCTGCCAAATATTAGAATCAGGGAAAGGAAAACGATAGTTTGAAACACTCGTATAATTAACAGCTCAAATAAACTACGTCGTATCAATATCTTCTTCAAAGTATTCTAGTCTTCATTATTTCAACATTTCGATCAAATTCAGGCATTCATCACGTTTTAGTTTTGTGTGACATAGAGATAGCTTGGGTTTACGAAATTTCAATACTTGGCTTTTTCAGATCTTCTAAGGTAGGCAGAGAAGATTTCTATACAGGACGTCGTCGGATCAGTGACAAAAACACTGGCACATCAGCCATCTATAGTGCTACATTTAGTTACCGTAGTGAGGACCCTCCCAATTATAGTGTTACGTTTAGTGTCGTGACTGAGTTACTACGAGAAGATTCACAGCGTGTAATACTACATTTGGTGACCGGTACAACTAACCGACGCCCCATAGTATGTGGTATGACCACTATGACAAAGGTTTAAGAGATCTCTTTTTCTCTGCAGCTAAAGTGTTAGATGTGTGTACACAGATTGAATCGTTATAAGAGTTCTGTGGCAAGAGGGCGGTGCTCCAGATGTTGAAATTAGACTCCATTTTTGTTTCCGAATTCGGTTTGTTCATATGTTTTTTTTTTCTCTTTCCTTATATTTTTCTTTCCTGCTTTATTTTTTTTTTTAATTTTTCTTTCTCATTTCTATCTTAGTAAAAGATTTTTCCTTTTTTTTTATTGGCCCATTTTTCGGGGTTTTAGAGCAAGATCTTCGTAGCCTTACCGATTTCCGCTAGATATAGACAAGCCATTACAAATATACAGGGTTGTTAACAAAGAAAGAGCAGATTTCGAAAATTTGATAAAAACTAATTCTACGAGACAGAAACACATTTAACATATTACTTGATAGGAAAAGTTTCAAAATTATTAAAATAAATGAAAATTTTTTAAATCTTGTTTAAATGTTTCTTTGTGTATTTTTTTTTTTCAGATTTTTATAAATTTAAATTGTTATAATTTGTGAAAAAGAAGATCTTGTTCATCGTTTGCGGCCTCCCAGATCTTACTCCATGTGATTTTTATCTGGGAGGGGGGTAGAGTGATCCTCTAAGTGCGGCTTAGATGCGGCACAAGGCCGTAAGTATGAAGCACCCAGTGAGGATCGAACTCACTACTCAGATGTAATTGAACTAGCAAGACAAACTTTCTAACCATCACACCACGCCGAGGTGCCCAGCCGTGGGGGTATATAAGCGAAAGTTTTTGTTCCACCTATGCCTGCTACTTTTGAAGATTTGAGACATCAGATTGTTGAAGCTGTGAAATCAATTGATTAGAGTGTAGCAAGAAGTGGAATACCGTTTCGATACTTGTCGCGCAATACATGGGGCTCATGCTGAGTTCATACAAGTTGAACAACCTCAAAATAAAGTTTGAACCTTTTCCTATCCAGTAATCTGTCGAATGAGTTTCTGTCTCTTTGTTTTTTTTTAAATTCTCTAAATCTGCTCTTTTTTTCAGTAACACCTTGTTTGTGTATGTGTGTATATATATATATATATATATATATATATATATATATATATATATATAGTCTTAAGGTGTGCTATATTTATGGGATAAAGTGCTCAATATCAGCGATAGAACATGCGTAAATATAAAAGTTAACATTGAAGTCAACACTTAGAGGCGACAGTCTGTTTCATGCTAGACGCAATCGTGTATATATATATATATATATATATATATATATATATAAATATAAAGGAAATATAGTTTTTAGATGTGCTGTATTCATGGAATAAAGTGCTCAATATCAGAGATAGACCGTATATAAATATAAATATAAACGTGAACATTGAAGTCAACACTCAGAGGCGACAGGCTGTTTCATGCTGGACTCAATCGTCAGGTGGCCTGACGATTGCATCCAGCATGAAACAACCTGTCGCCTCTGAGTGTTGACTTCAATGTTCACATTTTTTTTAAGCGTTTCACCCCAAGCAAGGCGGGAAGCAACTAGGACGCAATGGGTTACAGAAGATTTGGAGCAAGAGCAGTTAGGAGTGATAGAGGAAAGGATGAGGAGAAGGATAGTGGATAGATCTAGGCAACTGGAGATGTCGATTGACATTACATCTGAATAGTTGGAGATTATAGCTCTCAGGGAAACAGGAATAAGGAAGGGAGTTTCACAGGCGAGAGGTGCGAGATATGAAGCTATTGGAGTAGAAGAGACGGCTACATTTAATAGTTTTGACAGTGAAGGGGTGAGAGCGGGATGCCAGCCTCGTAGGGCGCTTGAACTCATGAAGTCTGGGAACCAGCGAAGGCAGCTCCTCGGAGCAATTACCATGAAAGTATTTGTAAAAAAGACAGAGAGAGGCGACGGTGCGTCTGTGAGAGAGTGATTGCAGACGAGATGCCAGATCAGGGCCAATTATATTGCATATCCGCCTCTGGATCTTATCAAGAACCCCGAGGCAAATAGAAGGGGCTCCAGACCATATATGGCAGCAATACTCCATGCAAGAGCGAATTGTTAATTTGTAGATCTGGAGGATCGATTCCGGGGAGAAAAATTTCCTGGCGCGGCACAGAGAGCCAACTTTCCTCGCGGTGGACGAAGCAATTGACTCAATGTATTTGTTCCATCTCAGGTCAGCAGTCAACGTGAGACCGAGCAGCCGCAGTTACGGGCGGAGGCAAAGAGACGTCTATTGCAGTCCGACATGTCGCTACGAAATAGGTGAAAGAAGTGGTTCCTATGGGCAATGGCGGCTGAGCAAGCAGCAAAGAACCAAGGGGAGGAGCGCGATTTGACCTTAAATTTACTTGAGGGGATGAAAGCGTCGATTCTAGCTTTGACCCAGGAGGAGACCTCCGCAGCACATTCCTGGACGGGGAGCGTAAAGACAACATCCCAGGGGACATCGCGGAGGAAATCACGGAACGAGTCCCAGTCAGCTCGTTGATAGTAGAACGAAGTTCTAGTGGTAGGAGGTTCTTTGCAGGGGATGGAGTTGAAGGAAATGTTAACAGATGCTACAGCATGATCGGAGTTACCAAGAGGGCAGAGTTGCGTGGCGCTATAAGACTTGGGGACGGAGGTAAAACACAGATCGCGAAGAGAGGCCTTACCTTCCCGGTTGTAGGCAAAATGAGTGGGGAAGTTAACTATTTGCGTGAGGGATCGAGAAACTGAAAAAATAAGTGTTTGAATGCCTGCGTGGTCAGTAGTAGCATTCTTAAGCCACTTGGTATGATGGGCATTAAAATCAACAAACACAAATATGTGAGCAAACGGATGGAGAGAGAGAGCCTTGTCTATGCTGTCAGAAATGCTATCGAGTATCCCACAGTATATAGATATACACACTTTATACATTGAAATAGTTGAAATATCTGTTTGACTCAACATTTATACATTAAGCACTTTATCCTATAAATATAGCACACCTTAAAACTATATATCTTCATATATATATATTTAGATAATCAAGATTGCATATTTTCCATTAAAAAACAACTTTTTTTTCGGCCAACACCTCATCAGAAGAATCGTTGACGAACAGTGTAAAATAACAATAATCGCGGGGCACAGACAAACTAGGAGGAGATGAGGAACCACGATTAGAATACAATTTAATATTAAAAAGGGAGAAGAGAAAAAGGGGAAATGGTCCCCCCCCACCGCAAAAAAAAAAAAAAAAAAAAAAAACAGAATAAACAGTTCCAGTGTGTTTAAAATGGAAAATATGAACTCACAAACTACCCCGTCGAGTTGCAACACGGCACGCCTATTTCCAATTCTATGCCATTATCCATTACACCATCCGCATATCTAAGCGGTCACCCATATAGGAACTGACTAGGCTCGACGCTGCTTAACTTCGGAGATCGTATGAGAACCAGCGTTATATGACAGTAAGCTATCAACCAAGGAAGTTTTGCCTATCAACTGTATCTATCTGGGTAACTCAAATTACATTAGTACAGACTTAAGTGACTATATTTTTCCTTTAAAGAATTTTGTTAATTTTATTTATTTATTTTTTAGTTCGATACATCCCCATGATGTCGTCAGACGGAATTTTTTTTTTCTTTCGCGGTACCATCTGTAAATACATTGCCAGCCAAGGCTAAAGAGCTTCTGTCTGTCCATTAAGTGGGGGCATGAGAACTATCGACAGCTTCCGGACACTTTCGTCTACTCAGTTTCACTCCCAAATGTTAAGTCAAACAGATATTTCAATTATTTCAATTATTTCTCAAAGGCGCTGTCCAGACCGATATTGTCAGAGAAATCCCTCTCTTAACTAATTGACCATGGTTATATTCGAAACCGAGTCTCATGAATAGAACGCTAGCATTCTAACCAAAGAATATTTTCTAGTCGAGTAGAAAAAAATCGTCCTCACAAAAGAAACATGTAACATTTTATAAAAAAAATGCTTTCTGTAATATTTTCCTGTATTGCAAAACATTGACCTTTTGAGTTTGATTCATTTTCCAGGAGTGTACTCTCACCCCCGCACCGAGAGAATGTAGGCATTCACCACAAAATAGAATTCTTTGTTATTTAATTCTGAAATATTTCTTTTTTTTTTTTACACTAGTCCAAACAAAAAATTAAAAAAAATAATAAAGTTGATGTGGGTGTAATGAAAGAAATTTAAGCAGTTTCGGTTAAAATTACGACTGGAATTTAAAATTGGATATATTAGGTATGTATAAAAAAATCTTGAGAAAAAACAAACAAAACAAAACGGTTTTCAACAGCGTATTCAGTCTGTGAATCGCCAGGAACTTTTACACATATACTACAAACAGGAAACACCAAAATCAAACAAATACAACTTGTTTGATTTTGGTATTAATTATGAATAAAAGTTCCTAGCGATTTTTACTGCCTTCCATGGGGTGAACTCGCTTATATATATATATATATATATATATATTGTGTATTTAGACAGCAATCCTTCATTTATGCATATTTCATTAAAAACGACAGACAAGGTACTACGGCTAAGCTTTTTTTATTTAATTTTTCTTGTGTTCGCACAAGAGCTTTCTTTTTTGGATACCGAGTGTGTAGAAACTGTCCAAATGTTCTATAGTTCCGAGCCCTTTCGGCTATACGTTTAGCCATTATCAAGGATGATTTTATTTTTCAGTTTAAACGAGTGTGTGTGTTATGTGGATGCTTTTAGTGTGTTATAGAGGTGTTTTATTTTACAAACACGGTTAGCACATTGTGGCCTTGTTCGTAGTTAATATTGTTAAGAGTTGGCTTTTTCTTTTTTATTATTAGGGCTTCCATTATTTTTAATCTTTTTTTTTTACAAGTGGATGAGGTTATTATGTTTGTTTTCTTCTAGTATGTTTCGAATGGAATCTGGTAGGTTTGTGTGTGTGTTTAAATGGGTTTTAATGGAGCTCTGGTTAGATAGGTGTAAGGTAAGTCGTCTGGATAGGCATGTAGTTGTGTGACCGATGTAATTATTTATGAGTTCGGTTTGATTAGGAACAGTTCCTTAAGGGGCATTTGAACTCATAGATAATGTTCGTTCGTTGTAATTTTGACTTAGCTGGTGTGTTGTTGTTTTTTTGGTTAGCGGTCTTAAATTTTTTATAGTAGATAATTAAAAATTAAATAAAAAGCTTAACCGTAGTACCTTGTCTGTCGTTTTTAATGAAACATATATATAATCTTTTATTATTAATAATTATAATATTATTATAATATAAGTTTAGGCCGCGAACGATACTCCTTAATTCTATCAAATTTAACTTTCTCGTCTAAGACCCGCCATGTCGCGCACATTTTTGCGAACTAGCCATTATAGCGAACAAATTCATACTATCGTCACTTTCTTCTATCCTGATTATCTTACATCGTCATAATTTAAGCGATCAGCAAATAATAAATTAATCTTGGTTATGAGATAAACCCGATAATATATATATATATATAAACGATAGCGTCTTGGATTGAGGAATCGGAGAGCAGAGTTCGAATTCCAGTCGAATCCAGTTACATTCACTTACGTGCTAATCCTCTTCTTCTCCCTCCAGCTATGGGTAAATAGCAGGACAGACTGGGTTCTATAGCCTTGGATGGCAACTGATCTAGGAGAAGGACAACTCAGAATTCAAAACCTGCGGAGGGTCGTTTGGGGACCTTGTGGCACGTAGTGCACCAGGTCTCTGTATTCAGCACTTCAAAAAGTGTGGATGGTCCTGCACGAAACCTCCACCACTATAATCAAATCTCATGTGCTGTTGTCGGGCTGTCGGTTTCCTAGAAACTTATCTGCTTGACCCCATACGCATAATTCGACAGGAGAGTCGAATATATATATATATATATATATATATATATATATATATATATATATATATATATATATATATATATATATATATATATAATGCATGTCAAAATTAGGCAAAACAACAGTAATAAGACGCAAATTTCACAAAGTAAGAATTGTGTTCACATACAGTGTCATGTGTTTATAGCGTTCTGTCTTCCAGGCAAGAAAGAACAAAAATGTGGGAGATGAGACCAAGAATTTTTATTAGTTAGGAAGAAATTCCAGCGTGCAACTGTAGGATTTGTCTAGAAATTTTGAAGTGGGATGTTCTTAGCAATCATTCCCACACATTTGAACCAACATTTCTCGAAAAGGGTTCAAGGATGGATTTTCGTTGAAGTGATTTGATTGGACAAAAAAAAAAAAAAAAAAAAAAATTTTTCCAACCACATTTTGTTTGTTGCATGAAAATATTTTCGGGATCCTTATATTTAGACAAAAGTGAGACTGTAAATTCTCAATCGACTCCTAACAAGTAAACATGATAAATATATCTGACTATATTCCTGAGATGAGATATTGTAACTATTTAAACTATTTACATTTTGACCTCTGGTTAATAATGATTACTGAGACATTAGGTTATAAGTCCGAAATATTCATACACTGATGTCCCCCAAGGACACACGGGTCGGTGGATAAAAGCGTTGGCTGAAGTAATCCTTGATACAAGGAGTTCATTAACAAAAAATTGGAGAGTTGAGTTATTAAAGGGAAATAACTGAAACTGAGATATCAAAAAAAAAAAAAAAAAGCAAAAAAAGCATGGATTCGGTTGGAAATTCCAACGTATATCACCTGAAGAAGGCCGGAGCAAACAACGGCTGAAACTTCGTGAATGTGACAATAAAGATGAGGACGATAGTCAAAACAATGTAAACAGTGTAAATAATTTAAATTTTTTTTTTTTTTTTTTCTTTACAGTGGTGTTCACCTTGTCACAAGAACCTGGGTAGAGGGTTACAGAGTAAGAGGTACAGCTTATGCGGATATGTACGGAAGGTAACTGTTAACCCTAGACTTGAACAGGTTAAAATTGTAGTGATTGGGAAAGCAGCCTCTTGAGAGTCAGTTCCACAGGGCAGTTGTTTGTGGGAAGAATCTGATCGAGTGGAACTTACATCTCACCAGAGGGATATGAAGAGAATGAAGCTGGTTCGCTACAATGTGTGCAGCATTGCGGGTCTTAGCCGAGAAGGTTAGAACTGGTAGAACTAAGGAGTGTCGTTCATCTGAACACTCTCCATGGGAATAGCGATAAAGGAGAGAGGCTAGCGACGTCTCATCTGTGAGAAAAGGGTTGCAGAGTGGAAAATAGTTCGTCGCCTATAAGGACGCTTTTGGTCTCTATCGAGAGGGGAAAGTGAAGACTGGGCAGCCCCCGCCATTATATGGCAGCAGTACTCCATTTTCGGTATGATCTGGCTATTGTAAAGGTAGAGGATAGCAAGAGGAGTCAGTTACTTGCTGGAGCGGTATAGGGAACGACTATTTTCCCAGCATCTTTAGCGATGGATAATATGTAAGAGATCCACTTGAGGTCTGGGTTGAGTTTAAAACCCATTAGGAGAAAAGACTACTGAAATGTTACGTAATATTAGTTCTCCTACATGGCAGTAAATACTGGAAAATCTCCTCACAGATGAAGAAGAGACTTGAAGCAAGAGAAATGTGGTTCTACATAACGATGCCGAGAATAACATGGACTGAATATGTGAACAAGGTCACTTATACATAACATCAGAAAGAGACAGTTGAGATTTCTAGAGCAAATAATGAGGAAAGAGAGCTTGGAAATTTTGACATATTGAAGGCAAGAGAGACAGGGGAAGACAGTGAATAACCTACCAAAAAAAGCTTGTGAAAAATGGATGGTTTATCAAGGTTTAGGCGAAATAACAAAAAGACAAAGTTTATTAAGAGTTAAAAACGATAGAAAATTGTAGAGAGCCATGATCGCCAACGTTCAGATAAGGAATGGCAAATATTTTTCATGTTGGCTTGTTCCTTTTACTGACAACCATACATTCTGTCTTCTTGCAACTGATGTTTAGTTCTGTCTTCTATTTTACCTCGACTACTTTCTGTAGGAGTTCTTGTAAAAACCGATTCATCTTGTGTCGCTTTGTAACGTTCGTCTTTTGGATGACATTTTGGTAGTGAGCTTATTTGCATACTTACTCTGTATTTACAATTTGTAGGCGTGCAATGTGCGATTATCTCCCTTTGGTCGGGACGAAGTCATGAGGGTCACGTGACGGTTGGTGAGTGCGCCAGTTACAATGTAGGGTGAACAGTAGTGGTCTCAGTAGAAGAATAAATGACACCACCAACTTGTTCTTTTTTCCAGAGCAAGAGAAAGAAAGAAAGAAAGAAAGAAAGAAAGAAAGAAAGAAAGAAAGAAAGAAAGAGGAAATTGAAGGAAATGTTTGTTTCTTATAGACTTAAACAGCGCCGCCTAGCGGGCGTTTGGCGAAGCCAAATGGAATAATCCACAAATTCTTGAAATGTTAGGATAATTTTTAAAAAAATCAATTCGACCCAAGTAAGGCAATAATGCTACTAAGACGCAAAGGACTACTAGGTAAGAATGAGAACGAGAAGATTTTAGAAGGAACTGGAAACCCAATCCTAAACAAAAAGCATGGGATAAAACTCTACTCCTGCTCAAAAGAGCGGGAAGAAGTGTGATCCCATAATTTTTTTTTCCTTCAAATGTTATTCTTTTAAACCAAAGCTTCATTCTATGTATTAAAAATTGGGTATATTATTGTATCTTAACTGTATGATAAAGGTGAATAATATTGAAATTGAAAGTGCAACACGATGTTACACCATAGATCGGCCAATGTTTAGGCTGTGAAGGTTTTACGAATATTTATCGAGCTATTTTCTTCCTAGTCTTGTGAAATCATTGCAGCCGTGGTAACTGGTAAAACCAATTTCAAAGCACAGACCCACAATGTTGATAACTAACAAAGGGTTTAATGATAAATTGAATAATTTAAAAATACATAAGGGGTAAATAATTATTAATATTTCTATGTACCCTGGTTGATAAACTTTCATTAGGAAAGTTATTCTAGCAGTAATTCGCAATTATTTGAGACACCTAATATCTGTGAATTCTTTGGTGGTAGAAACCGGAGGAGCAGAAAGAGGTAAGGAATCAAAACCGGACTTCGCTCATCTTGGCTCTCTGGTGTTGTGTGCATCCCTATAATTCTCTGTCTCGACTCTGAGTGCTGACCGATTTATATAAGAAAAATTGTGAACCTTGGCATTGATTTATCTTTCGATAGGATATTCCTGACTTTTCTTTGTATTAAAAAACAAATAGCTTTTCGTGGAATGCGTTCAGTCGAAGCCCATACTATTGAATTTGGTAATATACAAAGGTTTGTGTTTTTAGTAGTGTTTTAAGTAAACATACCAAGAATATTTATTTGGAATTTCGTAGACTTTAGAAGACCATAAATCTTGTCATATTTCTCCGGGGGCAAATGGGAAGGCTGGAGAAGATCGAGCGTTACTAAATCTTAGTAAATTCTTCTTGGTTTATTTCAGGTTCAAATCTAGATCCTCTCCAAATTCGTTTTATGGCTTCTAATTAATATTTTAATCTGTTCTTTCCGTCCTTTTAAACCTCGACTTTTAATTTGCTGTTACATCTGCTGTTGTGTATTGAGAGATTCTTAACAAAACCCAATTAAAATTATTTTATCGGCCCTGACCTAACATCTCGGCTTCACTCCCCCCCCTGCCATAAAGTAGTTTCACTGAGCTTTTTCTATAAATATGTTCATGATAGTTGTTCGGGTGAGCTTTCATCTCTGATATCTCGACTTTAATTTTAAGCGCAGTATTCGATTGGCGACAAGGTGTCATTTTACAGTTAAAATAGCTAGATGTAACCGTAAGTTCTATGCTAACAGTTTCTTCTCTCAAACTTCTTGCTTGTTGAAATCTTTTCCGGCTTGTTGCTTTCCAGACAATCTTGATCTTCAAAAATTTAAATGCAATGTCAATCGTTATCTTCTGACTTTTAAGTTCTTCCCGATATTTCTGAGATGACGTATTATGATTACTTTCATTATTTACATTATTCGGACTGTTATCCTCATCTTCATTTCCCTATTCACAACGTTTCGACCGTTGTACACTCCGGCCTTTTTCAGGTAATTCCAATCGTAAGAAATATAAAAGAGAAACAGGCCACCCCATTAAAGTAAGACTGCAAGAACATCGTATAGCGGCAACACAATGGGAAATATAAGAATCAGGTATAGATGACCACATATGGACGGAGAAGGGAGATAACCAACACCTGTGAGATGAGGTTGAAATAATAGACAGAGAACATCACTGGAAAATACAAAAACTTAAGGAATCAGCACATATGCTAGGCCAGAAAAATCTCATGAGCCGACCAAGCATAGAAATGAATACAATATGGGAATCAGTAATAAGGAGTGCAAAATGCAAAAAAAAAAAAACAAACAAATTGCAATATAAGCTTTGGTAAAAAATATACAATAATAATAATAACAACTGAAAAATAATTGCAATATGAGCACTGGTAAAAACGGTTGCTGAGATATTAGGTTTATCCCAGAAATCCAAGTGGCCTCAAAGACAAATGGCACAGCGGATAAAGGCGTTGGTTAGATCCAGTGACTAGCCCCAAAGAGATGCGAGTTCAATACCAGCCTACAGTAGTGGTGAACCAAATCTTGAATACATCCGGAAGAGGCATGGCACATAGAATAGGAACAATCTACACAGATGGACGAAATAAAGGGTTCGAAATTTCAATCACTTGAAGAAGGCCAGAGCGTACAATGGCCGAAACGTTGTGAATATGGCAATGAGGATAACAGTCTGAATAATGTAAGTATTCTAAATTCTTGTTCTTTTATTGTTCTCTCTCCTTAATAGTATTTTTCTCTTATATTCTTTAATAATCAATAACCCTTTGCGTCTTAGTGGCTTTATTGTCTTGCTTGTGGGTGAAATGATTAAAAAATTATTTATTAGACATTCAGTTTTTTGAGAAATGAGTATGGATAGCTTTTTCATTTTTCTAGTATTGGTGATTTTTTTTGAATTTGATGATAAACAATGTTCAATGTTTTGTAGTTTAAAAAGTTTATATATTTAGTATTATTATTTTAATTTATTTAAAAAACCGTAATATTCAATAATTCCTGTTCTTTTGTCCTCTCTTAATAATGTTTTCTTTCTCTTATTATTTCACACTCAGTAACCCCTAGCGTCTCCGTGTCTTCACTGTTTTACTTGAGGTGAAATGATTAAAACAAATAACTCTTTTGAATTTTTTCTCAGTTTAATCGTTATTATTTCCTGCTTAAAAACCTCATTAGGCTTTCACATGCATTAAAAATAAAATGTTAAACCAGGGTTACCGCCCTTTTATATTCTCTCGAAACACTATTCTACTACTTCTGTCTCTTATTACAGTTGCTGTAATATGAATATTGTCTCGAAATATTTGCTACATTTGTTTTGAAAAGAAAATCAAGTCAACGGAAATATTAATTTGGGGTCTTGAAAAACACTGAAATATTTAAACATTTCTCTTGGCATTTTAAAAAGTGCGATATAAAGGATGTTCCAATAACTTGGACCGATTTTAAATGTGAATTAAGTTTAATCGTCTAATGATTTTTTTTTCTTTTTCTTTCAGACTTGGCGGATATTTGGGCGATATTATTTTTCACACATAATTGCCATGACTTAAATAACATGATCCAATAAAGAAAGAAAGAAATTTTCACCAATAACACTGATTTATTTACTGCTGATTTTGATCCGTCTTAATGAAACACCCTTTACTTGAAATTCTTTTGAAGCCGCGCTTACGGTGGTTTGGATCCATTTTCTATTTTTAGAACAATGTAACATATACCCCAACACAACATTTCGAGTGTCATTTGCCACGACGGGTTTTATGTTAAATGCCCTTAAATTTATTCCCTACTAAAATATAAAAAATACAACAGGAAATTTTAGTAATTTTTTCTTACGCTGAGTTGTGGTTCTACAGAAAGATATTGCAATATAGATGGAACAGGGAACTTTTAAGGAAAATGGGAACCAAAAAATACATTTGGATATTGCATCAGAAAGAGGCAGTTGAAATTTCCGCGACATATAATGAGGAAAGAGGGTATGGATAATTTAACATTCACAGGATAATTGTAAGCAAGACGGGCAGATGGAAGCATCGAGTAACCTATATAACGGGTTTGTGAAAAATGGTTGACAAACCAGAGACAGGGAGGGACAGTAAGATAAGAAACATTGTTTAGATCTACAAAGAATACGAAAATGAGGAGAGCCATGATTGCCCAGATTTTAAAGGGGTACAGTATAATTAAGAAAATGTTATTTTTTTCAAAGTGGAATTTGATTATTCAGCCATAGGATTTTGTATTGTTTTCCTTAAGTTTTACCATTGTAAATTTCAGCAATCAATCTGTATATTGTGCGGCGAAAATCAAGAAGGAAATTATTATCAATAGTGAGAAATGAAATCAAACATCTGAATCAGCAATGACGACTGTGCAAGTATTTGTTTAAAGGAAGCAAACAATGTTTGTGGCACCAACGGTAATAAAATGTATCAGATGGTTAGTCAGCAGATATTGTGCCATTTTTGCTCAGAAGGTGAGTGACAGTTGTTTACCAAGAAGGCAGAGTTTTTTTTTTTCAAATAAAAAGTTCGGTACCTTTCTTTTTTTTTACAATAATGTTCACACTGTACAAGACCAAAGTGTCAAACGGGTTAGAGGGTTACATAGTAAGAGGCAGGAGTCACAATTTATGAGGATATGTGTAGAAGACACCGTTTTTACGCTAGACTTGAACAGGCTAAAATTGTAGCGATCTAGGAAGTATCTTCTTGGGAGTTGGTTCCACAAAGCAGCGGTTCGTGATAAGAAAATGGTACAGTGGAACTTACATCTCACCAATGGAATACGAAGAGAATGAAGGTAGTTCGTTGTCCGAGTAGAACTTCCTTCTTACTAATGGGGTACGAATATATACGCCCCAGTATACGTGGCATGGTGGGTCATAGCCATAAAGGTTAGAACTAGGGGAACTAAATAACGTAGTTAATCTGAATACTTTCTATGGAAATAGCGATAGAATAGCGGGAGGCTTGTGACTTTTCGTCGGTGGGGAAACGGGTTGTAGGGTGGAAATTGGTGTTGCAAAAAAGGAACTTTGGCAAACATGAATCATGAAAACAAATTTTTAATTAACAGCAAAAGACTGCAAAAATACTTATTTCTTAGTCAAACATTCTTCAATCTCTCTTTGGGATAAAAGTTTTTTTTTGTGTCGACTTTTCAGGATTGTGGAATCGTTTTACAGTCATTAATACTCGTTTCAATCTCAGTCTTGACCTCTTACCCACAGGGTAATTCAATTTGTAAATGTGATAATCAAAACTAAGGAACAAAAACTGCAATTCTTATCAGGTTTCAAGAAAGATCATTTTAATTATTTGCGCTATACGAGGTTTGATCAAAAAGTATCGGAACAAGTGCTACAAAAAAAAAAACAACAAAAAAAACAAACTAAAAAACAACAAACTACAGCACATCTCAATTCAGCAGTTAATCACCTTCGAAGTAGACCCCTTCAGAAGCCACACACTTTAGCCAGCGTCGTTTCCATTGATATAAGCATTTTCCTGGGGGGAGGAGTCGCATTCTCTTGGATTTCCTCGATGTCTTGAATTCTTGTTCCTTTCAAGCGGGATTTGATTTTTGGAAAGATCTGGGGAATATAGCGGTTATCGAACCTGAGGAATGTTGTCCTTGGCTAAAAACCACTGCACAAGCTGTGCCTAATGGACAGGTACGCAATCAAGGTGTAGTTGCTAATCACCGGACGCATGCAATTTTGTTTTTTTCCGACGAACAACATCACGGTAGTGCTCTTTGTTTTCTGTCTGGCCAGGTGGAGCATAGTCAGGATGAACAATAGCTTTGTAGCTGAATAAAACTGTCAACGGTGTTTTCACATTGCTTCGACTCATTCATGTATTCTTCAGTCTCGGTTCCACTACGAAGGCTGAACCTTGACCCACCTGTTATGTCCGTTTTCAAAAGGTTTTCTGTGGTATGGTGAGACGACGGCACTCTACATATTTTCCTCCAATCAGATGTGAGCAAGAACGTTATAACTTAATGTCCAAGGTCAATCCGTGCAAAGTGGCCTCACTCTGAGTACTTTAGCGGCGTTACATTAGCAACAGTTCGGATACTTTTTGATCAGACCTAGTATGCATGCGGATGACTGTCCTCGTCTCAACAAAGACGAGGACAGTTATCACAATTGATAATTGATAAATATTGCATTGCATTAGTTCTGTATTACTGCTGTAGCATACCTACGGACGATAATGAGTATGTCCCCATTCACATAAATGCAATAGTAAATACTGTATGTTGGACTGCAGTTGGAGATTCATTGTGGAATTCACTTGACTCACTTCTAGCAGTTGACTACTTTATCTACACGCCGCTAGCGAATCTTCTGTGTGTTGTTCGTGTCCTAAGTATTATCGTTCATTACCAACCTTCGTGTGATTATTCTATTCAGTAACCTTCTCTAGGTTACAACATTTTGGCGACAAGGATGAGATAAAATTACCACAATTACTTTTTCGAATGTTGTAAATATAAAAAATATTATTGTAAATAAACAATCTAATCAAATGGATAGTGTTTAATATTTTTGTTGTAAATTCCCAAGAACAAAAAATGTATAAATTAATTTCATCATATGTCTATATTTTATTTCAATTCTAATCATCAGCTTTTAAAACAATAAACATTGCCGAAGAGCGAAGGTAGTTAAAAAAAGCATTGTAATGGGGAAAAAAGACCGTTTTGACACTACGTCTTATGACGAGCACGTTTATCCATGTTTGCCAAAATATTGATTTCTCATCGATTTAGAAGTGGGTCCACTTCATAATATCAATGCAGTTATTGGACTTTATTTGTTATTTATAAATTTCAAATTTAAAACTCTGCTTCCATCATTGATATCGGCATATTTCCTTTTTTTTTTTTTTTTAAATTTTTAAAACTTTAAAAAAAAATATTGTTTTGATGGAGAATTTTTCGGAAGCACATGCACAGACATCGGGTGATAATTATTTATAAGTATTAATAATTATCTATCGTAAATGAATAATAAACGAATATACATTTTTGTTAAATTATTTAAATTTTTGTTCTTTAATTAAAGATGTATATATCTGTATGTTCTTTATTTAAAAGAAATCTTTTTGTAAAAAAAAAAAAAAAAAAAAACCAAAAAACCCAAAAAGTCAGTGACCAATGTTACATTGTATCGATATTATGAACAGGATCCCGTTGCAACAAAAACGCTAAAAGATCAATTTCGCACCCCGAGAAAGTCCTAATAAATGCTAATCTACAAAAATTATTCCCCTAAAAGTTTTCTTATTTTTTTATGGGTGCCATGGATGTTATTAATATCATGTCACGTCGTGTTGACTTAGATAATGGGTGAACTACGGAAGAAATGAATATTCTCCTATTTGCATTTCCCCCATTATGGTCATTACTATATCCATATTATAGCGAAATAGCTGAAAGAAAAGGAATGATAAAGACGCTTTGTTCTTAGAGAGAGCTTTATACCACTAAGTCATACACAAAACTGTATATACGTAGTTACACATGCCCCACGCTGCGAAAATATAAGATGTATGCAACAACAAACAGAATGAAAAGAAACAAAAAAGTGAGTGTGATCTATAATAATTCTCAATGGGAACTAGAAGTGCCGGAGAGACGTCTGTGTTTCTGGTGTAGCCATATTTAGGATTCCAGATTCGAGCGGGCCGGATTTATCTGCTAGGTCGCTAGCGAAGACATATTCCGCAAACGGGAAATGGCGAGTCCTGGTTTTTTTTCCAACACAAAGACTGCGAGCCGGAGATATTTTCTATATTCAGTGAAGATAAATTTCCATAGAAAAACGACGCCATAGGGACTGGAGGAGACAGGTATTTTTTAGTATCAGCCCGGACTCCAAAATAAATCAAGTCACTAAGCGGCCGTCACGTGAACTACGTGATTCCATCCAAACGGAGATAATCGTCTTTTTGAATCCCTACAAGTGGACTAGTCTACTTAAGTAGTCACCCTCTATGATAGGCCCCTTGTATTGGGTTAATATGCTTCATAAGAGAATGTGAATTCTAAAGTTTCAGTTAAATAAGTTTCAGTTAAATAAAACATTTTCTTGATCGAATTACCACGGATGTATTTTAGTATTTCATTTCTGAGATGACTAATTGTCAATATTCTTGCATTATTGTTATTATCTTAGTTGATATAGATGTTATTATAGACATGACGTTTCGACCAAGTACACTCTGGCTATCACTGATTGGAGGTATCTGTTGATTATTGGGATAATTTATCTGTGATATCCCTTATTGTTCATTCCTGCTGAATTGGTGCTTGACTATCTAATCCAAGGATTGAATTCATGACTAATAGATGATATTAACAATTCCTATATCCACTACGCTACTGTCCCGAAGGACATTAGTTGTATATTGTTTATGCATTTTATATTCAAATTCAAATGGGTTTTGACATTTGGTTAAAATAGCGGGTCCGTGTTGCTTTTCAAAATTGAGTATTTAATTTTTGAAATAAGTAATTATTGTATTAATATTGTATTTGTAGCTTGTATTATTTCGAACTTTCTGTTCTCATCTTGGTTGATATAGATATTATTATAGACTCAACGTTTCGACTAAATACCCTTTGGTCATCATCAGGTGTCCATCGATAGTTTGATTTGGGATATCTGTTGATTATTGTGATATTTCGTCCCTGTCATAACCAAATGCCAAAAACCATCTAACATTGAATATAAAATACTCCCAAAAAACACATCACTGATATCCTCCGGGCAAGTGGCGTAGTGAATATAGATGTTGGCTATACAGGTGTTATTGTCATTTAGTGGTCATGAGTTCAATCCATGATTCAGATAGTGAAGCACTGATTAAATAAGAACGGACAATAACTAACATCATGGAGACAAAATATCACAATAATCAACAAATATTAAATATCAGCTGATCATTGGACACCTGATGATGGCCAGATGGTACTTGGCCGAAACTTTGTTTCTATCTGAATCATATCAACCAAAATGAGAACAATAATTCGAAATAATACCAAAAGTGTGGTTAGAAATACATTTATCCACATTTTTATATGCTAATGTTCAACCAATAGAAGACCCAAGAGCCACTCAAGCTAGAGGCTTACTTTATCTTAACGTGTGAGTGTAAGTATATGAAGTGCAGTTCATGATGTTATGTAGAAAAGATAACAGTTAAGAAGGGAATGAGGATGGTTCCTCGCTGTGGGCGTGGCATTGCGAGTCCCAGCTGTAAAGGGCGGAACCAAGGAACGTAACTCGTTAGAACACTTGACATGGAAATAGCAGTAGAGTAGCGGAGATCAAATCCTCATGAAAATGAAATCCTGCATTGTCTAAAAATTTGCTCAAATTATAAC